>CM029666.1:39331724-39639224 GCA_017311315.1 Dendrocalamus latiflorus | reverse complement strand
ATGACTATCACTTTGCAGAACGTCTCATTCTTGACCGGTCTCCCTCTCTGGGGTGACATACTTGTTTTAGCCCCTGCATCGATGGACTGGAAGGAGAGGCTGAGCACTGGTTCGCCTTAGCTATCCAGAGACTACTCGTGGCATCCCCCCGTAGGTGGCTAAGGAATTTCATTGAATGCCTGCAAGATGCACTAGCCAAGGTCATCAGGATGCACCTCATTGCGTACCTTATTTAGCTCTTTGGTTGGAGCATGTTTCTAGCCACACACGGTGATATTTACAACACCAAGTTCATCCGTCTCGTCGAGTCTTTGGCTAACACGGAGGTTAGGGCAATGCCTCAATACAGTTGGGGATCAGCCATCTAATGCGCCACATATTAGGGGTTATGTGACGCTTGCCAGCATGACACTGTTGATACCCCCAACCTGGCCATCTACTACATGCTCTTGCAGATGTGGAGTTGGGAGCACTTCCCTGTTGGCCATTCGGCTATCGTGACACCAACAGACCCACTGTTCATCCACCAAATAGTCCCAAGTAGGTCACGCACAATGACAATCTACAACGCTCGATCGATCACCACATCGTTTCGCTGCGCCATGACAACGTAAGACATCTTGAAATTTCTAATTGATTCATTTACAAAATTCATACTGGTCGTTACTGAACCTATTTCACATGTCACTTCAGTTGGAGTGGGTGCAGCGTATCGCAAGCGCATCTGAGACCGCCATCAACAGCCCGGACACACCACCGGCCCTACAGAATACTTTGAAGTATATCCTAAAGCAGGCCAAAAAATAGTGCACAGCCTGAGTTGCGGTTGTTCAACGGAGCACACCATGCAAATCGAGCACCCAGTGGGGGCACCTTGCTCACTCTCCAGGTCATCACGACCTAACAAATTCGGCCGGTCATCGCAATCTACCAAGTCTGCTCGGCGTCGTGGTACTAGTCATCGATCATCCACGGGCCGTATCGATGAGGAGGTAACTTACTTATAAACATATGTTTTGTTTTCCTGTTAGGCCTTACGTTCCGCCAACATCATGGCGTTCTCCAACTGTAGGTCCATCATCGAGATACATCACTTTTGACCTCCGCACCACTAAGATAGATTACCGCTCCCTGTCGTTCATCTCCGCTGCACATCCGGAAGGTACGAGATTCGCATTCTATATCTAGAATATTTAATATGACTAACATCATTTCATCTTGTAGCCTTCAATTCAACGTGGGGGGTGACTCGAATCCATCGACGATGCTACGTGCCTCCCGAATGCTTTCAGGGAGCGGTACACAGCACCAGGGTTTACAGCGTACACAGGGTAGAGCTCATCATTCATAACATATGCAGGGTTTGGAGACTTCGGTGGGCAGAGCTCCTCTGCACCACGATAGAGATTTCTAAAGTCCTTCGTTCAGGACTTAATTACTGCACTCAACCTGTTGTACCTTAGCCTACTGGACCACCGTCGGCCACTCAACAAATGGAACAAACTCCATACCTCCACCAAACCGACACACAAGCTCCAGACCGGCTGATGTACCCCACGAGATATGGTCAACGCAAGACAAGGTCATGCACTCGGAGGCAGATGCGACGAAGAGATAGCAGTGGCTCAGATGAGTAAGCCATATCGCATCCCATACGATACATTTTTTGTACTATTATATATACTTCTACAAATATTCGTAATGCATAAATTTTTTTTTAAAAAGATAATTACTACGACTGTGTCAAGAGACTGCACATAAAATTTTGTAATTTTTGGAACTCGTTTGCTACATGTAACAACTTCTACAAATATCATAATCTTATGAGGTTTTGAGCAATATTTACAACGGATAAAATTGTCAAAAAATTACACAATCTAGTATGTTGTGTCAGTAGACTGCACATAAAATTTTATAATTTTTTGAGCTCATTTATCATATTTAAAAATTTAAACAAATAGTATAAAAAATAAAACAGTTAATTAAGCCGGCTAATTAGCCAGCTTAATTACCTGGTGCCGGATGGCGGGGCGGCAGGTGACACTCGCCAGCCCTATGGCGTCGCCGCCCGGCCACTGGGTGACAAAAATACCATTTTTACTAATACGACACACATACTATAATTTTTGTAATTGCGGTTATAAAAAGTGTTATATATGCCCAAAAAAATCTGTCCGAGGCTGCTTGCAGAGTTGCAGTACGTACGTACGCGCGCAGCGGATCCACGGCACGGGATATTCTCGTCTATCTTCCCCACACGAGACGAGCTTTTTCCCGCCGAGGAATGCGTGACGGGAAAGCTTTAATTTGATGGCCTGATGGGAGGGAGGCGTCCCCCCCCCCCCCCCCCCACCCCCTGGTCCTCCATTGAATTGCATGCGTCTACCGAGTTCAGTGCTCTCGCTCTCGCGCTCTCCCTCTGCACCACAGCCTGGCTAAATGGAAGGAACAAGGAACAACATGGCAAGCAAAATGGAAGGAACAAGCTCGCTCAAAATCTCTCTTTTTTTTATGCTCCCAGTTTTGATGGTGAATCTAATGGTACTAGTTGGGGACCGTTAACGTTCGCTGCAGGGATTCGGATCGGGTCCCCTGCAACGGTTGGTATGTAGTAATGGCAACCATGTGCTATATATTCAGGCCATCAGACAGCGCCATCGTTGAGACCAATGGGAAAGAAATTGAAAATATCTACGCTAGGAGGCCAGCCGGTTCTTCATAGGGTTCAGATTAAATACGTGTCGATGTGACTTTGCAGCTTTTGCATGCTGTACGCGCGGGACGTGAGGGCATGGCAAACTGCGGCCAAACTTATAATCCCACCATGATAAGCAGCTCGAACCTCCCATCAAAATCAGAGTGAAAGGGAGATGCCACAGCCATACTACTGCTGCCATGCAGCATTAGACATTAGGTCGCGTCGCGTGTGCATCTCGAGTTGTCCGTCGTGCGATGGTCATTCTCCGCCCAGAGATTGATCGAATGGAGATGAGACTTGATTGACATCGTTATGCATGCCTAGGAGTACTAGCGTACAACTTTGTACGTGAACCTGTCAGTGTGTCAGTACTATGATATATTTTATGTAGTTGCCAATGACCTCACGTACGTTTGTACAGTTGCCAATGACCTCATGTTTGTCGATGCATGACCACGCTGCACCGTAGCAGTTCTATGCAACGCATGCGTGCTTGCATGCGCAGTAAGCAGTGAGGACGGCAGATACACATGAGCTATGGCGATGCTGCACTCTGCAGTGTTAAAGCTAGCATTTCTTGCCAGTTGCCCCTGGTTTTACATGAACGTCTCCACCGCCTTCAGATCGAAATGTTAAAGAAACAAGATTTCCGGACATCAGAGAAACAGGGTTACATGTCATGAGAATTGGACTAGGCCACTGTACCAGGGAGTCCATTCGCGCTACTGATTTCCCCATGTTGGTTGCCTAATATTTTAGTTCATTTTGAGGCAATTTGCTTCCAGTTGGCCCAGTGAACACCCAAGGCCACTGGACACAGTAGGCTTTTGCACAACAATTGAATATTCATAAATTTGCAAAACTTACTCCCAAAACAGCTCCAAAATGAAAACCTTACATTCAACAACAACACAAGATAATCGAAAAACCTTACTTGCCATATCAATTGATCGGAACAAAGAAGTTCTAGGAAATATAATTATTCACAACCCGCATCATGTAGATGTACTGCTCGATAACGGGCTTCAATTCTTTGTGTGTATGTGTGTATATAAAACAAGAGCACCATGATAAGGCTCTATAATTGAGACTTTCCATCCAATGACTTCCTTTCCAAATCGATTTCTTTTCGAATTAATGAATGTTAACAGGTTACACTAGCATGCATCTAAGCAGCTTATTTGGAAGAAGAAAAATACAATACAACAAATTAACCTAACAACAGTGCCAAACCATACCTAAATATAACATGAGTCCTACTCATAATCAACTAGCTAGAATAGGCTTCCCTATCCTGTTATCCATACCTAAAATATGGAAACATGAAACATGCTCTGATGTAACTGCACTCAACTAAAACCAAGAAAATAGGTAACTAGAAGCTGGAGCTTTTGGTTGTTTCACTCCTTGAAATCGTCTTTGTCATTTGCTGGAAGCCCTCTGTTTCTCCAGAAAACTGCAAGAGCACTCCCTCCAAGCTGTTATGAAAAAAAAGAAGCACTTAGATATTTACATGCACCACCACGCAATATATGAATAGTGATTGCAAAATATTGAGGTATATATTTATAGTGCTGGGGGAAGAATACAAGGAAACCTACCGCCATGCACACGACACTGACAGCAGAAGGAACAGCAACAAGTGGATTCGTGAAGTGCTTTTGGGCGAGTAAAAATCCAAGGGCAGAACTCTGGAAACGTCAACAATGAGATTGTTAAGCACGAAGGGCATTAAATTTTACAATGCTCTATGAAAGGAAAAAAAGTATGTTCAGAATGGCTGTAAACTTTGCTTGTAGCATTAAAATGGAAAAAACATACAGCTAAGGCATGTTTTCATGCTTTGCAAACTACTAATTGTAATTTCATCGACATTAAGAGCCAATATTGTTGACTACCTCACTTCATAGAGCAGGGTATCAATAATGTAAACCTAGACAGATTCATCCGTAGGCCTTCTAATATCCACCACAATTGCAAAGATATAACATGTTTGCACGACTAGGCGGCAAAAAGTCAATAATTATGCAAGAAATACATCCTGAGAAACTGCTTCTAAACAACAACTGTATGAAAGATCGCCATCAAACAGATATGTTGACTTGATTATACGTTTCTAACATCCAGAACAACAAAATAAGAACCATTAAGTTATTAAAGACCATACAAATTGCTATGGTTACAGAAGAACAGACTAAATCTGAGCATTGCAATATTTCTTTACCTGCATCCCACATTCAATTGAGATGGTCCTAGAAGTTGATTCCCCGAAAGAAGACAATTTTGAGAACCAATACCCAAGAGCGAATGCAGCAGCATGCAGCAGAGCAACAGGGATAATAAGTTGAGCACCTTGAGCTTTCAACACTTCTGAGACTTGCCCAATCTTGTTTAAAAAACCATTTCAATTAAAAATAGTGAAAGAAATAACATTGCATTTATACTCAAGAAATTTACTCGAAAAATACCACAATAAAGAGCATAACATTTTACTTGAAAACTAGGAACATTAAAATAGTATATGCTTCTTACATGTGGCCAGCTAATGAGATAAAATTTGCAACTTTGTGGAGAGCAGAAACATTATTTAAGTTAAAATGGCACAACATTGTATTTGCTTTAACTCAAGCAACAATTTAACTCGTTTTTTCATTAAGACAAAAGTATCTGAATTTCAGCTATCAACAAATGGACTGTGTGAAAGGCTTGAAGCATTACTCAGATCAGTTGTTTACAGACTTACAGGGCTAGCACAAAGCAAGGTGGTGAGGAGGACCCCTATCAGTGGTGTTATGGAGATAATGCGCTCAGTAAACTTGGGAAAATACTCATGTGCCAAGACTGCAAAATAACAGAAATAAAGTCACAGCATCTGTCAGAGAAAAGAATCCTAACATACCACAATACTGTGCAATGGATCTTCAATTATGCTTTTTAAGCACCTCCAACAACAGTCGGCACTAAAACAACCTGAAAAGTACTGATGGCCAAGCCCTGCACAATCAGAATTTTCATCAGCTCAGACAGACTTGCTTAAGAAGACTGGTTAGCAGATGATTTAAGATGTGGATCATGGTGTCCTTACTGCAGCATCAACAGGAACTAGTTGACCAGCAAGTAGTTTAGTAAGGAGTGGTGTCATCACTATAGCACCAATAGTCGAACAACTTAAATGTCAAGAAAAACAAGTTGTTAGAATAGTATTGAGAGCAGTACACTGAAAGAAGCATCGGAGCATTTAAGAGGTTAATGTTAAATATCAAGTAGAACACCACAATGATTATGGTCAACTATTAACAGGTCTGCTGTTCAGTTTCAGCAGAAAATACTTATGCAAAAGGTACTGCTGCTATGATAACCTACTAGAAAACGTACTGACTTCTTAAAAATGCTTCATGACTAGAAGAATGTCAAACTTGACATGGCACATTGTATTCATTCCAAATTATTTTGCACTTGGAATCCTCAATAGCAAGTTCCAATTTGAAGTTGCTTGTTGTGTGTGCAATCATGGTAGGAAGCAATTCAGGGTACTGACCTTACTAAAAAGTGATGGCATCAGATAAATTTAACAGCTAAAGATTGTGGAAACTGACGACAGTGGACTTCCAACATTTTCTATGGAAAATATTATTAGTTACTGCTGGCTAATATAATCATTTATCTTCCGCGACAAATAATGAGGTCCATGTGGAAAACATTTAGCATGCTAACTGAATTCTGATAAGTGCAACAGAAACTCAATTAAAGGCTTTCACTACTCACTTTCGTAATATATAAAGGAACTCAAGAAAGATGCAGGTACATAGATAACAAGTAGATTAAAACAAACACCAAAGAAATGTCCTTTTTCTCAAGCAATATCTAAACTTACGTGGTCATAAGAACTGAAAGTGCAACATTTCCTTTGGATATGTAAGTTGCAACATTTGATGCTTGCCCACCAGGGCAACATGAGACCAAAATAAGACCAGTTGCAAGAGGAGCAGATAACTTCAAGGTCTGTAAAATAAGACACCAAAATTAGGTGAACATAATTATAGACACTACGACGAGAAGGGTTTGTGCAGAAATTCAGTCCAAACTTTCATGCGTTAAAAGCAATTCTAGGTTTAAATGTTATTAGCAATGAACAAAGAGAAACAATTTACCATTGAAAATAGTACATAAATATATCTTAAATATACATTAACTGGATAACTAAGAATGTAGATAATGGGGCAGAGCTAACACAAGAAAATAAGGGAAATGGGTCACATTCACAGTACTCAAGATACAGATAATAACAGGACAACATATGAAAAAATGAAACCTGAGACCACTCTTGAACTGTTAAATCTTTTCAGGGCATAACCTGTCAGATCAGTTTATTAATTTGAGCCAGACAACATCTTTTTCTTTTAATCTTTCCTAAAACTTTATATGAAAAGTCCTAAAAAAAGCTTGTTTATCATGAAAAGAAATTCTAGCATAACAGCATCTCTAAACAAAGGTGTAACCATTTGTATTTAATTCATAGGTTGTTTGTTCCCTTTTGTTACATGTCGTGGTACGGGTTGGTTGAGTACAGGTCCGAGGACTGAGGATACGACACTCGCCCTTGATTGACGGGCCATGTTCCTTGATTAGAAAAGATAACAATGCCGTGCTTATATAGTGCCAGCTTCCTAACAATCCAATCCAATATTTCTAAGTTCTAACTATAAAGATAACCTTCCTAATAAATAAGATTCTATCCCTAACAATAACTTGATCGTTACAAAGTCTTGACACCCACCTAACCAACTATTTTTTTTACACTGGAAACCAATCAAACAGCTAAATAGATAGCACCGCTACAATACCCACGTAGTATTGTTTGGGAGTTGCTACAGTACCATGGTGCTGTTTGTGCGCTGCTAATCTTGGTCTATAACATTACATTACTAGCAATAATAAGAAAGCATTGTCAGAGACCTGGCTCCTGGCTTTCTCCTAAATAGGAACATGATCTGTACACTTACTGTTGACAGAATCAAACTCCTATCCAGCAACAGAAGCACTTATTTAAGTAGTAAAGACTAAAGAGAAAGGCAGTTAAGCGTGTCATGAAGATTGAATAGTTACTTCAGCAGACCACTATGTGCTCAGTGATCAAACTTTACGCTGGCTGGTGTATGTACAATTAGTATGGATTACAATATTTGAATGAAGTTACTTGGTTTTGCAATACAGCAATTATGGTTGAAGCAACAATATAACAGAATAATGCTATTCACCACAAAGCTTTAATAACCCACAATCAGTAAAGCACCGTAGCATTTTAATATACAAAAATGTACAATGAGATCAGCAGGTTTATGCATGCCTTGTGTTATGATAGCATTACCATTGCAATAGCAAATCCTAGCATAGGTTTGATCAAATACTGCGCAAGAAATCCCACACCCACCTGAAAAGAAGATATTACATTAGTAAACCTACAAAAGATTCCTACATCAATTCAGGAGGCCTTAGGTACAGTAACATAATAAGTATTTCTATATTAATATATGCTTTTCAGGCGCAGAAACATACTGTCCATGGATTCCTCATACATCTCCTGAAATCTTCAAATGTCAATGTTAGTCCCATTGACAGCATTAGGAATCCTAGGCCCACAGTGAAAAGATCAGTCTCCAACCAGGTAACCTATGGGTCGTCCAAGGAAACCATAAATACAAGTTGGTAAGGCATTAGGTGCCGAGAACAGATAGTAAAGGCAATTAGCAAGTGAGAGAAATTTTACCATCGACGGCTTGTAAATGCCAATAATGGTACCTAGTATGACCTGCCAAAGGTGATCTCTATGTTACTAGATTTACAAATATTTGCATTACATCCATGAAAGTAACTGCACAATAGAAGACAAGAAAACTGAAAACCTTCATATGCTCTCTCATTGTCATAGCAACCTACCCAGACAGGGAAAAGAGTGGTAAGCAGCTCAACTATTTTCTCATATTGGCTTGCTCCAGTAGGCACGCTCTCTGAAAGATTACTAGATATGTTAGCTTCGGCCTTGCACAAAATTTGACAGCTCCTGAGAAAACAACAAAAATTTTAAAAAAAAATTAGGAAAAGTAATTTAATAATCTGGCCAAGGAGTGCAACATAATGAGGTAATTTCAAGAAGAATTATTTTGTTCAATACCATTGCAAAGATTATGGAGTTGAAAAATATCATCGCTTGTGAGAATGACATGTGAGTCCCGGGACTACTTGTCCATGACATGTTACATGATATTTTCCAACTCTACGATCTTTGCGATGGTCCTGAGCAATATTGCCCTTTCAAGAAAGACCAAAAGTACAGTTTAGCTGGTTCTTGCGATCACCAATTATTTGGAGGAAGTTAACACTCTTTGAGGATGGTACTATCTGGAACTGTAAGGAAGACTAGTTTGCCAAATATTGCAAATTGGAAAGATAATTTATAGTAATAAAAATTGATCAGGAAATTTTTGGTGAGCTAACAAGATAATTACAAACAATAATGAATGCCCTAATAAAAACTCAAGAATCCAAATGTCACAACATAAAACAACAAGGGAAAAAAGATAAAACAAGAACATAAGAGCCTGAAGTGTGTGGGTGGAAGCAGCAGCAAAGAATTCAACTGGTCACAATGATAGAGCATGAAGGTGTTAGAAGTCCCTACCAACTCATTTATTTGCTTTTATTTCGAAGCACGTAACAAAATTTAACAGGTAGACAAACTTGTTGACCTGATTTTCACTTAAGCATTCAAGAAATGAAGCTTAGAAAAGAGAAAGCACACTATGTTTACAAGCATAGAATGAAGTCAATTGTGCAACAGATTACATGACTAGAGTAAACAAACGTCGCTCCACTGATGAGTTCATCTTGTCGGGGCAACTGATAATGGCAGGGCAAGAACATTTCACCACCAGGGTCACTTACAAGGACAAATTTGAGAGAATATTAAATATTTTGATAAATTCTCAGTAGGTACCGTATATCATGTACTTCAAAGTTCAAACCCACAAAATGCAGTGGAATCAGTTCTGTTTCTGCAAAGATGTACATTGAATAAACCATCCATTGCACCTCCTCTAGTATACATTTCTTCACTTAAGTCACTGTGAGTACTGTTTGTTCAGTGTCATATACCTCGCAAAAATCTTGATAGTTCCCTTGACCCAAAAAAATACAGTGTGACCAAGAGACCGGGATCCCACAGGGCCCAAGCTAGATTCAACACTGTCTATTGTACCTAAAGCGTTCACAATTCTATCCTTACAAGAAGCTGAAAGTAGGTATGTAGGACTCCCCGACTACAAATTACTCCCTTCTTTCTTTTTTACTTAACTTCCTAAAATCCATATCGTCAAACTTTCTAAAGTCTGACCACTAATAGATATAAAACTATCTAGATTGTCTATACAAAAATTATATCATTAGATTTATCGTCAAAATACTTTCATAATATTATAATTTTATTAGTATATTTTAGTGTAAAGTTATACAAAGTAGCGGTTAAAGTCATATATGGAAGACCATGAAAAATCAAACACGTCGAGTAAAAAAGAACGAAGTATCACAGTGGCTAAGTCAACACTAGACAAACGCAATTCCGTTGACCAAGCCAATCCCTTATCTGTACAATTGGGCAATCCATGTCCTCGACACCCCAGCAATTTCCCAGGCCCAATCAACCTCGACAACACGCGCGTACGGCATACCTCAGAACCGGAGCAACAGTGGTGACTGGTGCGGCCGCAATGGCCAATCCCCACTCCTCTTTCTCCTTCCTCCCCCTGTAAATTGGCATCGAGCACGCAATCCCCAACCCGCAACCTGCACCCAGCACCGCACGCATCCGAGTGAACAAAACAGCTCAAATAAAGCAATTAGAGTTCACCAGTAGGCTCCAAGGGGCGCGTACCGAGACGAGGCGCAGCCGTGCGGGCGGCGGCGGTGTCCGGCCGCGGGAGGAGGGCTCGGGAGACGGAGGCCATGGAGCGAGGAGGGCAGGTAGCGGAAGGCGCCTCGTGGAAGCAGCACGAGTGAGTGAGAGCGATGGGTGCGAGGGTTCCGAAGGCCGTGGAAGGGGGAGGAGGGTTTAAGACTTTGGAGAGCGATGAGCGGAGTAGCGGTGGCGCTGCTGGCCTTGTCGCCGAGGAGCGGAGTGGGGACGACGAAATCGAGGGGCGCCGGGTGGATCGGGTGGCTCCCTTCCTTCCAGCTCCCCTGCCTCGCCGCCGTGCTGCTGACATCCGTGGCCCGCAAGAAATTCCGGAGCCGTCCGTGGCCGTCGCTGGCCTTGCGGCCTAGCGTGCTATTGGGCCGGACCGTGTGTGGAGGTCGGATGCTAGACCAAAAGTGTACAATTATGGCGTGCAATTCACAGTTCGCCGGCCCGAGTCGTTGGACCACGACGCCGGGCTTATGTTGATATTGAAGTGCGATGGATACGATGAATTCACACAAAAAAATGTGCATCAACCGTGATGCGTGTATGTTTAGTGGGAAAGCTCGCTTTGTAGGGTATTGGATAAATCCAGGTCACAATACACCCCACATCCATTCTGAAAGAACAAGTCAGAAACACAAAATTGAATTGACGAGACAAATTAATTGTGATTCGAACTGGACGTCACATTAGAGTATGAAAGGGGCAACCCCTTGGACGCATTGATCTACTAACTAGAAGAAACTTTACGGGCACGGAGCTGGTTCAGGCTGACCGCCCAATCTCGCGGTGCATCGGAGCCACTTGTACGCGCTCCCATCCGCCGGTAGGACGCGGTGCCTCATGTCGATCTGCAAGTCCAGCTCCCCCCCCCCCCCCCACCCCCACGTCGTCTGCCCGCGCCGCGCGGGCGCGCGCCTCGTCGCCCAGCCTCACCCGCTCACCGTGGTGGCCATTGTGCTGCCGCCTCCCATGCTCCCCGCGCAGCGGTCGTCCGGGAAAGAGCCCCGGCCGAGGGGAGTCCCGTCGTAGAACAAGGCGACGTACGTCCCAGTTGCTGAAGCATATGTAGTGGTGGTAGCGGTTCTCGATGCGCACAGTCGCATCGAACGACGTCGGCGGTGGAGACGTTGTGTTTCCGTCGACGAGGACCGTGGCGGCGGCCGGGAGATTGGACGCGTCGATGCTGGTGATCTCCACTATGTAGTACCCTGCTATGTTGTCGGCTTCGGCTAGCCTAAAGACTGCATAACCGCATAGAAGGACGCACAGGATGACGAACGAATACCGCAGGCACGACGTTATCTTGTGGCGAATAGATTGCCGTCCGGCCGGTGCGGTCTGTCCCGGATGATCAGCAGCGTTACGCCCTCACCAACCAGCCATGGCCTCCATGAGGGCCTAGTAAAACGTCTCGATCTGGAGTAGTGACGGAGTCAGAATTTGATTATGTCTCGAGATCAGTGGTAGAATGATATAAGAGCATCTCCAGCAGGGCCCCTACTTGAGCCCCCAAAACCAAATTTAGGGGCTTGAGACAAAAATAGAGCTCCAGCAGGGCCCCTACTAGAGCCCTCAAATTTGAGGGGCCCCTTAAATCCCCCCTCAGCCCTCATTCCTGGGGGCTCTAGGCCAAGCCCCCAAATCACAGTTGGAGCAGTTTTCTACGCGCCGCTGCCTCTTTCCCCTCCCTCGCGCACTGCTTGTTCCCTCCTCGCGCGCATCTTTCCCCGCCCGCGTCTTTCCCCTCCCTCGCGAGCCGCCTGTTCCCCTCCTCACGCGCCTCTTTCCCCGCCCGCGTCTTTCCCCGCCCGTGCGCGCCGCCCGTTCCCCTCCCCGCCCGCCTCCCTCCCCGCCCGTGCGCGCCACCAGTTCCCCTCCCCGCGCGCGAAGCCCGCAGCCCGTCCGCACCCCGCCCGCAAGCGACGCCCGCAGCCCGCCCGCAAGCGCCTCCCGCGCGCGACTTCCTTCTCTGCCCCGCGCGCGACTTCTTTCTCTCCCCCGCGCGCGACGAGGCGGCGGGCGGCGGGGAGGTGGCGTGCGCGGCGTGGATCCGGCGCCGAGAGGAGAAGGCCACCCGCGTCCTTGCGGCGTACGGACGGGCCTCGTCCCAGCCCGCCGTCGAGGTCCTCGGCTTCGACCCCAAGGACTGCTCCCTCTCCTCCGAACCCCTGGTACGGGAGCCCAATCCAATCCGCTCCACTCCACTCGCGCTGATCCGTGGTGTTTCGAGATTGGTCCACTCCACTCCGACGCGCTCCTCGCGGGGACGTCCCGGCGCGGCTCCTCCCCGGCTCCCGGCGTGGCCGACCCCTCCCTGCGCGAGATCCTGGCCCGACGCTTCCTCTCCTCGCGGGGAGATCTGGCGCGGCTCCCCCCTCCGGTTAGATCCGGCGCAGCTCCTCCCCTCCGGCGACGTCCCGGCGGCTCCTCTCCGCTCGCCGATGTTCCCCCGCCTAACACGACTCTTCTTGTCCCGCGAGGAGGGGATGACGGGTGGGTCCTATGTGTCATTGTCTGTTGGGATAGATTTGAGAGCCCTGATTTGAGGGCTGCTGTTGGAGTGGATGTAAAAAATTTGAGCCCTCAAAAATAGGGGGAGCCCTCAAATCAAAAGTAGGGGCCCTGATTTGAGGGCTCCTGCTGGAGATGCTCTAAGCTATTTGAGCTGGACTATAAAAATATTACCTAGGTTGAACTGAATTTACCCAGCCTGTATACTAGATATTTTTCCACACCCTGAGCTGAACCCTACACTGCCTAGGGTGTGGCTCCGTCCTTAATCTGGAGCATATCAAACAAGATTTAGTACATCATATATATGCAAGATTCAAAACCCAAAATTGATACAGGAATCAAGCTACTAATCGTATTGTTGGTGTATTGCGCGATTCCGGCGAGGAGCCCTCCGAAGTCAGGTGGCGACCGGAGTTGGTCTTGGAGAAGTTAATTCTCCAAATAGTACTAGGCAATTAGGCATCCCAGGCGAATATTAAAATCTGAGTGAAAACTGTTGAGGAATCGTCGCTGGCGACCAGTTCGATTGATTCCTTTGCTTAGAATGAAACGAATCAGTCACAGAAGATAAAATAATAGATTGAAAACACACAAAGAGGTAGAGAGAACTTATGGTCTTCCTTTATTGCTTTTGATTGCATGAGTACAAAATCTGCCGGTACGACTCCCTATTTATAATCTACAATGAGGTGCCCACCATGGGCCTAGGCTCCTGGCCCAGGCCCAGGTTTCTTAACACTCCCCCTTGGCACTCATCTGACATGCTCATGCCTCGTTAAAACTCCATAAAAATCCAGTGGGAAAAATTTGGAGAAAGAGTACATGATGAATGTTATGCTGCGATACACGAATTGCCTCATTAAAAACCTTGATCAAGAAACTTCAGGAAAACTCATCAAGGGTAAAAAAGTACAATTCACCTAATTTCATTCAGTCTTCAGGACTTTATTCCTTTGGATACTTAATCTTCATGATCAAGTTTTACTAATGGACTTAAGAGAATTCTCCCCCTGAATTCTGCACTTCTTTAAGTCTCATCATTCCGATTCCTTGCACGCACCTTTCAAAGCTAGATGCAGGGAGTGATTTGGTGAATAAATTTGCTAGATTTTCATATGACTTGGTATGCAGTATTTTAATCTCGTCCATCTTTTGCAATTCATGAGCATAGAAGAATTTGGGGTTCATATGCTTTGTGAGATGACTCTTCACATAGCCTGTCTGCACTTGTGCAACGCAAACTGCATTATCTTCATAGATAATTGTGGGGGTTTACACAATATTCATTCCACGTGACTGCTGGATGTGGTGAATCATTCGTCAGAGCTAAGCTCATTCACGTGCGGCTTCATACAGTGCTATAATTTATGAGTGGTTCATCGAAGTCGTTACGAGACTTTGCTTGGACGATTTATAGGAAATTGCAGTTCCACCATACAGGAATACATAGCCTGTTTGTGACCTTGCGGTATGCGGGTCAGATAGGTACCCGACATCTGCATAGCCAATCAAGTTCAGATCTTGATTCTTTCTGTAGAACAATCCAAGATCCTTACTTACTTGGAGGTATCAGAAGATGTTCTTTATGCCCTGTCAATGCCTTTTGGTAGGTTCTGCATTGCACCTTGTTAACAGGTTCACGGCAAATACAATGTCCGGTCTAGTGCAGTTTGCCAAATACATAAGTGCTCCCACTGCACTTAAGTATGGGAATTCTGGTCCCAGGACTTCCTCCCCTCTTCCCTAGGTCGAAAATGATCTTTTTCTTGCTGTAAAAACCTCCCGGTCATTGGTACTTTTGATGGGTATGCCTTCTCAAAGCCAAACCTTTCTAATTGTTCGTGTAGCCTTTCTTGCAGAGAAAATCACTTAAGCGATTATACCATATTCTTCCAGATTGCTTCAGTCCACACAGTGACTTTCTGAGCTTCACATTATATAGATTTCTATTTATTCTGTCTTGGTTCGGGAGACGGATTCCTTCAGGAACCTTCATATAAATCTCTGAATCCAAGTTTCCATAAAGGTATGCAATTACCACATCTGATGAGGACACGACCCCTATAGATACAACCATATTTGCTATGCTTGTTGTTCCAATTACAAGAGCTCCTACGCATCACTTAAATTAAAAGGTGAGCTCGTTTCAAAAAGGTTTTACTTTGTTTGATAAAGAACTTATGATATTACATAATAAGAGTTTGTTGCGTTTGTTATTATGTACCGAGATTTATGATGAAGATCATGCAATACGTGAGGCTACACATATGCTAAAACCGAGGACGGTTTTCTATCAAGAAGGGGAGGATGATGTGATCACGCCACCAACACATATGACCCTAGCGCCCAATATGAACTAAAGCACCACATCATGTCTGCACCAATTCAAGCAAGAGTTCAACTTGGACACGTTTTGGAATCCAATTCGGCCTCCAGATCAGTTCGGATTCAGCACGACGGCCCAATTTCAAATGTGCATAACTTTCACATACGGAGTCTGTTTGAGGTCCATGAGTACTCGATGGAAATCTTTTCTCGTCCTCTTTCCAATGGATCTGGCCTCATCTCCAAATTCCTCCTATACTTGCCGCAATCACTCGAAGAAGGTGCTGCATCACCTATTTGGGTCAAATTGGGCCTTGTAATGTTTGGGCCCAAAGGGGAGGTGCTCCCCCACCTAGGTCCATACTGTTCACAGGTTACTATTCATATGAACAGTACCATCAATAGTACCACCCCTTTTCCTTAGTTTTGTGTGGCTTCCCCACCCCTATTTAAGGAGGCTGCACCCTTCTAGTTTTCTTGGATTTCGTTGAGTTTAGGTTTAGCCCTTGTGCAAACTTCTGTTCTTCAGTTTTGTCGGACGACCACCTGTCAAGACAGCCTTCGGAATCCCACCTTTTGATCTCAATTTATATATTTACAATTTCAGATTGCTTGTTATCTTGTTCTTGCGTGTTCTTCGATTGCATGCAGGAATAGACCTTCGTGGTCAGGTCAACCGCGTTCTTGGCATGGTTGATAACATCTTGGGGTTGGTTCAGCGATTGCTAAGGCGCAAGCGACGTCGTACGGTTGTAGTTGGGTCGCAAGAGTCACCTCCGCCAAAATCGAAGTTATCATCCTATCAGAAGATCGGGACCCCATCGCCTCATCAGTTGGTATCAGAGCTTCAGTTGACTGGTAGGAATTTCTAGTATCCCTAGTTAGTAGATTGATTTTTTATTTCCCATAGTCTAGAAAAAATTGCCCCACAAAAAGAGTTAATTTCCGCTGTCCAAACCCCGTTGTGCCTTTCAATCTGTTAGTTTTGGTTTGCTAAATTGAATTTGTGTCCGTCTTAGCATTGTCTAGTTGCTGGTCATATCTTTGTTCCATTAAAAATCCAAACAAAAAAATTCTACACCCCAAACACTAATTCCAATTCGGCTGATTTTTTTCCTTTCTCTGCATCCGCCACCAAAAACGCCAAAACTTTTGATTCCAAGATTATTTTCGAGTTAGACCACTTCCATTGGATTAATAACTTCATTATCTATCTTCCTGCAAAATTTCGCTTCAATCCAGTACGGCAGTAAAAAGATATATGCGGTGCAATTTGACCGAAAATTCCAGATTGAATCTGCAACAGTCAGTACTTGTGAATTTTGTGTGAATTTTTCGGTCAGTTTCCAGAACTTGGCCCCAAAACAAAAGTTGTAGAAAAAGTCGTCAGAAAATGGAGAAAAAAATAATTATTAAAAAAGAGGCAAGTGAAAAAATGTTGCGGCCGAAATACCGACATGCTGTCTAGTGGACAGAAATCTTCAGTTTCCATATTTTGGGTCAATCCTTGTGCTCTTTAATTCCAGATTGCATTCAATTGAATTATCTTGTATTTACCATTCCTATACATTGTCATACACTTGTTTTTGCCTTCTTCCATCCTTGGTTGATCAGCAACATAGGCTAAGTGCTAGATACGAACTATAATTCAATTCTGTGCAATTTCTGAAATTAATTGATTGTTTTCCTTTGCTACAAAATACATAACCTATCCAAGCTCCACTTTTCTACTAACCGAACAGGTCTCGCTGTACCTTGCAATCGCTTGAGTTAGATTTATCACGAACCAGCCACCGGTTGCATCACCTGTTTGTTTTGGTAAGAACTCGTAAGAATTTGGTAAGAGCTTGAGAGATACGTGACTTGATTTGAGCCTCTATATCCTAGTAGTTGATAGGAACATTTACTTGTGATTTGTTTCCTTGTTTTCTACTAACAATGACAGGTTTGAGAAAATGGGTAGATTATGATGTCATCGCGGACAGATTTGAACTCGAAGAGAAACAATTACCGGTATATATCTTGCCACTCACCGCTGAGAGTACGTCGTCGGACTACTTCTTGTGGGTTATTATGTTGGATAGCTACTTTGAAAGACAGGATCTTGATCCTGTTGAGAAGATGAGCATGGCAAGGACGGCGCTGATTGGTGATGTTCAACATTGGTGGTCAAATCTCGAGTACCACTATACATACACATGGGAGCAGATGAAAAAGAAATTGCGACATCGTTTTGTACCTCCAGCACCCACGGTCACAAGCGAGGTGCAACCTGAGGTAACTGAAAATGTTGATATTATTTTGGTTCCTACTCCATCTACAGATACCACCGAGAAACTTAAAGAAGTGAAGGATGATCTGGTGCATCTTATGCCATTAGTGGAGAAGTTTGACGTACCTACAGTATCTGATGAGGACGATAATGACAAAGGTACTGATTTGGTGCTACAACAAGATATAGAGCAACCTTGTGAGTATATACCTGCTGTAGTGCAATCTTTTGATATTCCTTGTGTTGACTTGAACAAACCATGTGTTGATCTAAATTCTCATAATTTTGTACATGTCGAATTAATTACACATAAGGAAGTATTTGATAGAATATCCCCTGCTGATGCATTGTGCTATATCATGCTTAATGAGGCCGTTAGTTTGGATTGTGCTATGGAGAAAGTTTCTGAACTTGCATGTTCGAAATTCTTGTTTAGTGCTGTCGGGACCCCGGATTTTTGAACCCGGACCCTCTGTGTATTACTGCACTAGTCCCAGATCAAAGCTAGTGCACACAGTTAAACAGAAATGAATACATAACCAGCAACGCTTTATTACAATATTAAAGAGTACAGACCGAAAGGTCTCATTATTACAATTGAGGTTTCAAGACCTCGCACACACAAAACATAGCGGAAGCAAAAGATAAACTCGGTGAAGACCCATCAATACGCCACAGGCAATTGACTGGGGAAGCGCGACCTAGAACTCCTAGAATCCTTCGTCGAAGCCACCATCGAAGTAGTCGTAGTCTCCTTCTTGGGCTTCGTATTCCTTTGCTTTTTAGTTTTGAGTGTAGCATGTGAGTACATAAAGTACTCCGCAAGTCTTGGGAAAAATGCAATAGATGCAAGGCTTAAATATGGTTCTTTTGCACCAAGCAATATTTGAAATCTCAATTATTACTAATTAATTTCGAAGGCATCAATTTAATGAAGTAAGTGTTTTAACAGAAACTATCATTAGTTCTCTAGTGAAGGTTCCAACCACCAACACTAGTTAATCAAGTCTAACTGACCAAGTTTAAAACTGCGGGTTCCATCCACCCTCTCTGGCTCCATCCGCCAGGATTCCCTTCCGAGAGTTCCCTCCACTCTCGGAATACAAAAACTTTGATTTTAAAACCAAAACCAGAAATCTACCATGTGAATGCATTCCTTGCCCGCCCTTGACCGTGGGCACGGCTATTCGAATAGTTTTACACTCTGCAGAGGTTGTACAACTTTACCCACAAGAGATAAATTAGCCTAAAAGTCAACACGCTTCCTTTGGCATGAGACCCAGATAAAATATCACAAAGCCTTTACCTTACTCTAATCTAGCTAGATACCACCCGCTGAGGTTTCACCGCAGGTAGGCTAACTGCCCGAACCGAAGCCCCCTCTTGCGCCATATGAGTACAGTAAATCTCTGTCCCTCACTGTGAATAACCAGTCCATCCCTGGCACCCACTTTCCACTGGTGGCACCTAAACTAGACTATCATAAGTTAGTCAGCTAGGTCGTACCCATATAGACTTGTGGTTGTACGGTTAATGCTCAGTCTGGACAAACACAAGCGTCGGTCCTTAATTGACTAGGGTGGAACATACACTTTTCAAGATCTCGTGCTAACTGCACCAACCCAAACCAACCATCCACCCTAATCTGAACCAACTTTCACATTTTAGTTTATTTTAAAAGAACAGTGGTAACTCCAATTACCACTAAATTTGTAAACACAAGGGTATTACAATAAATCATAATTTCCCATTTTCAAGATTTCAAAGGTATTACATAGCATGACTAAGCATTATACTACCATTCTATTATTCACAAAAGATTATAATACTCTCATTATTGAGACAAAGGAAATTCTAGAGTGACAAAGGTACAAGGCATTCAACTTCAATTGAGGGCATAACAAATTTGGATTAACTAATACCTTAAGACTTGAACTAATGTTTTATGTAAATAGCAATGCACATAATTTAAAATAATTAAAACATTTCAAAATCATAGGTTCAAGATGATCAAAGGAGACTTGCCTTCCTGCAGGTTCTCTGGGTCTTCTTGCTGTTGGGTAGAGTGATCGCCGTCAACGTTGGAATCTACGCGAGAAAAGACGAAGCAAACAAGCAAATAAATACAAACAAAAATCAAATAAACTCAAAAATCCAAATAGAGGCCATAGATGGATAGATCATGATTTTAGACGAATTTAGGAGAAAGAATCAACGGATTCGGAGTTCGCATGAGGGAGAACGAATATCTGGAAGATCGGTTGGGAAAAGAAATTACTGAGATGATATTTGGGCCAAGGAAAATAGAATGGATTTTATGGAGATTTTTGCAAGGTTTGAATTTAAATTTTGAACGTGCACATAAAATTTGGAATGCAACTGAGACTTTGAAATTAAACTAGGTATTGGAATTTGAAATTTAAATTTTGAAATATCAAATAACTTTTAAATATTTAAAAGGATGGAAGAAATGGATAGTTTGGAATTTTTGATGAATTTAGAAATTTGAATGGGCTCAAACGGAGTTAAAACGAAGGAGAACGGGCTCCGGGAAGTTTAAATTCAGAGAAAAAGAAAAAGATTGATTTCTGGAATTATTTTTCTACTGAAAAAGGATTTATGACGTCAGGAAGAATTTGATTTTCGGCTGATTTATTTTTCAACTGGAAAATCGATTTACTGCGCCACGCTGACGTCAGCCCTGAGGGGGTCTGACTGACCGGTGGGCCCGGGTCCATGGACCAAGTCCACGGGCCGAAGGAAGTGCCGAGGTGGCACGGGTGGCGGGGCCGGCTGGCGTGGCGCCGACGGGCGGGATGGCGCTGAGGTGGTGGCCACCAGGCGGACACGCGGCGCCGACGTGGCAGCCACTAGGGCATGCCGGCCGGAGCGGCGCTCGGGCCCGGGAGCTCGCCGTCGAACGGCGGCTCGGCTGCCAGCGGCGAGTGGCCGAGGAGAGAGAGGAGGAGGCAGGGAGCTCGGCGGTGAGGTCGGTGATTACCGGAGAAGGCCGGAATTGGCCGGCGGCGAGCGCAGAGCGGAGGCGGCGCTCGGGCGTCGGTGGCGCGGGGGCTCCGGTGGCGGAGAGGCGCGGCTGAGGGGTGGTCGGGGTGCGCACGGACGTGGCGAAGGCGGCGGTGGAGTCGACGAGGCGCGGCGAGGCCCGAGGCGGCGGCGATTCCTCGTCGAAGTTCTAGACGGCGGCGGGGTGCTCGGCGACGGCGGGGATAGCGCTCCGGTGACCGGGGAGCACGGCGGAGCGGCGGAGGGGCTTCGAGGCGAGGCGAGGAAGCCGAGGGAGGCGACGGCGTGGCGTGGGGAGGCCGGAGACGGCGGCGATTACTCGACGTTGCTTTCGCCGGCGCTCGGGGAGAGGACGCTCGGCGCGGGCGCAGGGGGCTCGAGAGAGGGAGAAGGAGGCGGAGCGAGGTGGGGCGAGGAGAAACGTAGCTGGGGAGGGCCTTTTATAGGGCGGAGGGGAAGCGGGGCGGCGCGCATTTCTTGCCGGAGATGGCGGGCGGCGTAAAGGAAAGAGAGGGGAAGAAGGAAAGGGGGCGCGGAAAGGAAAGATGAGCGCGGGGATGAGGGGAAAGGCGGGTGCCCGACTTGCGGGGGAAGAAAAGGGGGGTGGGCCGCGCGCGGAAGAGCGGGGGAAGCCAGCTAGGGCGGAGGAGCGGTTGCGGCCTTGCGGGCGGCGGCGGCGCGAGGAGGAAGACGACGCGGGGTAGGGGACGGGCCCGACAGGTGGGTCCGTCCTGTCAACGGGGCGAGAGGGGAGCGAGGCGCGGCGTCGGATGGGGATCGGACGGCTGGAGGCGATGGGGGCGCGGATAGCCAGATTAGGCCGGGGCGCGAGCGGGGTGGATCGGGCGGCCGTGGGAGGTGCGGGGGTGGATGGCTCGGATGGGGCGGGGGAGCGACGTGCCGCCATCGGGAGAAGATAGGCGGGATGGAGCGGGGGGCGATGTGGGCGGCATCTGGCCGTCCACGTGGCGGCCGGAGAAGAGAAGAGGGGATTTTAATTTTTAAATTTGATTTTGGATTTTCAGAAAAGCCCAGAAAATTCATTTAGCCTCAGAAAAATATGAAATTACTTCCAAAATTCCCAGAAAAATTCAGAGAACTTCCTGGAGACATTTTGGACTTCAATAAAATATTTCCAACTAATGTTGGTATTAAATTTTCATACTTGAAATACTTTTTAATTTCAAACATACATTTTTAAATTCCAGAAAATCCAGGAAACCAGATAAAAGCCAAATAACTCCAAATAATTATTTTGAACTAGGATTTTCATATAAAATCAAAATATCATTTGATTTAATAATAATTTTAGGTTTTACTTAAAATACTTTTCAAATCTAGCTTTTTCAAAAACAAAAATTCAGGGCAAATCCAAATAAAACTCAAATACTTTAAAACAATTAATTTGAAATTAAATTTTTCAGAAAGAGGATTTTTGGGATGTGACAAATCTACCCCCCTTAGAAAGAATCTCGTCCCCGAGATTCGGACGGACTAGGAAAAAGTAAGAAGAGGAAAACTCGGCTCTCAGGTCCTCTTCACGCTCCTGAGTTGCTTGACTTCGAATAGTTGCTCTTCTGCACTTTGTGGAACTTTATAGTCATGCTTCTTGCGTGGCGTTCTGCTTTCTTCATGATTCTATCTTGTTGTTCGATGCTCTGAGGTATTCCTTTAACTGAGAAATATGGAAGACAACAACAAATCGGATTGGTACATCTTTAGTCGCCTGCAAGCTTTGGGTTAACTTCAATTGCCCTTATCATATCGATTAATTCAGTATTCCACCAAAAGGGCTTAACTTCCGCAAGTGTTCATCCGAGAAGGACATAATTATTTCAACTCTTCAAAAATTCTTGATTCCAAAATCATATACCACAAATGCACCTTATTAATTTCGACAAGTAATCTCATTAACTTTTACTCTCTCTGCTCTAATTTGAATCGACGACCAATCATAGAATTTTTCTAACAAGAATCCAATAACATTGTAGTTTGTGATTTCCACCAATTGTTTTATGATCATTATCTAATACAACAAATCCATAACTCTGATCAAATAATATAAAATTAATCCAACCTTTTAGTAATCATCAATCAATTTTAAGATCATCTAAGCATTAACTTAATATTCATTAATCCATCAACATCAATCTCTTGATAATCATCATTTTGGTTCCACCAAATTTGAATGAATTCAAATATTTCAATTAATTCTTATCGGACAATCTCTCAATAAATTCTTATCGGACAATCTATCCCCCATGATTAATTTAAATCCTCCAGGTTATCCATTTTAACATCATTAAATAATCTAGTTAATCCCATTAGTTAGAATCCAATTATCTAGCAATAATTTATTAAATCCACCAGTTCAAATTCACATATCAAAGTCCACTTGCAATGATAAAATTAATCCACCAAGATATCTAAGTTTATTATCTTCTGGAATTCCACTAGTATCCACTTATCATTAATAGGTCCACCAAACTCTGATAATCAATTAACTCCACAAAATTCATCTACTCTTCATGATTCAACCAAATCACCCAAAATTGATATCATGAATTGTTTATGATAATTCAACTTCTTAATCTTTTAATCTCTTTCTTTACTGGATCAATCTCTTAATACTAATTCTCCAACAATCACAAATAATCCCTTCAACAAAATCTTGTTTTACATCCAACTATTCCTTTCAATCCTAGATAATAAATCCAAGGCAAAGTTTAGACCCTTACCATGATCTAATTAGTTCCACCAAGTTTACTACTGTACTCATTCTCCATGATCTATTTAATCCACAAGTATTACTTTCTTCACATTTATTCATAATCAATTGGTATGTACAAATATACCTTTGTTTTTCTCAATTCACTCGAATATTATTCAATCTTGTCAATTATAAATCCAAGATATATCACTCTAGCAACAATTCTCCAAATTACCTATCTTGACATGCACTGATTATGACAGCTTTCCCGACAAGAGTACTTTCCATAAATTTGTTGTCTTCCATATACTCTAGGTCTCCAAGGATTCTCCAAACTTGGACTGCGGTGAAAGAATTGGGGCTTGCACTATTGCGGTAACTGGGGTTAGCAAAAGATAAGAGGGAAGTAGCACAGATAAGAGATCAGGGGAACAACTAAACAACATCCCGAACGAACACACAAAAGAGAAGCAAACAATGACTTAGAAGAAACTTAGCTTGAAATCAAAATAGTTTTTAGGGATAACTGTACTACAAGTATACAAAGACTTGGTACAGTCCACCTAACACACAAGCAAGTAATATATAAGCGTTCTAAAATCGTAGAACTTTACTTGGGTACTACAACTAAAGAACTAGTCCTTGCTCTTTCATGATGACGCGCTTCTCCAAGTGCTTCTTAGATGCAACCTTACTAAGTCGTCTATAGAAATTACAAAGGGAAGGGGTACAATTACCATTCCAAAAAAGGATGGAAGAAATGGATAGTTTGGAATTTTTGATGAATTTAGAAATTTGAATGGGCTCAAACGGAGTTAAAACGAAGGAGAACGGGCTCCGGGAAGTTTAAATTCAGAGAAAAAGAAAAAGATTAATTTCTGGAATTATTTTTCTACTGAAAAAGGATTTATGACGCCAGCAAGAATTTGATTTTCGGCTGATTTATTTTTCAACTGGAAAATCGATTTACTGCACCACGCTGACGTCAGCCCTGAGGGGGTCTGACTGACCGGTGGGCCCGGGTCCATGGACCAGGTCCACGGGCCGAAGGAAGTGCCGAGGTGGCACGGGTGGCGGGGCCGGCTGGCGTGGCACCGACGGGCGGGATGGCGCTAAGGTGGTGGCCACCAGGCGGACACGCGGCGCCGACGTGGCAGCCACTGGGCATGCCGGCCGGAGCGGCGCTCGGGCCCGGGAGCTCGCCGGTGAACGGCGGCTCGGCTGCCGGCGGCGAGTGGCCGAGGAGAGAGAGAGGAGGAGGCGGGGAGCTCGGCGGTGAGGTCGGTGATTACCGGAGAAGGCCGGAATTGGCCGGCGGTGAGCGCAGAGCGGAGGCGGCGCTCGGGCGTCGGTGGCGCGAGGGCTCCGGTGGCGGAGAGACGCGGCTGAGGGGTGGTCGGGGTGCGCACAGATGTGGCGAAGGCGGCGGTGGAGTCGACGAGGCGCGGCGAGGCCCGAGGCGGCGGCGATTCCTCGCCGAAGTTCTAGACGGCGGCGGAGGCGCTCGGCGACGGCGGGGATAGCGCTCCGGTGACTGGGGAGCACGGCGGAGCGGCGGAGGGGCTTCGAGGCGAGGCGAGGAAGCCGGGGGAGGCGACGTCGTGGCGCGGGGAGGCCGGAGACGGCGGCGATTGCTCGACGTTGCTTTCGCCGGCGCTCGGGGAGAGGATGCTCGGCGCGGGCGCAGGGGGCTCGAGAGAGGGAGAAGGAGGCGGAGCGAGGTGGGGCGAGGAGAAACGGAGCCGGGGAGGGCCTTTTATAGGGCGGAGGGGAAGCGGGGCGGCGCACATTTCTTGCCGGAGATGGCGGGCGGCGGAAAGGAAAGAGAGGGGAAGAAGGAAAGGGGGCGCGGAAAGGAAAGATGAGCGCGGGGATGAGGGGAAAGGCGGGTGCCCGACTTGCGGGGGAAGAAAAGGGGGGTGGGCCGCGCGAGGAGGAGCGGTTGCGGGCGGCGGCGGCGCGAGGAGGAAGACGGCGCGGGGTAGGGGACGGGCCCGACAGGTGGGTCCGTCCTGTCAGCGGGGCGAGAGGGGATCAAGGCGCGGCGTCGGATGGGGATCGGACGACTGGAGGCGATGGGGGCGCGGATAGCCAGATTGGGCTGGGGCGCGAGCGGGGTGGATCGGGCGGCCGAGGGAGGTGCGGGGGTGGACGGCTCGGATGGGGCGGGGGAGCGACGTGGCGGCCATCGGGAGAAGATAGGCGGGATGGAGCGGGGGGGGCGATGTGGGCGGCATCTGGCCGTCCACGTGGCTGCCGGAGAAGAGAAGAGGGGATTTTAATTTTTAAATTTGATTTTGGATTTTCAGAAAAGCCCAGAAAATTCATTTAGCCTCAGAAAAATATGAAATTACTTCCAAAATTCCCAGAAAAATTCAGAGAACTTCCTGGAGACATTTTGGACTTCAATAAAATATTTCCAACTAATGTTGGTATTAAATTTTCATACTTGAAATACTTTTTAATTTCAAACATACATTTTTAAATTCCAGAAAATCCAGGAAACCAGATAAAAGCCAAATAACTCCAAATAATTATTTTGAACTAGGATTTTCATAGAAAATCAAAATATCATTTGATTTAATAATAATTTTAGGTTTTACTTAAAATACTTTTCAAATCTAGCTTTTTCAAAAACAAAAATTCAGGGCAAATCCAAATAAAACTCAAATACTTTAAAATAATTAATTTGCAATTAAATTTTTCAGAAAGAGGATTTTTGGGATGTGACAAGTGCCTACACCCCTGGGTATAAGTTTAATTTGATTGGAGATTATGGTGTAGAAAATTAATTTTTTGTATATCGACATTGCGTGCATTGCGTGCAGGCATATGCGACTTAGTCACGCTCTTCAAATCACTAAAGTGATCAGGCAGCTGGTTTGCTAATGCTAGCAAGTCAATGATCTTCTGGACCTCTTTCTCTGCTTCACTAGTGCGCGGGTCATGTGCATGAATTCCCGTGGATTGCCACGTAATTTCCCGATATTTTTCATCAAGGGGTTGATTTCCTCCCCCTAACGTTGGAACATTATCCTCATCAAAAATACAATCAACAAAGCGGCCAGTATGCAAATCTCCCGTCATGGGTTCCAAATACCTGATTGTGGATGCAGTCTCATAACCAACGTATATCCCAGTCTTACGGAGAAGGCTCATTGCAGTATGCTGCGGAGGGGGTATTGGTACATAAACCTTGCATCCAACCTCCTGAGATGAGAAATTTTCGGTGGTTACCCTTGTGCTAGTTACATAGGTGAATGGATGTTGTAGGCCGATGGTCTAAAGTTGATGAGATTCGCTGCATGTAGGACTACGTGTCCCCAACATGTTGCTGGCAAATTACAATTCTACAGAAGGGGTCGGGCAATAACTTTAATTCTCCTGATTAATGCCTCTGCCAAACCATTTTGGGTATGTACATGCGGTACCGAATGCTCAACTGCAATCCCTATTGCCATGCAATAATCATCAAATACCTTCACTACTACAGGACAGGGCTATGGTAACACAACCCAGTAACACATGAAGAATTATGTTACAGAGAAATATCACAGTAGCACAAAATATGTGTTGCACAGAAAGGTTGTAACACATCCAGCATCGAGTGTGAAACAATGTTACAAGCAGTACTACAGTAACACATAATATGTGTTACTAAGGCTGGTTAGCAGGTCACTACAGATGAAACTTAGTATCTTTAGAATGGGAACAACTACTCATCTTGATTTTTTATTCAGTTGTAAACTAGATATGTTTAAAAGCATTATGTGGCACCTAAAGTTATCTAAGATTTGAGAGCTAAAAAATGTATGTTATGTTAAAGTTTCTACAAGAGTTTGATCAAAAAAATTCCATGTAGAGAACATACATATTCATAGACAGTTATATATTTGTATCAGAAGCTGCAATAGTATCAAACTTGATGGAACAAGCCATACACAAAACAGTAAAATCAAGTTCAGCTGAGTTGTGAGCTAAACAAAAAACAAGAAAAAGCCAAAATAAATAACAAAACTATTTTATCATCAAAACTATATAGGATAGCTCTGCTGAATTTTTAGGTAAACCGATGCAGGATGCAGAGTAATCTTCGATGAGACACACTAGGCAGGTATGTGCTCTAAGTGATGCTACCACCAACCAGCAGTAGTGATTTTAAAGACATTTTCATATATACAAATGGTGTAACTATCCTAATGGCAAAAAATGGCAGAACAAGACATAACTGCCAGAGCGCATACTATTTCATAGTCAAGTTTGTTTAATAAATTAATTATCTAGAAATATTGTGAGAAAGAAATCTTCTAGAGGCTGACCTGAAGGATTTGTTTGTCACATTCACAGGTGGCATCTGCATAAGATATATATATATAGAGAGAGAGAGAGAGAGAGAGAAAGTACATATCTAGTGCTAAAGCCCATTTGGATGCTAACATGCTAATACGAATCAGGACCGTTAGATCTGCCCTCTACGGCCCGGATCTGTGAAGGTAGAAGCACCTAATCCACTTATACAATTTTACACTTAACCCCCCGCATGCGAATCATTTTTTCCTCCGTGGCCCTGCCTCCCATCTCCCTGCGCCTCTCGCTCTATTGATCAATCCAGATGTTCAAACATATGTTCACACTTCACAGTATTTAGGCACAAACTGCCAAACATAACAAATGGACCATCACACTGTGTTTGTAACTGCAGTTTCATTCTGCAAAAGCATATACAATGGACTATCAGTCCATCACACACGTTTATAACTGCATTGTCATTCTGCGGCTCTGCACGAGCTTACATAACAAGATCATCAGCAATAGCGCAACAAAGATTCTTCAAGCCTTCAAAGGCACCATCTTGGAGCGAGACTGAAGCCATCCTGTTGGAAATTTCGTTCTCAGAAGCTCTGTCGAAGTCAAACTTGGTGTGATAAACAAAGTAGCCACCACACTCCCAGGCAGAAAGAGAGCAGCCAGTAACCAGATTTTTTACCTAAAACCAAAAGCTAGAGATTAAAATATATTCATTCCTTGGTTGCTGAATCAAAATTTGCTTACAAATGGAAGTATGGAACACATGCTTTAATGAAATGGCATGAACCAAGACTTTTTTCGGCTTATGGTTTTCGGATTCATCTCCTTTTGCACACTTTCGGACCCAACAAATTGCACGAACATTTGATTGAAGCACGAACTAAGAACATTTTTTATTGAAGCAACAAGAAGAAAATCTCACCGCCGGGGCGCGGCGTCGGCGCTTGGGGGGAGGCCGAGGGGCGTCGGCGAGAGCCGGGGAGGGAGCCGGGGTGCGGCGTCGGCGCTCGGGCGGAGACGACGCCGGGGGCCGGGGGGCGCCACCGAGGACCGGGGAGGGAGCCGAAGCGCGGCGCCGAGGGCCAGGGAGGGAGCCAAGGGAGGCAGGGGAGGGCGGCGCCGGGGGACGTCGGCGAGGGCCGGGGGAGGGAGCCGGGGTGCGGCGTCGGCGCTCGGGCAGAGACGGCGCTAGGGGCCGGGGGGCGTCACTGAGGACCGGGGAGGGAGCCGAAGCGCGGCGCCGAGGGCCAGGGAGGGAGCCGGGGGAGGCAGGGGAGGGCGGCGCCGGAGGAGGCAGGGGAGGGCGGCGCTGGGGGAGGCCCGGGGAGGGGGGGGGGACGGCGTCGACGCTCGAATAGGAGGCTGGTTCGGAGGGAGGCGGCGGCGTTGCGGACGGAGGGAGTTGAGGCGTCTGGGTGCTAACAGAGCGAGAGGCGCAGGGAGATGGGAGGCAGGGCCTTGACGGCTTGTACTTGGGCACGGTCTGCGGGTAGGCGGAGGAGCTGTGGAGGAGAAGATTGGCTGACACTGGAAGGAGGTGTTTGGGGAAGAAGATCAGGCGCTGGGACGAGGTATTTGTCTATTTGGGAAGAGGATTTGGCGGATTAGGCGCGCCCCAAGATGGGATTTGGCGCCATAAGTGGAGATTTTGGCGCTTGAGGAAATATTTGGCGCCGGTAAATTGCGGAAAAGAATATTTGGCGCCGATAAAATTACGGGAAAGAATATTTGGCACCAGTAAAATTGCGGGAAGTATGATTTGGCAACGCAAGCTGAAAGGAGCAACTTGGCGCCACGTCGCCACTAATACTCCAATAGAAACATGGTAAATAAGAAATGAGTAAGTTATTTTTTGTGGGAGATAATAATTTAGAATGAACTATAATATAGAACTTTGATCAACAGTTTTTTAAATTTTCGTAATATGCCACTGACAAAAAACCGGTTCTATAATATTACATTGACTAAGTCGATCGAACTGGTAGGCAACAGTAAAACCCTACCTGGCCAATCAGACCACCCCTAGTAGGCCGGTCAAACCATCGGGTGTTGGCCGGTCAAACCACCCATAAGGAGCCAGTCTGACCTTCTGGCGACTCTTGTTTGGTATTGTTGTCGGAAAACACAACGCTTTGTGTGTTCGTATCTCTGTCCAATAAAGGTGTCAACAACGTCCTCATCTCTCACATGCGACATAGCCATGTTCCATATATAACACGGTGGTTGACAATCAAGGGCACGGGGTTTTATTGACTAATAGATAGGATCACCGAGCCACCCACACCATTATTCTACCTCGATATCGTGTGCCTCCCTACACGATACCTGTCGGCAACTCCAACTCCCTAGATCTAGATCTAGTACGAGATCAAGTACTTGCTATATTTGATACCTCGGTGGTACGTGGTACCACACCTGGTACCACAGAGATACCTAGGTACCAGATCTAGTACTCTGGTGTCACATGTCTGATATCCTAAGTATTAAACATAGTACACATGAGTACTAAGTCCGAAACCCCAAAGTACCAGACATATACCATGCATGTACCAACCGACCGGGAGAAAACCTCAACGCCAAAATGACTCCTCACGGTCGCCTCGCAGGTGTGGCTCCTCTCAATCTCAGGGGCAACACCCGCCTCTTTATGGTGGCCTCACCCCTCCTCGACTCCACTTCTCACAGGGATGGGGTACGAGGCCGATGACGGAGAAGTGGCGCAGATGGATGCACGCTCCTACAATCATTCCGTCAAACTTAGGCGCCATGGCCACCAATCGCCATGAAGTTGACGAACCGCTAATATCCACTAAGTTTAAAGACCGCTAATATATTTTATTTCCGGACTAAATGTCATTTTGACTATTTTTTAATAAAGAGGACAAAATTTAGCTTTAAAATTTATACATATGTCAGATGGAAACCAACAGAGGGAAAAGTAAATCATCCGATTATTTTTACTAGCATGGAACAGTGCGAATATTTTTGGCGCCCATGAAACTTTTTGGCGCCCGGCGTGACTTTACTCCTCTCAGCCATCCATCCAGCAAAGAACGGCCCATATTTTTTTGAGATTTTGATTATTTTTACTTCTAGTTTTTAGTTTTTGTACTTTTATCTTTTTCTAGCTTTTTTTCCTTATATTTCTTTATATTATCTGTGTTAAAATAACATATTTTTTAAATTTGTTAAAATAACAAAACTAAAGTACCATCCATGCAAGTTCTAACTTGTCCATTTAACACAAAATAAATGACAATTAAAGTCTAATGCATTCTGTGCATCAGACTGAATCTACTAGAAAATCATAGACTTCTTCGGCTATTTTCTTGGGAGTGATCTGCTCTTCGAGACAAATCATGGCGATGATTGCCTCTAAGTCGAAGGGGGTGCTGCTACTGCCGGGATGGTCTCAACCTCCATCAACGCGGGCAGCTGCTCAGAGCTTTCCCCCTCAACTGATGCAAAGTGGGCTTTAGGCTGCCCTTTGCCATCCTTCTTCTGGGCTTGGAAGGCATCGATGACATGCTGCGGCTCCTTACAGATCTGCGACCAATGCCCCCACTTGCCACACTTGTAGCAACCTTGGTTCTGCTGCTCATAGGTGTTGCCACTCCGCTTTGCCTTTTTGTCACTCGGAGCATCTGACTTGCCTTTCTGCGCAACGGCCTTACCCTTCTTCCCCCTTCTCTTCATCAAAGGCTTTCACACCTTGTAGCTCCCAGCGTTGGCCTCACGGCCAGTGGAGCTCCCCGTTGGCCTGCATCATATTAATCAATTCGGCGTACTCCTTGTAGCCGTCTTGACGATAGTTGCGAGCGGATTGTACTGTATTGGGGTGGAAGGTGGATAGGGTCTTCTCAATCTTGTGCGCATCTGTGATATGCTTGCCACAGAGTTGAAGATTGGTACAAATCCTGTGCAAGGCGGAATTGTACTCCCCGACCGTTTTGAAGTCGACAAACCTCAGTCTGATCCACTCTTGCTCTGCTTGAGGAAGCATGGTGTACTTTAGCCTCTCAAACCACTTCTTGAGTGCGGTCCAGAGTGCTAGCGCACTCTTCTCCGCCATGTAATCATTCTTGAGAGTGAGACAGAGGTGGTGCCTGAGAAAATGAAGTGCCTGATCATTTTCTTCAGGAGTGGGTTGGGCGTCATGCAGTCAGTGTTGCATCGGTGGTGCCTGATCGTTCAAGAGTTATTGTACATCGGTATAAAATGACATGCTAGAATGATGTTGACGATGCATATCAGTAGGAGTCGGTGTTGCCCCAGCGTTGTTGATGTAGAAGATGAGACACTGCAATGCCATCGGTCATCGATTTATGCTCAAGTAATATGGGACGCACCAGAATGCAGTCGGTGTTTGATGGACACATAGGTCCTAGAAGGCGATCGATGGCGTTTGATTATCACCAGCGATCGATGATGCCTAAGTACGACAGGCGGTCGTAAGGGACTGAGCCCAGAAGGCGGTCTACAACGTCCGAGTACAGCTGGTGGTCGTAAGTGACCGAGTATCACCGGCGATCGTAAGTGGCCGAGTATGGTAGGTGGTTGTGAGTGACTGAGTATAGCAGGCGGTTGTAGAAGACCAAGCTCAGCGGGTGCTTGGGACAACTTCAATGCAATAAGGGCACATAGTAGGAAGGACGCCAAGATCACAAGGGAAGACCATCCTCATTGGATTGGAGTGGTGGTTGGCGACATCATGTCCTGGGCGATGAGAAGGACTTACGAGTAGCGCCATCCACCTCGCCTTGTGGAGCTATCAGTAGATCAGAGGTGTGATCAGGACAAACCTGGTACATGGTGGATCATCGCGGCTGCACAGCTTGGCCGGGGGCGCGCGCCACATGCAAGAGTGGGAGGACTCCATGCTTCAAGCCTAATGAGATGAAGGTGATCTTGCCAGCCCTATCGTTGTGGCCACAGGCTGCCCAACGGCGAGCTCCGGAATGCTTCCTCGACGGCATCACCAGCAGCGATTGCAGGCGTTGGCAGTCATCTCGCTACTGTCGCCGTTTATTAGCCTACGAGCTAGCTCCATTTGTCCCGCTGTCCGAGGTGTACTGGTGCGATCGGGTGTTTCCGTCCCTTCCCCCGTCTATCTGTGTTTGTCCCTTCTTGTCTGCGGGGTCTCTCCTTTTTATAGGCATGAGCATGGTCATAGGCAACGTACACAACTCTCACACGGTGCCAATCGTGCCATTAATTTTGAGATCGAATCCCCGATCGATTACCGATTTATTACCTTCTAGACCTCTACTTTCCATATCAACGATACTTGTTGAGAATTACTTCCATCAGATGGGGATACGGTGCGATCATATTTCCATCGCAAAGACGATACACCCAGAATCAATGTTTTCCTTTCATCTTAGTGCATAGGCTACAAGTGCAGGCGATGTCTCTATAGATGGTGTCCCCTCATTGGGCGAAAGTGACTCCAGAGACTCGCCACAAAGTGCCACGCCTGCCTTGGGGATTGCTGCGGCACTAGTGCTTTGGAATTCCTCTTCAGGATGTAGGGAGAATCGGTAGGGCATGCCGCTAGACTTGAACACTTGTTGGCTAGGTTGAGTCCTCCAAGGGCGTTGTCGACCCCGGTCAACAAATCCCCCAGTGACACGGCAGCAAAGTCTTGGTGGTGCGGTAGGAGCAGTTGGGAGGTGGCCTGACAGGATGCTTGCACATAAGCTTCGGCCTTGCGAAGCCATTCCTGCCGGAGCAACTTGTCATTTTCCTCAGACTGGCGAAGTCTGCTGTCGATAAGTTGAGTAAGTTCTTGGCAGAGAAGAGTAGCATGCAAAGCAAGTAATGCATGCAGGGTGTTATCCGTGTAGTCTTTACACACCTTGTCGGCTGGTGGCTAACCGTTGCGAGCTTGCCGTTGTTCTGGCGAGCCGAAGACGTAGTGGCCCACTTGCAAATCGGAGTGTTGGCGTTGTCCACCTCTGGTGGAGTCGCGAGGCCAAGGTGATTGGTCGCGGATGTGCTCTAGAGCATGTGACGTCCCACGCCGCGAGTCATCATGACCAGTGGCTCTCCACTGGCCCCGATGATCGCTCCTTCGGCGGTGGTGAGGGTCTTCATCATCGCTGTTGTAGCGAACCCAACTGCACTTGACATCATCACGGCAAGCCTCCTGGCTGGGTCTGCCTAGGCTGCACTGATGGGAGGAACCCGCGTCGGCTCTTTTGCTTGGTGTAGTGAGGTCGCTTCAATGTTGGCTGTGAAGGTCCCCTGAAGTCTCTAGGGAGCCGTCGACCACCCCCCAGATGCCATGACAAGCCATGCTTCACTGGCTTGAAAGGCATGAAGCTGTCGGTGACAAGTCAGATTCAAGGGGTGGCTGAGAAGTCTTTGATGAAGTCAAGATGAATAAGGATCAGAAGGAAAACCCCTTCTTGCAGCAGTCAGCATCTAAAGCTGTAGACTGGGGGCCTGAAGATGGACTGGAAAGGAAACCATCCGTGAAGGTGAGCCATGACACCTTCAGGATGGAGCTAGGATTGGCCATCCATGCCCAGAGGCCCAACTTGCGCACATCCTCTGGAGGATGGACTTCTGGTCAACATGGTCCAGGGAGCATTTGCTACTAATGACCCTGCTGGCCGTGTCCCTAGTCTAGGCATGCAGGGGGATGCCCTCCAAGCAAAGGCGCACATGGAACTACAAGGTCGCGCCAAAAGCATGACAAAGAGGCTTCCAAGGATGCATCTAGAACTCCAGGTCATGGAAGACAAACTTGTGGGTTCTAGCCACCTCGTCTCGATGATGCTTGTGCTCGAAGTTGATGAGGTAATTCTCCGGATAGTGGTGGTGCACGGAGAAATCAACCGATAACAAGTTGAATCTTCTTCTTATGGCTTCAGTATTGTTCTAAGGTCCGTGTTTAGCCTTGACTTGCCCAGCCAGAGCATGGCTAAGTAAGCTTCATGGCGTTGGAGCTCTCTTCAAATCCCTGGATGAGGGGATGATGCATGCATCTTCTGCCGGCCAGGTAGCTGGGGCGCCAAGGAGAGGTTTCGTCATTGCACGGGGCATAGGCATGAAAAGAGGTGCGGCTAGTGGAGCGGGGTGGATTGGTCGAGCCCATGAGGGTGGCACCGCTGGGGCGGTCGAAGGGGAGGCGCGAGTTGAAGGTGGAGGTAGCCTTTTGGCACTACTTAGGCACACTCTTGCCTTATGACCCGAGTAGAAACAGCAAAGGCACTTCGTTGGGTCATGGCAAGAACGAATGAGGTGGTCATGACTTAAGCAATTGAAACATATCCCTTTAGTTCATTCCAGAAAGCGTTGGTGGTTGCGGCTTGAATGCGATGGAGCGGCAGGTGGGCGAGAGGTCTTGGAAATGGCAGGTGACCAGTTGTGAGCTCTTTGTCACTAGTGCTTGGGCTTTACCAAAATCCACGGAGCATGGGAAATGTGCTGCTTTGAATGCACTGCGCTGCTGGCTACAGAGGGGGATGAAGACGACGAGACAGGAGGGGAGGGGAGTTGTGGGGGGTCATCATACCTTCCAGCTTGTAGGAGGTTGGGTGGAGTAATGACGGATTTGAGGCGGCGTGTGGCGAGGTTGTCCACGAAGGAGACTCTGCGTGCCGAAGTCTTGGCCCGAGGAGGATTTTAGGGGATATGCGGTGTCTTGAATTCAGTGTTGTTGTTGGGCACATCTTCAACGCGGAGGCTTTGCAAGAGGCTTGCTGGATCGACGGGTGGCGGTTCGTTGATGTAGAGGTTCGGAGGGGATGTCCGCCTCTCCTCGAATGGGGCTCCAAGAGGTTGGTGAAGGGACCCGATTGGGGCAGCGGTGGCCAGCGGGGCTTTGGAGCCTGCTAGGCAGGGCAAGAAGGTAGGTGGAGGGTGGGAAGGGCCGGGTCGGGTCTGGCTACACTCCAGCGTGGCAGCCAGCGGTGGGCCCAGGGGTGGTGGAGGTAGCAGAAGTGGTGGTGGTGGAGGAAGGGTTAGGGTGGCTCTGCTACAAGACCATGACACAGCGGGAGGCGAGGCGACCATGGAGTAGGGCGATCTAGGAGAGAGGGTGCAGGATCGGGGAGGCATATGAGGGGGTGGACATCATGGTCGGGGCGTTGGGGTCGCCCCGATAGATGCGAGATCTTGGTATTGCGCAGACGTGAAAGTATTTCATTTTTCTGCTAGTACTTGTTGTGCACCAAACTTGACCCAAATATGACTTGCTTCAGCTTTTTAGACAAAGTAAAGAAAAGAGTATCGCTTCAGCTGTGATGCAGAACGCTACAAGGAGTGGATGGCTGAGAATGGATCTGTGTGATGCTGTGCTTCATAGTCTGGACTTGGACATCGTAACTGTAGTCTGTAGTGCTGTTTTTTGTTTTGTAAAGTGCAACCGAAGTGGCAGACTAGGATTTCTGATATGGGTGTTTAGAGTTAATAAAATATTGCTCAAAGGAAAAAAAAGTTGTCGGTGGAAAAAAATCAAAATACAAATTGTTCCTTAGAAGATAACATTGCTAACTTGTTCATATTTTTAAGCACAATATAATTTTAACTTTATGACCCTTCATGCAATCTTAAGGACAGTCATTTCATTGTTCCTTAGAAGATAACATTGCTAACTTGTTCATATTTTTATGCTATCTAACTAACACTATATACAAAGATTTCAAATTTGCAAACTTCTTCATTTTTGAAGGTTGCACGATCTACATTTGAGAAAGGAACAATCATTTAATAAAGAGAAAAACTAAAGAATAGTATACCGTTTGTTCCTCTACCAACAGGATAGCTCGATCCCGTGCGTGGTGCTTCCCCTTCCTCCTCTTCTGCTGGCACCACCACCTCCCCTTCCTCCTCTGCTACTGCTCTGGATCTAGTGATAGGGGAACACCACCATGATGACAGGTTTACCACACCCCTCGGATGTAGAGGGAGACCAGGGAGGCGGTGGTTTGGCGGAGGGTATTGGGCGACGGTGGAGGGCGGTGGGCGATGGCGAAGGGACTAAAGGGCAAGGCGGCGGTGCTATGAATATATTAGGTTGGGCGGAGTGGTGACGGCGGAGGAGGGGAGATGGCGGCATGGCGAGGTGACGAGGTCTCTGTTGACCGTCGGTGGTGGAGGAGGGTGTGGGGGAGGCGAAGGAGGGGTGCGGAGTTGCCCGCGCCGGAGAAAAGGGGAAAGGAGCGGCAGCAGGGGAACGATCGAGAGTGGCGGGGAGGGAGGCGCTGTGAAGAGAGATGAAAGGGAGGGAAGCGGTAGAGACCTCGGCGCTGAGAAGAGAGAGGCGGGGGAGGGATGCTATACCGTTCGGATCAATCTGAATAGTATAGCATGGTGTAGTTGCTCTCTTTAATGAACTATTTGGGATTTGTCAATTTCAAAATTGGGAGGGAGGGTGGGAGACCGAATGCAACTCACTTGGAAATGAGACCTCGCCGCAACGCCGTGAGTTTCATGCCTCCCTACTTGCTACGTTGCCACCCAACTCGTTGCATCACTTTCCTGCTCACCCGCACCTCCTCATGTCCTCACTTCGTTCGTAGAGCATACCGATGGCCCTGATTTGGGAATTGCTTTGCCTTCTCGTCAGTGCCGGCCGTCACTGCACACCACGCGCTCCCTTTCCTTTTCATTGGCCGCCGCAGCGTGCGGCTATTGTGGGCTTGCGCCACTGCAGCACTACCTCATGCCTCCCGTCTGGTCAGCTCACTCACCTTCCATGTGTGCACCGCCGTTACATTGAGAGAGAGAGATGAGCTAGTTAGGGTTAGGACTTAGGTGGCCGGTTGGGGCCTTAGGGAATTTGGCATGTGGTAGTTCTGGTGGGCGTCGAGAGGGTTCTAGTGGATTGAGAGAGATGTGTGGGTTAGATTGGGTTGATTTATATTTTTTTTAGGTACAAATATGTAGCATTTTGGCTCAAGTAAGAGTATACATGTGTAATATACCTAGTACATACTATATTTTTTGTAAAAAAATAATAGATATTCAGCTGAACACCTATGAACTATGGAGAGACTTCCTGCAACGGTATCATTGTTGGATTGGTCAGAATTGCCACCGTTCTTAAATATTCGGTGGAAGAAAACTCCAACATTCTAAACAAAAACCTTCCACGTACGTTCACATGTTCAGTTCCTTACTGCAAAGTTTTCATGCTTTCGGAACCTTGAGGTGAGCACGACCGAGCTATACAAAGTTGAAAATCTACAATTCATTGTCAAAGACGATAGCTCACTAAACACCAATGTCCAAAAGAAGCAGCTGCATTCATCTTGCCTGAGGTTGCTAAGAATGAATCATTTGATATATGCCCTTCGTCTAATGCATGTACTCCTACAACGATCTTTCTATTTCCCTCGAGAGGTTATATTGCAGTACGTTAGATGTTCCATGTGAATCGATCCTTGTCGGCTAGCAACCAAACTGGATAGCCACGCCCACGACCGAAGACAATCCAGAGATAACATATTAACATCCATTTCTGGTCCAAGCGGCACATCAGGTCGTAGTGCATGCCTTCATTCGCACGGACCGTTCGCCATTACCAAACAGTGCATAACTAACCCTGATCGCTACCGGCGAGCACAGACGCATCCATCCGAGCTCATGATCGGCATCGCCAAACGAAAGCCCTCACCTAAAAGTCCATCGGATTCGTTTAGCCGTCACGGCAGGGGGAAATTAAGAAAGCTCTCTCACACACACCATGCACGCACACACATACTTTTCTTCTTCTTCTTCTTCTCTCTCGCGGTCTCCATCTCCAAGGAATGATTCCGACGTGCCGCACGTATGATACTCTCGTCTTCCTGCCTGCGGTAGGCGAGGCGAACTCCAAGTTAGTTAAAGCTGTAAGTAGGAAGCAACATGATTGCATTGTGTGCGCGCGGTGTGGTGTGTGGTGTGGTGGGTGGTGTGACCCGGCCCGGATGTTAGTTTGTTACTCTGATTTTCCTAAGGCGGCGTTGGGAGGCAGACACGATCGAGTTGGTTAGCTCGGAGAGGGACTGACCCGTAAAAGCAAAGCAAGCTATAGCTAAGCTGATCTGCTCGGATCGATCGGCTTTGCATCGTGATCGATCGATGATCCTTTCCTGTCAATATCACTGGCCAGGCGCACCTCACCTCACCTCACCTCACTGACTGACCGCCGATCAATGTACCCTACGTGCAGGGCGGGCCCGCCATGATTAATTAGTTATTAAGCAACGACTAATTTCATACTCCATGTAGAGTTATAATTGACTTGTATGTCTACGGCTATGGCCCCACTCCCATGGGTTTAAACTTTTAGCTTCTAACTTCTTAATTTTGTTTTTTTCTATCTTTTTGACTATTTTTTGGGATATTTTTGTCTTTTCTTTTTTCCTTATTTCTTTGCATTATCCGTGATGATGTAACCTTTCTTCTTTTTTAAAATTTAATTACGCCAAAAAGCTCACAATAACTACAGTGCCAAAATAAACTTGAAACAGTGCTACACAGTGCCGAACAATAGAAAAAGCTGCAGCCCACAGCCCACTTGAGCGCAAGATTCAGCTGTTCTTGTGCACACCAATGTATAAGATGCACAAAAACGTCTAGTGAGTAGTGACCATTAAAAAAGAATAGTAGATGTCTAGTATAAGTAGGGCCGTAAAAAAAGTTTGAGGCTCACAAGCTGCTTGAGCTCACCTTGCTCTAGGTTCGGTTCGAGCTTGACTCAAGCTTCAAACAAGGCAAGTTCGAGTTCAATCACGAGCACACGAGTTTCAACGAGCCGAGTTCAAATAGCTCTTCAGGATCCACTAAAATTCGCAGCCCGCCTACCTCTAGTCATTCCCTCCGGCCCAATTTCAAAATTCACCCCAATATCTCATCACCGCAACACCTGAGCCAAGCCAACCTAGCAGCCGGCCTTTTCAATCCACCCTTCCCCCTAATCTTCCTAATCCCACCCACACAGACATAGTCATAAACTTCCTCCCGCCACCTCTTCTCCCAGGGCCCCATCCTACCGGCTAGCACCTCCCATCCCGCTGGCTACCTCCCTGGTAGCCCCTTCTTCCACTCCACCACCTCTCATCGATTCCTCCCACCCCGTCTCCTCCCACCTTGCCAGTCGTGCTTCTCTAGGACTCCTCCCACCTTGCCAGCCGCTGCTTCTTCTAGTTCCTTCTACCCGTCGCCTCCCATCCCACCAACCACCATTATGGTAGTATCATGGCGAAGTCTACCCTCGACCACCACCCGGCGATGCTCTCTAAGCATGACGACACAACGAGCCAGCGAAGCCCTCTAAGCACAACAACACAGTGAGCCTAATGTGGTGTCTCCAAGCATGACGTCCTATACTGCTCCCCCTCCATTGTCGCAATGAGCTTGACGTGACGCGTCATCCATCCTCTTTCAACCAAATCTAAGTATGAACTATTTCCCTCATAGCTTCTCTTCTTTTGTTATTACGAGAAAGTTAAAATTTGTGAATGTTTGAAGCTTCTTATTGTTGAAATTGTTGTAGATTGAATTGTTAATCGTCACCGATTTTACTTGAGTAAAGCTCAAGTTTACCTAAGCTTAAACCCAGCTAAATCTAAACCTAAGTCTAAACTTAGGCCGTAACTCAAGCTCACTCAAGCACATTTTTTAAACCGGCAAGATCAGGTGCACGAAAAAGGTCCCTATTGTCTACTTTCTTGTACGAGTACTTTGGATGTATACCGAAAATGGCCGAGTTCCTAGGATTTCGAGAGGGTGTAAAGCGTTCCCGAGGCAGCATGAGCGGACTTGTGGACGTGACCTCCCCGGACACAAAAATGGGCCACCTGTCCGCATCAAGGGGCTCGGTGAAGTGTAGCTGAAGGAATTAATGTTAGCACGTACCTCCCGTGATGGCACGATTAGCGTTTCCCCAATCCGATGATAGGATAATTGAGTCATCTGTTCAGCTAGAAATTAGCAATTTCCTTGCAAAAGAAAAAGAATAAATTAGTTTCTTTCTCAAATATTAAAGATCATTCCTTTTATATGAGGTTTGTGCAACAGTAGCTATCGATTTCACAAGACGGCACTCTTGGGTTGTTTGGAACAGATGAGCTTGACGGATTGAAATGTTCAGAATGTAAGAGTTTTAGATAAATTTTACATGAAACAATTCGATTTCTATAGAAATTTAGAAAGTTTTTCGTGTTACGAACAGAGCGCAGCCCCTAGGATGGCAGCGTCCACACACTTGGTCTACACTGTACCAGGTCTCTGTCTGAACTGTGATTAGCGAGCATGCATTGCTCGTGCGGTAATAAAAGTGAACAACGGCACTGTTCTTTTCACTTCTAAAAATGGCTTTTGGTTTTTACTATAGTACCTAATTTTTCAACGGAGTATTTTCTTAAGACGAGGTCTACAAGTTTATTATAGTACACGTTAAAAGCCCAATATCTGTATCAACTAAAATCGTAAGTGAGTACCTCTCTCTGTAATATCTATCGTAAACAGTTAAAATTCAAAAAATTCAACCAAAAGTTATAAGCCGTAGCCATATCAAACAGGCCCGTAGTAGCAGGCCCACCGAAGCGGTAAAACGAGGTCAAACCTAGCAGACCGGGTGCATACGCCAGGTAAGCAAGCAAACATTCCGACTGGACTGGGCTGGAGCAAGCAGACCGTGCTCATTCCCTGTTACACAGTTACACCTGACGCCTCGCTCTCGCAGACGTGCGGGGCCCACGGTCTCCCCTGCTCCGGCCATGCTTCCCCCGCTACATAAACGAACGCCACGGCGTTGCCCACCTCCTCGATCGACCGTCCTCGCCTCCGGCTCCGAATCGAATGTCTGTCTGCGCCTGATTGGGCCAGTCCATCGACACAACCAGCCATTAGCCATGCAGGAAGCGTTCGTCTCTCCGGCCAACGCCGACCGCCTCCGCTCGGCCTTCGAGCTCAGGCCGTTCGCATTCGGGGACCAGCGCCTCTCCTCGCCGCGCTGCCTCCCCAGCGGCGACGACGCCCTGTACCGCTGCTCCTCCCCCTTCAGCCCCAGCTTCGGCTTCTCCTCGCCGTCGCCGCTCGCCACCTCCGTCTCGCTCTCGCCGTCCTCCCCCGCCTCCCTAGTCGACGACGGCCGCGCGGCGGACGCCACCGGCCACCGGCTCCAGCTCGCGCGCCTCGCACTGCAGTACCAGGAGGTGGCCGACCGCTACGAACTCTGCCTCTCCCACCTCGCCGAGGTCGCCGACGAGGCAGCGGCGCTCCGCCGAGAGAACGCCGAGCTCCGCGTCGCCAACAGCGACCTCGCGCGCCACCTCGCTCTGCTCAGCGGCAAGCAGACCGCCGCCGTCGCCATAGCCGACGAGATCCGCCGGCTCCGCCTCGGCGAGCAGAAGGCCGCCGCAGTGGCCATCACCAAGGAACGCACGCCCGTGAAGTTCGCCGTGCTGCCGAAAAGCATCTCCGTCCGCTCGAACGGCTACCTGAAGATGAACCAGCCTGCCCAGGCGGCCGCAACGCCGGCCGCCCACAACCGCAAGCCTCGCGCGTCGAACGCGACCAATCCCAGCTCGGTGAGTCCCAGTTCCCGCCTCGCTAATTCCACAGCACCGCTTGAATTGGCATTTGACACTTGCTACGTACGACGCGCGAATCAAGCAGCAGCGCGCGTACGTGGGCACGGACGGCGGCAAGAAAGGCGAGGAGCCGAAGGAGCAAAGCGCGGGCGACGGGGAGCTGGAGGTGTACAACCAAGGCATGTTCAAGACGGAGCTGTGCAACAAATGGGAGGAGACGGGGGCGTGCCCCTACGGCGACCAGTGCCAGTTCGCGCACGGCGTCGCCGAGCTCCGCCCCGTCATCCGCCACCCCCGCTACAAGACCGAGGTCTGCCGCATGGTGCTCGCCGGTGACATCTGCCCCTACGGCCACCGCTGCCACTTCCGCCACTCGCTCACGCCCGCCGAACGCCTCCTCCGCCATTGATTATGGCAGTGCACGGCCAGCCTTTTACTCACCTGGAACCGTTTTTTACTGTCTCGAGTCAAAGTATATACACACACGAAAATGTACAAAAATTGATAACTGCCTAAATAAGATGCAAGTAACATAAGAGCATAAGGGAAACCGAATGGTAGAGTGACTGAGTGCCTTAGTTGGCCAGGGCAATGTGAATGTTCATATCCGTCAGCTGTGGGTTCTCAGGGACTTTTCAGTACGTCAATTTGTTCATATAATCCGTCTCGGGGGCTGCTAGTTCAGTTAATAGTTTGTTTCTTCAATGCATTTCGAGGAAATGGGTGAGTCCATGATACAATAAAGTCAGCAAGATGTGGCTTGGGAAGTACGCCCCAAGTGCAAGTGAAACTCAACCGAGATTGCTTTGGTTGCATTGGGTGCAAGGCAATGCGCGCGGCCGACGGCTGTCATTTTGTCTGTACGATGAGTAGTAGATCTGTTCTGTTCTTGCAATTTTCCATTGTAATGGCCAGTGATTTTTGCAGTATATATGTTGGCAACCTTGTTGCTCATAGCAATCTTACCTTTAACTATTGATGAATTATCGTATTGCATCCTGCCAGTGGCGGATCCAGGAAAAATTTTAGGAGAGGCTGAACAAAAGCGATACAGCGACATAACTCCACAATGTCCCTCTTGCACCATACATCCATAACTAAAAATTTATGGGGGGCTCTAGGGGGCTCCAAGGGTTCGGTAGCGGTAGGGGGGCTCGAGCCCCCCCCCCCCCCCCGCGCGCGCCTCACCGCTGGATCCGCCCCTGCATCCTGCCTCTTGGTTTTTCCTATTTCAACAGTTCTGCTTTTGTATCTGGTAGATTTGGGTAAGGAACTTGCACGACCTGTGCATGAGCCTTGCTGTAGTTATACGGTTAGGTATGGACTGTGGAGATGTTATGGCCGTAAATTTGCAGCCTGAACTGTTAGGTATTTTAGTCATAAGCACACCAAGGCACGAACCAAATGTCAAATGTTGGTCATTTCATTTCTGAAGAGAAAAGCTTTCTCTACAATCTAAGGCTCATCTGTTAGATACGGGATAGTCTACACTAGCACAAATTAAAATTTCTACCACGCAAACTAGGAAACCATATGAGTAAGAAATCATAAATTGTTACTACTAGATACGCAGTGCAGTAGAAAAAAAAGTTGAAACAACACGGTTTACGTAGCACAGGTCGATGAAGTAGATATAGTCAATTGTTCAATGTCTCGACCAACATCCTTGGAAGACGATCATCCTCGAGCGGTAGTTGATATCCACAAGCCAATCGTCTCCTCCTCATGATCGTCCCGATCACATCGCAGTCGCAACAGTGCCTCTACCGAAGTTTACACGTTTAGGGATAGAACACCATACGCCAGTGTACGCTAGCACCAACACGTACAACATGGTCTTTGAAAGGTGGCGGTTAGTGCTTCGGTGAGTGTGTGTCTCTCACGCACGTAACCCATAGCATGCACCTCTTTATATAGAGATTCTGATTAGATCCATATCCAATATGAGAAGAGATCATATCCCACCCGGAAAGCCTCTGATTGGATTCTTATTCAATACGAGTAGAGATCATATCCCACTTGAAGTCTATCATCTAGACCCTTACTGTTCCAACATGTTAAATATGTGACCCTATAGCTTCTTATACATTTGGTTGTAATCCGAAAACACCTTTCTGATTACTGGTCGGCAACGGTCTATAGTAGAACATATCAACATCTAAATATACACAAAGATTAATCTGGTCGAACCTTATGCAAAATGATTTGTAACTAGGTCTTAGTCACTTACGATCATCTCATAACTCATTACGACCAGATCGTATATGATCACGACTAGTTCATAGACCAGTTCACAAACCAGTTGTGACATGTCTGACCAGCTCACGACCAGTCAATATTTCCATATGATCAGTTCGTATCCGGTCGAATCATTCGACCTGTTTTCGTATTCTCCTTTTGCCTCACAGTATCAAATCAAACGCCAAGTGACAACGTGTTATACATGGACCGTTTAATCTTTTCCTGATGTAGTGATGAATAATTTCATATGGTTGACACTTCGATCACTTGTGGCATAGTCATACACATTTTTTATTCGACCATATCGAGGGGCTCACAGATGTCTCTTCTGTTATATAGGAGGAGCAAATCCTATATTCGATCAATCATTTTCCTTTGCATATTTTATAGTAACCCGAAAACTATCTTTATAACTATCCAGTTATTGTGTAATGTTTAGTAACCCTTAAGTGTATTATGACATATGTAGGAAACTATGTCGATCTCAGGTAAAAGGATTATACAACATAATTACTTGAGACTAACTGATGACACATAAAACATAACAATCTCAACAGTGTCTCAAGGTAGGTCAATCCAGCACCATATTCTCTAACATATATCTACACCATTGATTTGATATCTCCATATCTATGACCGATGAAACATGGTCATCAATCAATACATGTGCTGGTCTATAAGTCATTATTGTTCCGATCAGTGACATCCGACAAGGGATCCTTTTAAAATGATATCATATAACAAATAAAGAGCTTCACCACCAAGTCACATACTTGCTAATCCTTATAAATGATAATTCATTCAAAGAACATAATAAATTATCATAAATATAGAAGTGATACAATTATATTTATAATTGTTTTTAGGGCATATCACTAACATTGTCTCTGCGACAGAATTTGCACATCGCTTGCTGAACTTCCTGGAGTAACGAAAATCGACAGCAACCTTGCTCATCCACATGGTATTTGTTCCTCAAATAAACTACCAACAATAAAACAACAATTGTAGTTGAAGTTAGTGGCGCCAGTGTGGATCTGTTACAGTTCAACAACTGCTGTCGAGACGTTAAATAAAGCACCTATTATACATGGGGTGGTGACTGCTGAGTGATAGATAGAGATGCAGATTGCTGACATGCGTAGAATGAGGTGACCCAAAATCAGTGGGAAAATCACGAACCAGCTGAGAATTAAGGAGTATTCTGATATAATTTGTCCAAAAAAGATGTATTTTTAACGATAAAAAGATGTATAATAGATGCATTTTTAAACGACAAAAAGATGTACACGAGGAATTGCTTATATCAGCTTATTACAAATGAAATGTATCTTTGTAAAAAAGGATGCATCTTTCTACGGAGAGTTACCGTTGGACTTGGACATGAGGGCAACGAATTATTGGGGAGCAGGCCAGGCCCATACAGTTTGACCGCCCAAACCGTCTATTTTACACGATAGGCCAGGCCCATAAGTTCACATTATAGGACACACTACAAGCATATATACCAACACAAAGATCTGAGTTTGGCAACTGTCGCTCCTAGAGAGTTGGGATTCTAACTCGCGTCCTCCCCTTGCATGGATACATCCTTCCTATCTTTTCCTATTATTTTTGGAATTTTTTAAATAATGTATTTTTATTCAAAAATACATAAATATACTCGTGTTTTAATTTTTTTACAGACTAGGAGGTAGGCTTGGGACCTCAGGCCACATCCCTTAAGGTCCTCTCTGGGTCATAGCTCAACAGTATACCAGTACCCACACAATTGGCACTGTTGTCCACCCCTCCGGCTTTGGAAGTTCATCAGACCAGGGCTCCTGATCATCTTTCCTTGTCAGGGCCGAGTTCCCGACACTCGATGCTAAGGAGGAGGCCCAAGCGGGGCCGTACGGGAGGATGTAGAGTTGGAGTGGGCCAAGGTGACGATGGAGGAGGTGCTGTGATGCTGTTGGGGGCCTAGTAGGGGTCGTCCGCCTGCGTTGGCTATACTTTTGCTGTTTCTATAATACTTATATTTTGTACTTATTATGTGATATTTACAATACTGTTGCGTTCTCATTTGTACTCCTTTTATGATGTATGTTTGTTCAATGTATGTCGTCGCCTCCAGCTCAGTGCACACAACTCACCGTACTTACTATGTAACTGGCAGTCAAGGCCAGGGCTGATGGCAAGGACTACAACGCCAAGCTAGGCCGTAAGGGCAAATAGCCACGTTCCATGCAGTATTTCGATGCTCTTCGTCCATATGTCCCATGTATTTCTAATTCACTAAAGGCATGTGTGTACCATTTTTGGTTCGTTAGTCTGCGTGTTATGTAACCCCCTTATTGGATGAATGGTTATGTTGTTTCCCTTCGTGTATGAATTTTCAGTTGCATCGCAATATCACTTACTTTCGTATTTACGAATCGTTACTACCTCAATCACCCTCACAAATTTTTTCAGAAAATTTATCGTACTACAATAACATACAACGATCGCAAAATGTTATTACGAATCTAACATATCTTGTACTATTCACAATCTACGAAAATCACAAACGGATCAATCAACATTGTCTGCCCTTTCATTTCTTAAAAAAACTGACAAACAAGATTCGATAAATATATCTACCTACAATAATTGCTATGTACCCCCACACGTGGAGGCTACACGTCTCCTTAGGCCTTTTCCGCGGAAATGACATACGTTGCTAACCAGTTAATCCACGGTTGGGGGAGGGGCGGCAATTGCACAAAAATAGGTGGACTTCTAGTCGTCCAATAGTTGGACGACAGGAGGTCCAGTCGCCCAACTACTAGGCGACAGGGTCTAGTCGCCAAACTGTTGGGCGACTGCCTGCCTGTTGCTCGGCCGTTGGGTTACAAGGTATAGTCGTCTAACCGTTGGGCGACTGAAAACTATTTCTTTAAAAAAATTAAAGTGTGGGTATATTTTTGTATTTTCGGATAAAAAATAGATTATTTTTAAAAAAATCTCATCTCTTGGACGTCCTTTATTGGATACTGTGATGAGTTGAGCCGAACTAGCAGTGCGATCTCACACATATAATTTCACCTCCGAAAGGAACATCTAATCTCACAATCAAATCAACAGTCCTTAAAGGGAGACTATGCTTACTTCAATTATTGGGGACTACAGCAGAGCCAGCCCGTGTTTATGAATGCACAAATTAAACAGATTACAGAGATTAACCAGAAGCGAAGAACGTAAAACCGGTCCATGGTTGTTGTAATCGACACTATATATCTTCCCGGCCGCGTGCAACATATACTAATAATAATAATTAGTCCTTGTCGAACTTGCCGGTGCATGCATGCTATCGCGCCCTTGATGCTTGGAGCATGCCCGCGAGGTCCCTCGACGCGAGGACCGACTTGTACATCTCGATGACGAGCTTCTGCCCCAGCTCCTCCGGCTTCTGCCGCGCCTGCGCCTGGCTGCTCGACCGGCGCACGGGCACGCGCTTCTGCCACAGCGTCTCCGTCCCGCTCGGCAGCGACAGCGCCGCGCCCGGCTGCTTCTTGGCCACGCCAAGCATGATGTCCACGTACGCGTCCCGTATCCGTCCGAGCACGCGCGTGGGGACCTTCGCCGCGGCGGCCGCGGCCGGCGCCTTGACGCGCACCCGGAACATTCCGCCGAGCCGCACGGGCCACGGCCTGCTGCCGCTGCCGCCCCCAAGGCGCACAAGGTCACTCGTGCCGCGGCCCGCCGCGCCGCCGTCCACGCGCTGGTACCTGCGCCGGCGCCAGTAGGACCGTATGCCCCTCGTGAAACGGATCGGGAAGGCCTCCACTTCCATCGTGCGTACGCCGGTACGTGTGCACGTACGTTCCCTCGTTCCTTGGTCGCGCCGGGTCGGGTTGGGTTGGTAACGAGAGGATTGATCTGCAGCTATGCAGGGCGCTCATCCCAGCGCTCTCCTTTTATACACGGGTGCTCGTCTCGAGAGCTGCTGCCGTCAGGTGCGCACACAAAATAAACGGGGAGTTGTCCCAGTTCGTGGAACGTTCGCCCGCGCGCGGATATACGAGAGCTGGTAAGTGAAGGCGTGGTGTTTTCTCGTGTCAAGTTACGGAGAAGCGACGTTACAACAGCAGATAATTATTCAACTCCCTCTTTCGGGCATGAACGAGTCCTTCAGGAATCTAGGATGTATACCCCTATAGTAGTATAATATAAGCTGCGGCTGCATGGCATGGCCAGAGGATCGGTATCGAAATATTTGTGTTAATTAATCTCTTTAGATTAACATGATGTGTCAGGAGCTCAGGACTGCTGGATAAGTAATTTATTTTCTTGGGATGACAAAGCCCACACTACAATTGATTTATGCTGAACTAGCTGCCGACTTACACCTTAAACTATAAGCTGCCCACACTACAATTGATAATTATTCAACTCCCTCTTTCGGGCATGAATTAACGAGTCCTTCAGGAATCTAGGATATATGTATACCTCTATAGTAGTATAATATAAGCTGCGGCTGCATGGCATGGCCAGAGGATCGGTATCGAAATATTTGTGTTAATTAATCTCTTTAGATTAACATGATGTGTCAGGAGCTCAGGACTGCTGGATAAGTAATTTATTTTCTTGGGATGACAAAGCCCACACTACAATTGATTTATGCTGAACTAGCTGCCGACTTACACCTTAGACTTCTAGCAAATTTGATATGCATATATGGAGCAACGAAGGTGGCAGCTGAGAGATGCCGACATATATATACAAGTTTCTAGAGCTGTCTCCCGTGAGTAGCACAAAAAGAAAAATGAACTGTAAAGCTAGTCGGTAGAAGGATGAAAATTGCAAGTTAATTACTTCACTGAACTAGCCAGACATTAGTTGTACTAGTATTTTAAAACTATTACTGCATAAGTCAGTTGCTATGTTGGTTGAGTAGAGTCGGTTTGTATGGCCTATAAATAGGCATGTGACTAGAGGTGAAAATAGAGCCGGATTTGGTTGGATTATCTAGCTATCGAATCTGGATACTTAATATCTGAATCTGAATAGAAAACGGATCCGAATTCGTATGTTAAACTAGCAAAGTCTTGAATGTCGGATGTGAATCCAGTATGAACTGACGCGGATCAGAGTCGGGTATCCAAATAAGATCCGGATTCGGCATATATAATAGCATCAGCTAGCTAATACATATTTTTTTATTTGACCTCTAAATTGGGCATATTATATATGCATTTCGATCACCTCGACGAGCCCGTCATCAAGGTGGACCCTAATTTGGTATTTCATGTTTTCATTTTGGTACATCCCCAATAAAGCTTTTTGCATGAACTTTCTAGCCAAATTTAATATGTTTATAACTGATTTATTTGCAATATATCTAGAATTAGTTAGGATTAGTGGCAAAATGGCACCAATGATCATGATCACATGATAAACTAGAGAAAAAGGGGGCATCAATGTTACTATAAAATTGGTGTCAATATGCTAAACTTCATTGTGCCATAGGATATGAAGCTGTCATCAGAACTTGCATTATATAAACATATGAGATGAATGATTCATTTGTTACTATCAATAATTAATACGCAATTCTATGTTAGAGTCAGTTATTTATCAATTTAAAATATTAAAACAATTTGGTGCCATATTTTTAATAGGAGAGGCCATGAGTAATTATTGGAATCCAAAAAATAGTCGAATCTGGTTCGATTTTGAGTATAATTTGATCCAAATTTGTGTCTGATATTTGTCCAATCTTTATTTATATCCAACGTTTGTCCGATTTGTATTCGAATCCGAGAAAAAATATGGATGCGAATATGATTTGAGCACTATCTAATCCATTTTTCACCCCTACATGTAACCATCCCATGTAAGCGAGGGCTTGAAAGCTTATAAGTTTTAGTAATGAGCCAATAAAGTTTGAGACTTCGTGATACTATAACTTTGTTTTCTTTCTTTAGCCCCAGGTTTGAGTCAGGCGTAGCGAAGTAGTGCGGCGTGTTCGTGCTATTTTTTGAGCCGAGATTATGACTTTGAGTTTGGGCGTCGAAATGGTGCAGTCAATGATTTTGTTATTCTCATGCGAGAATTACGATATGTGAAACATCAAGATGCGGGCGTTGCTACTATCGCAAGGGTTGTGGGATATTATGGAGAACAACTATAAAGAGTATGCTGTTGAAGATGTTCTTACATCAGAGCACAAGAAATCTATGGCAGAGAACTAGATGACGAACATCAATGCCTTGTTTCTGATTCAACAAGGTGTTACGAAAAGTTTGTTTCTATGGATTATTGGTGCCAAGAAGTCAAAAGAAGTTTGGGACAAGTTAAAGGAGGAGTTTCAAGGTTCCGCAAAAGTTTTAGCCATAAAGCTATGAACTTTATGAAGGCAGTTTCAAAATCTGCAGATGGAGTCCAAGAAGATAAAGGATTACTTCTCGAGGGTTATCGAGGTGATGAATTATATGCACACCTAAGGTGAAAAGATTATTGATCAAAAGATTGTTGTGAAAATTTTGATCAGTTTACCAGAAAAGCTAAAGTATATTGTTGCTGTAATTGAGGAGTCAAAGGATTTGGCAACTCTTACTTACTGTGCAACAACTAATGAGTTTGTTGGAGTCTCATGAAGAGAGAAAGCTTCAAAGGGAAGGGAAAGTTGTATTTCAAATCCCACAATTCAAGAAATAGTTAGAATTATCAAATAAGAGGTGATCCAAGAAAAGATGTGCAGAAAAAGATAGCCAAAGATAAAAGAGAAAAAGGTATGCCTAGTTCTAATTTTTGATGTAATATTTGCAAAAAGTCCAGCATACTATAGATAGATGCTGGAAGAAGATGACTTGTGATAAATTCAAGAGACAATGTCATATTAACCGATATTGTAGATCCCAAGATGACAATGGGGCAAATTTCTCAGAAGAAGCGAATAATTTAGAAGGGGCAGTTTATTCATGCCAAATTGCCCAAGATAAAAAAGAAGATACATGTATTGTGAACAGTGGTTTTACAAACCATATATCTTTCAATTGGAGTATATTTTGAGATATCGACTCATCATATCAGGCGAAGATACTTATGGGAAATGGTTCTTTAGCCCAATATGAAGGTAAGTGCTGTATAGCTATCCAAATGGAAGACGGTGTAGGATCAAGGATACCGACTAGAGGGGGGGTGAATAGGAGGTTATTAAATTTTTCTTGTTCACTTGATTAATTCTTTACAATTTAAATGACAAGAATGTAAATCAATTAATCCTATGCAATTCTAGTTAACAATATAGCAAACTTAGCTCTAAACAAGCAAATGATCACAAAGATGTAAATAAGTAAGAGCTAAGAACAAAAGAACACAACCGATGTTTTACCGTGGTGATCGGAAACTTGCCGGTTTCCCCTAGTTCACGTTAAGGTTAGCCCGGACGAATCGGACCGGCTCCACGAATTGAGCCAAACACCTCGATCACTAATGTAGCTCTTCCCCGCTCCGGGTAGGTGAGCTCCAACCTTAACAAATTGCCGGGTCTTCTCACAAGCTTCTTGAGAAGATCTCCAAGCCAAACTTCGCCCGATCGTCCAAGTGCTGGCAAGCACTAAGAGTAATAGACCTTGGACTTCACTTGAATGCAATTCTTGTGCTAAGTGGATCAACAAATGAAAATCTTGCAGTAATTGCAAAACCACCTCAATTTAATGCTCAATGAGAGAAAGTGGGTGGAATGAATGCTCTTGGGCTCAAGAAATATGCAATGAGTCTCTAACCTTAGCCCATGTGCAGTGGTGGGGGTATTTATAGCCTCCACCAACCAAAACTAGCCGTTTGACATAATTTCCAGAAAAAAAATTCTGGTCGAGCGGTACTACCGCTACCAAATCTTCGCGCCAGAACGGCTATGTCAGAGCTCTGCAGTGACCGTTGGATTTGGCGGTGCGGTACTACCGCCGTTGATATTTGCGGTACTACCGCTCTCCAGTAGTTCCACAAAGTCGGCGCGGTACTACCGCTCCAGCCAAACTCCAAAAGGTCCTAAATTTTGGCGCTCTCTAGAAAAATTGATCCGCTCTCGGGCTGGATCTTCCGGACTCCGGAAGTACCGCTCTGGTCAGCGGAACTACTGCACACAGCGGTAGTTCCGGCGTTGAAATCGCCGGTACTTCCGCTCCAGGAAAATCCAGACTTCATCCGGAGGGTGCTCTCTGGAAAAATCAATCTTCTCTCCCTCCGGATCTTCCGGACTCCGGAAGTACCGCTCCATAATGCGGTACTACCGCTCGGTGCGGTAGTTCCGGCATTCAAGTGGCCGGTACTTCCGTTTCCGCAAGAGCTCAAGTGCATCTGCGGGTGCTCTCTGGAAATATTGATCCGCTGAAGAAACGGATCTTCCGCTCGCCAGTACTACCGCATTTGGGCGCGGAACTACCGCTCTCCGGTAGTTCCGACGTTCAAAACTGCGGTACTACCACCCTTCCAGACAGAGCCCAGATTTTGTCTTAAAACTGATTTTTGATGGATGCAAGTTTCTAATGTTGATCCATATGGCACAAGAAATATGTTTTTCAAGCTACTTGCCAAGATCCCTCTTGATGGTACGATCATCTATCCTATAATCCGGTCTTCCACCATTCACCTAAGACCGGTAAAATTCAAAAAGGATCCTATGCTAAGTATACCTTTGTCTTGAGCCAAGTTGGTCTTCATAGATATTCTTTGGCTTGCATCTTGTCGCTCATATGTAGACTAACCCATAGCATGCTCATAAAACACGTTAGTCCCATATTCACATAATTTCATTAATTACCAAAACCATTTTTAGGGGCCTAGATGCTTTCAGACGGTCAAAAATTTATTTGAGATGTTTTGTTGGTACTTGATTTGAAGCAGAATTCGCTAAGTGTTAGGCAACTACTAGAACATGGGTATGCTGTTCATTTTCAAGATTTCTTTTGTAAGATACTGGATTGCAAAAATGGAAATCGTCTTATAGCAAAGGTGGATATAGAGAAAAAAATAGGAAATTTTCGCTAAAAATAAGTTATCCCACTCAATTGGCTTTATGAAGTGAGGTTAGTGATAACTCTGAATTATGGCATAAGAGATTTGGCCATCTTAATTACAAAGCCCTGAAGCTGCTTAGAACCAAAGATATAGTACAAGGCTTATTATTTATTAATATGAGATTTGATCAATGTTAAGGTTGTATATTTGGCAAACAAATCCGGGTATCTTTTCCGCATGAAGGAGCTTGGCGACCATGTGCACCTTTGGAGTTAGTGCACAGTGATATTGTCGAAAAAATACTAAAAATGTCAAAAGACAAGAATTGGTATTTTATCACTTTTATTGATGATTATACAAGGATGACATGGGTTTATTTTCTAAAAGAATGGTTAGAAGCACTAGAAGTGTTTAAGAAATTCAAGGCTATGGTGGAAAATCAAAGCAACCAAAAAATTAAAGTACTTCACAGTGATCAAGGTGGAGAGTATATCTCAAAAGAATGTGAGAAATATTATGATAATACTAGTATTTGAAGGCAATTGATGGCTACCTACAGTCCTCAGCAAAATGGTGTTGCTGAAAGAAAGAATCGGACAATTGATGATATGGCAAATTCTATGCTAAAAGAGAAAGGTATGCCTAAATCATTTGGGCAGAAACTGTGAGTGCAATAGTTTATATTTTGAATAGGAGTCTAACAAAGGCAGTTCTAAATTGCACACCATTTGAAACATAGTATGGTCAAAGCCAGTTATTAGTCATATGAAGGTATTTGGTTTTGTTTGTTATGCCCAAGTACCAGCTCAAAGGTAAGTTAAATTTGATGATTAAAGTGTTTGTTGTATATTTGTTGGCTATAGTAATGGCACTAAAATATATTGACTTTACCACTTGGAAAAAGAAGATCATAATCAGCAGAGATGTGATCTATGTTGAGAAGGCTTCTTGGAATTGGGAAGCAGCTAAGATTCAAAAGAATCAGTTGGTACCGACAACGGTTATCTCACTAGGCCAATCGCAAGTTTCAGTTGAGCAACAGGAGTAAGGTGATGCTCCCAATCAAGATGAATCAAGTTCAAGTTCGAACTCGAGGTCTAGCTCAAACCCAAGTGCTGGTAAGCAGTTGAGTACACTAGAATCAGCTCCATGATGAGTAAGGAGTCTGGCTGAAATATATGAGTCATGTGGTTTCTCCGTTGTTAAACCACAAAGCTTCGAAGAAGCAGAAAAGCACCAGAATTGGGTAAAAGCCATGGAAGATGGGGTTTATATGATTGAGAAGAACAACACTTGACAGATAGTTGATCGACCTATGAATCAAGAAGTTATTGGAGTCAAATGGGTTTATAAGTCAATGTTAAACCTAGATGGCTTAATTCAAAAATATAAAGTAAGACTTGTGGCGAAAGGCTTTAAGCAAAAATCTGGTGTAGACTACTATGAGACATATGCTTCAGTTATAAGGCTAGAGACAATACGAATAGTTATTGCTCTAGGAGCTCAAAAGAAGTGAAAGTTATATCAACTTGATGTTAAATTGATATTTCTAAATGGCTATCTCAAAAAAGAGATTTATGTCGAGTAGCTAGAAGGGTTTTCAGTTGAAAGGGGGGACAAAGTGTTCAAACTTAAGAAGGCTTTGTATGGCCTCAAGCACGTACCGAGAGTGTGGTACAGTCAAATCGACAAGTACTTCATACTGAAAGGATTTGAGAAAAGTAAGAGTGAGCTTGCCTTGTGTGTGTGTGTCAAGAAAAGAAGTACGGATATACTAGTTATCTTTTTATATGTCGTTGACTTGATATATACAAGCATTTTCGAAAACATGATGCAAGAATTCAAAAAGGATATAATGGAGATGTATAAAATGAGTGATCTCAGTTTGCTACATTATTTTTTAGGTATAGAAATATGCCAAAATGATAATGGCATTTTCATATCATAGAAAAATACACATAAATTATTTTGAAGAAATTTAAAATGCATGACTATAAATCAGTTACAATCCCCTTGATGCCAAATGAGAAATAGAAGATGGAGCAAATAAAGCAAATTTGATAGTTTACAGAAGTTTAGTCGAAAGCTTGTTATAGTTAACTACGACACAACTAGATATTATGTTTGTGGCCAATTTGTTATCAAGGTACATGAATAGCCCAAGTCAATTAAAATTTTCCACTACAAATAGAGTTTTGTGATATATCCAAGGAATATCAGATTATGGCATTTTGTACAAGCCAGTAGAAGGTTCAAAACTAATCGGATGCACAAATAGTGATTGGGCAGGATGTCTCGATGACATGAAAAGTACATCATGATATGCTTTCTCGCTTGGTTCAGGTATATGCTTTTAGTCAACAAAGGAACATAATATAGTAGCTTTGTCTTCAGCCGAAGCAGAGTATGTGGCAGCAGCCCGAGCTGTCTCACAAGTAGTCTGGTTGAGGAGAATAATTGAAGATATCAACAAAAAGCAAAATGAGCCAACTGCAGTTTATTGTGATAGCAAATCAGCCATTGTGATAAGTGAGAATCTGATCAGTCATGGTAGAACCAAGCATATTGCAATTAAATATCACTATATTTGAGAAGCAGATGAATACCGAGAAGTTAAACTAGAATTTTGTCATACAGATCAACAATTAGTGAACATTTTTACAAAGATTTTGTTCAAAGAAAATTTTATCTATAATAGAGAATTAATCGACATCTCAAGAAAATAAATTAAGGGGAAGAATGTTGGATAATTAATTTATTTTCTTGAGATGACAAAGCTAAATTACAATTGATTAATGCTGAGTTTGCTGCCCATTTACACCTTAAGCTTCTAGCAAGCAAATTTGATATGCATGTATGGAGCAACTAAGGTGGTAGAGAGGAGATGCCGACATATACAAGTTTCTAGAGCTGTCATTTTGGTCCATGAGTTGTCTCCAATAAGTAGCACAAAAAGAAAAATATGTTGTAAACCTAGTCAGTAGAAGGATGTAAATTGCAAATTGATTACTTCACCAAACTAGCCAGACATTAGTTATACTAGTATTTTAGAACTACTAGTTAGAGACTCGTACGTTGCAACGGAGTCATAAAAATAGTGAGACGAAACTTACTACCTGGCTAACTTCACACATCAGACAATGGAGAGCAAGCGACAGAGAGAGAAGAGTGGTCAAAATGTGCGAGGACATGGGGAAAGTGGAGGGGGTGAGCGGTTATGTCCTGAGAGAGAGAGAGGAGGAGAGAGACAAATGGTCCAGATCAAATCGGATGGCTGTAGAGAGGGGAGAGGAGAATGCACCGACGACCACCAACTCCTCTTTATATAATAGTAGAAATTAGTGCATTAGTTAGTTGCTATGTCGGTTGAGCATAGTCAGTTGGTATAACCTATAAATAGAAATGTAAGCATCACATGTAAGCCAGGGCTTAAAAGCTTGTAAGTTTCAGTAATGATTCAATAAAGTTTGAGACTTTGTGATACTATAGGTGAGTTCAGAAGGACTTTGAGTTTGACTTTTTATTTTTTGCTATAGTAATTAGTTTTTAAATGGAGCATTTTTTAAAACAGATCTATTAGTTGATTGTAGTATATACTGTAATGACTTCAGCTATACCGATCAAGATCATGCGATTATCTTCTTCTTTGTAATCTCTCTCGCGAACAGTCAGAATTCAAAATTTTAAAATTTAAACTAAAAGTCAAAGACCACAGGAAAAAACACCCTATAACTTCTCTGTTTTCTTTCTTTATTCTTTGCTTTTTTAAGTGCCCAACAATAATTTGGTTAGTAAGACTTGACTAGGCGAGGCGAGGCGGGGCATGGGTGCTGGGGATTCAGTCAGCTCTATCCGATCCACCACAATGTCTGTGACGCGTACACATGTTACTGGTGGAAGAAGTTCACTTTTCTCTTCATTGCAGCAGCAAAATTGTTGACATTGTCAGGGACTAATCATATTTTAGCAACATGGCAAAAAAATAAGGACAAGGAAAACGTACACGCTTCATCTAGGAAAATGATATTTTTCTTATTTGTTGTATACTCTGTTCGAGTTCTGACTGTGTTGAGTATTTCTTTTCTTTATACCTGCAATGATGGATAGGTGCAACATTATATGCTTAATGAATAATAAGGATTTAGTCACATGTGACGGCTGTGTTGATGTGGTGGGTGACTGGGTGGTTTCGTATTAGATTTTGTTAATGATTTTTTTATTATGGTTTATAACTTTTAGCTTAAAATAATTAGTAATGGTTGAAAGAAATCGTTTTTAGAAGAAGGGATGAGTGATAGAAAAGTGAGATGCGTACACGTGACAGAGAGGAGTGAGATGCGTATACACCTATGACCTTCTGTTTATCTCCAGAACGAGACGACAGTAAGATAAGTAAAGAAACTGTTTCAACAAATTAAGTATTTATATTAATTTTTGATTTTTCTAAATAGAAAAAGTCAATAATAACATGACGTAACTATGAGAGAGATATTTGTTGTAGGAGCTGGCGAGCTCTTTTTTTTCCCCATAAGGTTTTACTTGCTTTGAGATGGGTTAAAGATCAGAGTTTCTAACCTATTTATTACGCTCACCGAAGGTATTGTATGCTGATGATAGTATGATGCTGTAATTTGTTTGATATAGACTCGCAATTTGCTTGCCAAAATCTCTACTATTTAAAAATATGAGTTGGTGGTCGTCAGTCCGTTCTCCCTCCTCTCTTTTGAGCCGTCCGATTAAAAATCAGCCATCCAGATTCGTATGTAGGTAGTTCTTCCGCTCTTTGTAGAAAAGATTGGGCCGATGTATGGGCCGTGCTCCTCCTCTTCTCTTCCCCCGCATCCTCTGTCTTCCGCAACCACTCCACCTTCTGCAACCGCTGCCTCCTTCTCTCCCCCGAACTCTCGTGTCGCGTCTCCTCCTCCTCAGTGTCGCCACCAATTCCTACCCCGCGTGGTAGCATCTGGTCGCAGTCCCCCAACTTCCCCCAGCAGTGCTGCATTCCCCCGTCGTCGTCTCCCCAACGCATTCGCCCGCCGCCTCCTCTCCCCATCTGCCCGTCGCCGCTTCCCCATCTCCACCTCCCGCAACCGCTGCATCCTCTCTCCCGAACCCTCGTGCCGCGCCTCCTCCTCCTCGGCGTCGCCACCAATTCCTTCCCTACGCAGCAACGTTTGGTTGCAGTCCCCCCCCAACTTCCCCCAGCAGCACCACATCTCCCCTCACTGCCTTCCCAACGCATTCGTCCATCGCCTCCTCTCCCTATCTGCCCACCGCCGTCTTCCCACCTTCACCTCCCGCAACTGCTGCCTCCTTCTCTCCCTCGAACCCTCGTGCCGCGCCTCCTCCTCCTCCTCGGCGCCACCACCAATTCCATCTCCCATTGCCCCTCCAACCAGTGGCACGACGCTCGGCGACAGCAGCCGGTGGATCAGAGAGAAGAGCGCTCGACAATGGCGGCGGCTTCCTCTTGCTATGCTCGCCCACGTGGCCCTCCCCCCACTGCCACCGCCCAATGGTCGCTTACCCAGTGAGCCTCTACCTCCTCCTGCTCTTTGCTCAGAGCCCGTCGCACTGTCTGGTGATTTTGGTCTCACAAGCTTATCGTCAAAGTCAGTGCTGTGGTCGAAGGGGGTTGTGGTCGAGGAGCCATGGCCGAAGTCGAGGGGTCGTGGTCGAATGGGGTTATGGCCAAAGTCGTAGATCAGTGGTTGAAGTTGAAGCTGAGGTCGAAGGGGTGATGGTCGAAGTCAGGCCATGGCCGAAGTCGAGGGGTCGTGGTCGAATGGGGTTATGGCCAAAGTCGAAGATCAGTGGTTGAAGTTGAAGCTGAGGTCGAAGGGGTGATGGTCGAAGTCGAAGGGCCATAGTCGAAGTCAGGCCATGGTCGAAGTCGAAGGGTCATGGTCGAAGTCCAAGCCATGGTCAAAGGGGACAGTGGTCGAAGGAGGCAGTGGTCGAAGTCGAAGGGCCGTGGACGAAGTCAGTCCGCGGTCGAAGTCAAAGGGTCGTAGTCGAAGTCGAAGGGTCGTGTTCGAAGTCCAAACTCTGGTCGAAAGGGACAGTGGTCGAAGGGGGCAATGGTCGAAATCCAAGCCGTGATCAAAGGGGACAGTGGTCGAAGGGGGCAGTGGTCGAAGTTGAAGGGCCGTGGACAAAGTCGGTCTGCAGTCAAAGTTGAAAGGCCGTGGTCGACGTCGGGGCAGTGGTTGAAGGGGGTTGTGGTCGACATAAGAACCGTGGTCGAAGGGGACCATGGTTAAGGGGCCGTGGCCGAAGTCAAAGATCTGTGGTCGAAGTCGAAGCCGTGGTCAAAGGGGGCGATGGTCGAAGGGGGAAGTGGTCAACGTCGAAGGGCCATGGTCATCGAAGGGTCGTGGTCAAAGGGGACAGTGGTCGAAGTCAAAGGGTCATGGTCGAAGGGGACAGTGGTCAACGTCGAAGGGCCGTGGTCGAAGGGGACGGTGGTCGAAGGGGGAAGTGGTCGACGTCAAAGGACCGTGGTCGTCGAAGGGCCATGGTCAAAGGGGACAGTGATCGAAGGGGGCAGTGGTCGAAATCGAAGATCCGTGATCAATGTGGTCAACGTCGAAGGGCCGTGGTCGAAGGGGACAATGGTCGAAGGGGAATGTGGTCGAAGGAGGCCGTGGTCATCGAAGGGCTGTGGTCGAAGGGGACAGTGGTTAAGGGAGCAGTGGTCGAAGTCGAAGATCCGTTGTCGTCATCAAAGCAGTGGTCTAAGGGGACAGTGGTTGAATGGGGCAGTGGTCAAAGTCGAAGAGGGCAGTGCTCGAAGTCACAGGGGGCAGTGGTCGGAGTCGCGGTCATAGTTGTAGTCGTAGCACCCGTGGACGTGGTCGTAGCAGTCATGGTCGTAGTCGTAGCACCAACCCAAAGGGCACTTGCTGGTTCGTCCATAACCTCCGCCACTCCGAGTTCCCCTTCTAGTTGGACATCTCCGTTGCCTACCCCAAGTCACCCCTGAGATCGAGCTCCCCACCCTCGATGGCAAGACTCACAAGGTCTCGTACTTCCCATGGAAGGTAACTTGCTTTTAGCCACAAGGTGTGATCGATAGCTTCCGATTTACGACCACGAGCGTTGGTCGATATGTTCTGACTTACGACCACGAGGTGTGGTCGATATCTTCCGAATTACGACCATGAGCGCTGGTTGAAGTCAAAGATCCATGGTCGAAGTTGAAACCGTGGTCGAAGGGGGTCGTGGTCAAAGCGGGAAGTGGTCGTCGTCGAAGGGGACAGTGGTTGAAGTCGAAGGGGGCAGTGGTCGAAGTCGGGGCCGTGGTCGAAGTCAATGTCATGGTCGAAGTCGGGGCCATGGTCGAAGGGGGTCATGGTCGACGTCGAAGTCGGGGCCGAGCAAGTCGTGCGGACCGAGCAAGCTAGCACTGGTAGTCGAACGACAGGGCACAAGCGCACTAGAGGCATGGCAACGTACGACCACCAGCAATGGTCGAATGCTCCCAACCTACGATCACTCACGGTGGTCGACGGCTTCTAACTTACAACCACGAGATGTGATCGACGTCTTACGACCACAAGCACTGGTTGATGTGTTCTGACTTACGACCACGAGGTGTGGTCGTGACAGGGCACAGGCACACTAGAGGCCTGCCAACGTACGACCACCAGCGTTGGTCGACCACTCCCAATCTACGATCACACGCGACGGTCGACGGCTTCTAAGTTATGACCACGAGGTGTGATCGACAGTTTCCGACTTACGACCATGAACACTGGTCGATATGTTTCGACTTACAACCACAAGATGTGATCGATGTCTTAGACTTACGACCATGAGCGCTGGTCGATGTATTTTGACTTACGACCACGAGGTGTCCTCGATGGCTTCCGACTTATGACCACGAACGATGGTCGTCGACTTCCGACGTACAACCACGAGCCATTGTCGAAGGCTCCTGATTTAAGACCACGATCGATCGTCAACTACTGCCAACTTATGACCATCAGTGATGGTCGACCGCCCCGACCTACAACCACACGCGATGGTCGACGGCTTTTGACTTACGACGACGAGGTGTGCTCGAGGGCTTCCGACCTACAACCACAAGGTATGGTCGATGTCTTCCGACTTATAACCACAAGGTGTGAACGACAACTTCCAACTTACTTGATGGATTTAAAAACTTTTAGAACATGTTTGTATGCATATTCTAAATTTTTTTACTATCCCTGAGTTTTAAAATATATAGTATGATAAAATTTAAAAATCTGTAGCAATGTACGAGCATTCAACTAGTTATGAGAGAGATTTGTTGTAGGAGCTGGCGAGCTCTTTTTTTCCCATAAGGTTTCATTTGCTTTGAGATGGGTTAAAGATCAGAGTTCCTAACCTATTTATTACACTCACCGAAGGTATCGTATGCTGATGATAGTATGATGCTGTAATTTGTTTGATATAGACCCGCAATTTGCTTGCCGAAACAGCGCCTCTTCAAGGACAAACTGTTTGTCGAAACAGCGTCCCCAAAAACAGATGAACAATCGACGATAATGGACAGGACCAATGTAAGACAGCAAAAAGGATATGGCAGATCTGAAACTGTCAATAGACCAGGAAAAATAACAAACGGAAAAAGAAACAAGACAGCAGATCTGATGAAATCAGACAGACCTGACACTACTGAAGAGTATTGTACGATGGTGACCAACAAAAACTAACGGTGAATGAACGCAAAAATTAAAGTAAATGGCCAATCATGGTCAGAAGAACAAGCGACAAGACTGGAATAAACCAGAATAAAACAAGAGATGCAACAATGAAGAAAACAACAAATATGATGAAATGACAACAGCACTAACACTACCAGTACCAAGAACAGCCTAATTACAACCAAGATATGCAATAGCACTGTGGCCAGAGCAAGGTTATTAAGGCGAGGTGCGGTGACCCACCCCCTTCCAGACGCCTACGCGAATAAGGCGTGCGGCGAGGCGGCGCCATACACATACCCTAACCTACCATGCAACAGCACAAACATACACCGATACATAACTTTTTGCTGCCAATTCTGGAGGCTATGTAGTAGTGATCCTCCTGTTTCCAGTTGCCTTGTTCCATGTACCATACAGCCTCTGACAAGTTTCAACATGTGTGACTCATTAATATAATTATGTAACAGAAATACTTTGTAATGAGATGAAATATGGATAAAGCATTCAAGTGAAATACCTTTTGATGATCTGAACTCTCTTTTCTTCTCCCAAACAGCAAAGCAGAGCAGAGCACGAGTACAGGAAGGAGCAGAGTAGAGGAAGGAGGGGGAGGAAGAGCAGAGCCGCAGAGGAAAGAGGAGGGAAGGAAGAACAGACTACAGAGGAGGCAGAGAGGAGGGCATACCTGCAGAGTCGCGGTCACGGATGGGGCGGGAGTCGGTCGCGGACAGGCGGGAGTCGCGGTCACGGATGGGGCGGGAGTCGGTCGCGGACGGGGCGGGAGTCGCGGACAGGCGGGAGTCGCGCGGACAGGGTGGGAGTCGCAAGGCAGGCGCCGGCGCCGCTAGATTTCAGGTGCGCCACCGCCCTCCTCTCTCCCTCTCTCCTTCCTTTCCCTCTCCCTCTCTCAACTGGCGTGAGCCTTCGGCGGGAGGTGTACGCGCGCAGCTCCCTCTTTTTCCCCGTGCGCACGCATCGCGCCGCTCTTTCCCCACGCCTTTTCGGTCCCGCGGCGTCCGCCTCAGCCAAACTGACGCCTTGGCGATGACTTTTGCCGCGAGGCGACGCCACATGCGAGGAGGAGGCGGCGAGCACAACGCCACGATTCAAAAACCGCTCGGACGACAGCAAAATATAGTCTCAGCAACGCGCTACCATACAGTCATCGATGTGAAACCCATGCATTTGATACCTCAACGAAATGAAATACGAATGAAAATAGTACTCAACTATATAGGAAATAGAAAGGAAAAAGGATAACAGCAGAACACACGAGAACAAAAAATTAGAGCTTGTCCTCAAACTCAGAAAGAGGGGTCATCTGTTCCTTCAGACCCTTCCTCTTGCGGATATCTGCGACCAGCTGTGCCGCCTGCGAACCTGCCTCCAAAGGATCAGAAGACATCATGTCCCAGTGGTCAAACACACACTGAGGGAAGGCCTGGCCAGAGGTTGCTGCCCTAAGTGTACTCGAGAACCCAAAGGACTCAATAACAGGAAGGTAAGCCTTGATGTTGTACAATGGGGTACCAGGCCTCTGCATCTCCTCGAACACATGCCCCCTCTTCTGGTTCAGAACACCATAAATACCACCAAGTGCATTCTCAGGGGCCTGGATCTCCACCAGGTATACAGGCTCTAGAAGCCTTGGCTTAGCTGTGAGCTGAGAAGCATAAATGACCCTCCTAGCAGTTGGGATGACCTGACCACCACCCCTGTGAATAGCATCGGCGTGGAGAACAACATCGCAGACCTCAAAGCAAATGCCACGCATGTTCTCCTCAGCCAATGCACCTTCTTTTGATGCCCACTGGAAGCCAGCCACAACGGAATCCTTGATTTCATTAAGATACTGCACTCCCTTACACATATCAACAACCATGTTCGGGCCAGTGGTCTCAGGTCCAAAGCACCAAATCTTCTTGGCGAGATCCTTGTCCCAACCAAACTCCTCGGACAGGATCTTGGAGCGCACCTTAGGATCATCACGTGGGCCAATGCGACCCTCGTCAATGGCCTAAGCCAGACCCTCCTCCATGGGGCGAGCTTCCATATAAAGACGGTTGTGCTTGTTCGGGGACTTGCTCATCACAGTACGGCAGGACTTCTCAAGAACAGTCTCACGGAAGGACACAACAGGAGGGGAAACAATAATTTCAGCACCACCCATAAAGTCTTCCTGCAGATCCTTCAAACAAATTTCAAGGTGAAGCTCTCCAGCTCCAGCAATAATATGCTCACCAGACTCTTCCATGGTACACAGAACCATAGCATCAGACTTTGCCAGACGCTTCAAACCTTCAACGAGCTTGGGAAGATCAGAGGCAACCTTGCACTGAACAGCCACACGCACAACAGGGGACACAGAGAACTTCATTGCTCTGATTGGGCATGCATCAACCTCCTTCTCGTTTGTCAGGGTCGCATTCTTTGTGATGAACTGATCCAAGCCAACCATAGCGACAGTGTTACCACAAGGAACATCCTCAACAGACTCTTGCTTCTTTCCCATCCAGATAACAGTACGCTGGACACTCTTAACATACAGATCCTTTTTCTGGCCAGGGACATAGTTGGGACCCATGATCCGGACCTTCATGCCAGTTGCAACCCTCCCTGAGAAGACACGACCGAAGGCAAAGAATCTGCCCTTGTCGGATGCTGGAATCATCTTGGAAACATACAACATAAGAGGACCTTCTGGATCACAGTTTCTAATAGCAGTTGCATAGATATCATCGAGGGGTCCCTCGTACAAGTTCTCCACACGATACCTCTGTGCCTTTGATGGAGAGGGAAGGTGGAATATCATCATCTCAAGCAGAGCATTACTGGCTGGCAGCCAAGTTTGCATAACACGCTTCATAAGAGCCTTGCCCATTAGCTCCTTCTCATCAGTCTTCATGGTCACACCTAGCTTCTGCAACATAGGCCACAACTTATCCTTCTGATCATTCATGCAGGTGCTGATAATTTGCTTGATTGGCTCATAGCAGAACTGAACAAAACCTCTCTTACAAGTAGTAGAGCCAGTGTTCTTGGTTGTCCATTTCTTTGTGGTTGGGTCGAAGAAATTCTCACCCCAAAGCCTCTCCATCATTTTAGATTCATCAACTCCAAACTTGGAGGCATACATCTTAGCAAAGCTAGAGAGGGTAAAAGCCCAGCCGTGCAAACCTGCAGAGAAAGCAACAGTCCCTTTCTCCGGGTAGACCTGGACATCGCCAAGGAGCGTATCTTCATATGTTGCCATAATGACATTTGCATTTTCAATGACACGGGAGAAAGTCTGGTAGGCTTCCTCGCCTTCAACTTGAAGCTCAAGGAAGCATCTGTCCATCTTGTTCACAGTAAGGACAGGCCTAATCCTCTCACCAAGGGCTTGGCGGAGCACAGTTTCAGTTTGCACACAGACACCCTCAATACAGTCAACCACCACCAAAGCACCATCAGTGATACGAAGAGCAGCTGTGACTTCGGACGAAAAATCAACGTGCCCAGGTGAATCAATAAGGTTGATAAGATATTCATTCCCAACTCTCTCACCTTTGTAAGTCTTGAGTGATTCATCACTCATCTCATAGAAAAGAGAGATACCAGTGGACTTAATTGTAATACCACGCTCTGCTTCATCTGCACGAGTATCGGTCATGCGAACATCACCAGCAACTTCCTGGGCAATAATCCCAGCAGCAGCCACAAGGGAATCTGTAAGCGTAGACTTGCCTGCGAAGAGTAAATAACATCTAAGAGCAGTGCACACCTTTAATATTAACCTAGAAATTCAGCATCTGAATTGCACAGAATGTAGAGGCATAGACAGGACAAAAATCTGGAAAAATTCCAAGTATTAATAAAAAGATGGAAACAAAGACAAACCATAGAATTAGCAAAATGGTTTGATGAACATGCATAATCTACTGGAACTAAACTGCAGAACACCACATGGTTCTATACAACAATGTAAATTCAAAAGCTTATATCTATCTCCATTAATATAAAAGGGAAATTTGTCCGTTCACCACCTTCTCCCCTTCACCCTCGCATGAGAATAAGATATGACCTATCACGGATAGTGTAGGCTAGGCATATCAACTATTTTTTCAGTGAAAATTTTTAACGTTTCCTTCGAACATAGGAGTGCCGCAAGAAATAGTTCAAATATTCTTGCAGAAACAATAAAATCTAAAAGAAACCTTAATTTCAATTTTTTTTAAATCACTTAGCACAAGGTAGTTTGTCTTGAGTTTCGCAAAACACCCTGTTGAGAAAAAACTTTCACATAGCATGAGGCCTAAGATAAATCCACAACCCCATATTTAATTATATCTATTACTTTTTTTTAGGACACCGTTGCAATGCTGGGCACCTTATTAGTACACTGAAATAATCACATCCATCAACAGACAGAGCAAATTTTAAATCCTAGGATGATCAAATCCTTAACTCAAAGGAACAAATAAATTACTAATTGCATTTTACTTTACTATGCCAATCTTATTAAAGGCGGTGGTAATCAACTCCCTATTTCCAAAGTCAGATGGACTGATATTTTCACTTTTCAGAGGTGAAAATCCATTGTGGCAACAGTATTGTAAACAGACTATGTTGTACAATAACAAATTAAACCAGTCCAAACAAAGTAACATTTCTTGGAAAACAACACATACGTTATAGGCTATAAAACATCAAGCAAAGAGATTCTATATGCATAAAACATCAATATTTATGCAATCTAAGAGATAACTCTCCTAGCACATACCATGGTCCACATGAGCAATAACAGACATGTTACGAATGTTATTCTTCTTGTCCATAATTCTGCGCAGCTCTTCTACTGTGAACTTCACCATCTTGACTGCTTTTGAATGCCACACTACAAATATAAATTCCTGTTTCAAAAGGAGCAACCTGGTTAGAATAGAACGAAAATCCAGTGGGAGGAACTAAACCACAGAAAAAAAAACTCACAGGAAACATGCAAGGACTTAGGTCAAATAATAAAGAGCTCTGAAATTATCGAACCACATTAAGTTCAAACATGATAACGATATTTTCAATAGTCGTAGCTTATTAACAATGCATTTAAAAAATACTACCACCCTACCCGGTACAAGCAAATGTACAATATGGACATAAAAGCATGTTAAAAACTAATTAATAAGCTCATGCTTAGAAAAATAATTATCTACAATGAACAAAGATGGCAGTCGCAATAAAATAAAACATAGATTCAGGTCACTTCACAACTACCAAAACAACAATGCAGCAAGAAAGAAAATTAACCCATTCTGATGGTCTAGTTACAAAAAAGAACCAATCGTTGCCTCATGTTAGAAATACTTAATACGTAGCTACACTCAATAGCACACTACATATACAAGCATATTCCTGACCAGTAAGAAGTGGAATTGGATAGTTAATCCAAGTTTAATATCACTTACAACAATGAAGTAGTTACAAGCATGTTAGAAATGCTCAACACTAAACAGATTAGAGAGTCAAAGTGCAGTACATAATTACACACAGAAGTAAATACACATGCAAAGAGAAAAACATTTTTTTGCAAGATACTGCATGAATGGCAACATACTGTAAAACAGGAAGTACAACCTCGAAGACAAGTCAGGTGTTCAAAATATTGCATTGTGCATGGCAAAGGCAACGAAGTGAAATTTTACAATATACATTTCTACAGAACAAGCACAACTTGTGATAGCATCATATACATTACCACTGTAAACACTAAAATACTATTAACACAAATCATGTGAGAGCACAAATTAGAATCGAGATAACACCATAGATATAAACCTCTGAGAAGATGCCATCAGATTGTTACAAAAGCATTTTAACTAGAAAGAAATTATTTTTTGATAAAAACCTAAGGCATGAGGCATCAAGAGAACGTCACACCGCTCAACTGAACAAACCTCATCTATCAATACCATCAAGACTCATCTATCAAATCATATCCATTTGTTACTTCCCAATGTCCAAAGATGACTACTCCATACATCCATACAGAAAATAAAAGGTGATAAAAAGGCATATAAAATATTTCGGGTGAATCAGATTTGAATCACATCTACACATAACGGCATAATGAATACGGGAGATAAATCTAGGATACGTCCAACACGAAGGGTTTTACCTTAATTACCTCGAAACTTCGCACACAGAACACTAAATTTGAACCACCAAAAGCACTGAAACCCTTGCACTCTAGAGTAAAATCAACACCTCATAGCACGAAATGGAATAAAAAACGGCACCAGATCGACTAGAACTACGAATCAGCTAACTAGTGCGGGGGCATCAGCACCCAGTCGAGGACGGGGACGGTCGCTCACCTTGCGGTTTCACCTCTCGATCCGAGAGATGAGATGAGGAGGCGCCGCCGCGAGAGGAGCACCAAAACCCTAGCGAGCGCTTCCCTGTCGGCTGTGGAGCGGGGGGTTTTACAGCCGTGGTGGCGGCGCAGCGAGACGGGCGGGAAGATCGCGGCCGTCGGTGTGACTGTCTGGCGAGAGATGCAACGTTCTCTGACCGTCCGATCGGTCCACCGCGGGGCCAGTTCGGGGAGTGAGTGTGATGTGACGTGGTGGACTTGTTGCGGGTCGACTTCTCGGCCGCGTTCGCCACTCGCTCACTCCTGCCCTGCTCCTTGCTCGGCCCGTCCGCGATGGCGGCGAGCCGGCGAGTGCACCGTACTCGTGCGCATCACACGGGCATCAGCGAATGCACACTTACGGGCCCGTTTGTCCCTGCGGCGTTGATGTGCTTGCTCAGCCCTTCAGCGAGACTACATGCCCTATTTATATTAGTTTTAAAAATTATTTTTATAGTAAATAATATTTTTATAATAAGCCTTATGATGTGGTAGCATTGCTTTTGCAGTGTGAGAAACGGCCACAAACTCTACAGGTTAAGGTACTGTTTTAAGTGATGAAATACCCACTTGTACTGAACGTGGGTATCTCGCATAATTCTTGTGAGAATCGCGTGTTCCAAGTAACTGGGAGGTTGTAGGGCAAACGAAAAGAGAAAACACGTTTCCAGTCCTCACCACTACAAGAAAAAGATCGTTTAATGATTCTTTCCCGTGACGCTTCTATCAAGTGTCATTCAAATTTTTTTAGTGGATCAGATGGTGACTTTTTGTGGGACTCTTCATGTAAGGGTCATGATATTATCGGTGATCGTAACACTTCCGGTGGCACTTAAGCAGGGTCATCGCATTGTTAGCTTGGTGTCACTGTGAAGTATCATCATACTTAAATGGTTTGGAGAAAAAAAAAATTGCCAAATATGATTGCCGCTATTTTTTCCTGTCTCCCGCCATGGGAGAAATTTTGGGTGCCTTGTGAACAGTATTGGTTACAATTGCTCAGCACTCATCATGTTGGTTACGACGGCTCAACACTCGTAATGTTGGTTACGATCAGATGTAGATTTCAACTACTTTCTCGTGGACAACTTTGACTGCTTTGCGCACTCGGTACTCGTAAGCTTCGAACGAGTACTCGCACTTGATACCCATAAACTTTGAATGACTACTCCAGTACTCGTTACCTTCGAACACGCCGAGCACTCGATACCCCGAGCACTTGTAATTCCTCTGTTATCTGGCGGCCAAACACGAAAACAAGCCGAGAGCACAAGTCGATATTCCAGGGCACAAAAGCATTATGCTTTTTTGTATTTTCTCTTCCCCTCGTTACATCTGATTACAAGCCTCTGCTACACCTTATAAAGGCTAATTATAGGACTAGTAAACGGACTCACATTTGACTCGGTTTCCTATTTTCTTTCTCTACTTGTATGCGTATACTTTCTAAATACCAAACAAACTCTCCAAAAATAAACCAAACCTACTAAAACAAGATTAAATTTAACATTTACCCCCTTAATTTTGTTTCTTCATCTTGATCATATTAATTTTCTCTCTTGCTTCCATATCTACGTTGCAACTCAATTTAACACCTCCTACTCGACTCCTCTGCACTTCCACGGGTGTTGCTCTCATAATCCTCTGCAGATATGTCTGTCTCTTAGCTTTCTTTCTCTCCTAGTAGTGGCTTGGTCCCTCTTCCTTCTGCCCATGGGGCATTGATATTGCGGATTCTTGCTTGCACTCGTATGTCCAATACCCACCTTGGAAACTCTTCCTACATCAGAAATATGCACGTGTGTCCTGCCACATTGGCTTGCCTGCAGTGTGGGATTTGTTTTACTCCTTTGTTTTGACGTCCTATGATGTTGGGCCTTGACTCCTGATGCCTGCATGTGGAAGCCTCTGCCCCTAGTTGCGCCCAGTTTCCTCCTTGCGCCACCTTCATGCGTGCCTTGCCACTAGCTTCCTTCCTCTTCATTAGCTGCGTGCATGTGTGCGCAAAGTCCACGGCCTTTACCCGAGCTGCTGTTCTCTGCTGCGTGGCCTACATGCCCTCTTGTGCCATCTGTTAGAAATAATCTTATTTCCTTTGTTGCTAGTAGTATTCGAGTCGGATTGACATATACAAGTTGTGTCTGTATACAAGTATACGAGTAGAGGATAGAGTAAGAAACCGAGTCGGTGTAGAGTCTGTTTTGTAGTCAATATATTGAGTATAAATAGCAGAGCAATGTAAACAAGAAAGAAGGGAATAAGAGCGACTGGTTGCGATCAAGAAGTTGAGGGAAAGAAAAAGAAGAGAAGCGGTGCTTTGGCTCTCAATAAAACAGACTGTGTTCATGTGCTTTATCGAGTGCTCAAAATCATCGAAAACCAATGGTGCTTGAAGGTAATGAGTACAGGAGTACTCGAAGAGGCAACAAAGTGGTCGTGGTCGAAGACGCTGGTGTTTGCAGTTGAAGAATCGAGTACTCGTAACTCGGTTACGAGTACGTGCAAAACGCAGTGGGAACGTGGTCGTAAATATTATCAAGGAAAAGTTACGAGCACGTACACAGTAGAGAAGGTGTGGTTGTTACGAGGATGTGCTGGTCGTAACAAGGCTACGAGTATGAGTTGATCGGGAAGACGCAATCATAAGCCGAAGTGCTCATTACTCGGTTACGTGTACGTGCACAACAGCAAAGAGTGGTCATAAACCACAATAAGGTCATAAACAAGCTATGACTACTAAGATCGAAATTTCAACGTGGTCGTAAACATCAACTAGGCCACACCATCTGTATGCACGCGTGAATCTCCTACGCCGGAGCTTGTTGTGCCAGAGGTAGCGCTTGCAGCATTAATGCATGGCTATTGGATCCACTATCTTTAAATGCTTGCATGTCTCCTACGTCGCCTGGACCTCCGGAGTCTTCAACTGCACCTGCATGTGGGCTTGCGCCAGCTTGGGGTCCACCATCCTGTCCACCTGTGCTGCCGACTGTAGCGTGCACGTCCCCCGCTGGTCCTAGTTGCGTACACGCTTTCTGCGCCTTCCACACCAGCTGTGTGCTGTCCCTGGGATCCGCACGCATGCGACTCACCGTCTGGCTCCTCCAAGCTACACTTCAGACAAACCAATTTACGAGTTTTCAATGAAATTTTGTTCATTCAGTTTGGAGATCTTTTCACCTTCATCAATATATCTTTGTTCTTGTTATAGACACGCAAGAACCCATCTTAAAGTAGCACTCTGCACCTTTTTCTATCATCTGCCCAAGACTGAGTATGTTGTTGCATAGACTTGATACATAATGAATTTCAGACAGCAACTTTCGATCGTCGTTCTTGCATTGCAGCAACATTATTCCTTTGCCTCTTATCTCCACTATGGAGCCATCACCAAATTTTACTTTGCCTAAAATCTTCTCGTCAAGCTTCTGAAACATGGAGTGATCTCTCATCATGTGATTGCATGTTCCATTGTCCAAGTACGATAGATCAGTGTGATTATGGTTACCTTCCTTCGTGCATAGTTCGGGAACTACGTCATTTTCGTTCAACATTACCATACCTGGCGCCTCTTTGACACATAAAGAAAGTGGTGTCGGCTCATCGTCCTCTTTGGCTCTAGTGAGGTTTACCTCCTCGTTCTTCTTCTTACTTCGACAATCCAAAGTGTAATGCTAGTACTTATCGCAGTTGAAATACTTTATGTGGCTATGACACTCTGACGCATAGTGACCGTATTTGTCACATTCAAAACACTTGATATGTGACTTGTCATAGAATCTGTCACCACCGCCTTGCTCACATCCCCTGCCATGTCCACGCCAATTGCCAGATCCATGGCCACCTCCTTAAATTGAATTTGATTGCCGCCAAGTTTTATTTTTAAACTCTACTTCACTTTGCACTAGCAATACTCGATCATTCCCGGCCTTACACCCTTTAAGCAATTCCCTCATGTGCTTTGAGAGATCCCATTATATCTTCTATTTTCATGTTCTGAAGATCACGTGAATATAGAAGAGTTACGAGCACCGGCATGAATCTCTTGGAAAAGGACACATAGGTACTTCTTGACCACTGTAGTTTCCTCCAATGTACCTCCGAGAGATCGAATCTGATTGTTAGACCATGTGGATGGTTGTAAATAAAGTAATGATAAATAATTAACATTTGGATTGCTTTGGATTTTGCGTTTATGAAAGTTTTGGTCAATCGCGGTTGAAGGTTTCAAGTTCAAGTGGTATTAGTTTGCTTCGAGTAGTTTTTGTCTTTTCTGAGTGTTTTTGGTTGCTCCAAGTAGTTTCAGATCAGTCCGATCAGGTCCAAGTAGCATCAGATGGTATTCGAGTGCTCTGGAACATCGGACGACACTCGAGTGGCATCAGAGGATCGCATGGTTGAATGACCACGGTAGACTTACCACGACGGCTTACGATCACAGCAGACTTCGATCACGTTATACTTCGACCATGTTGGTTACAACTCAGAGTCGTTTATGACCATGTTCTACTTCGACCAGGTTCAATGCCAACCACGGAATATTGACTACGGCAGTTCGACCACGTTCGACTTCGACCATGACCGAACAACCACTGATGATAATCGTAGCTACAGTACTTTTTCATGGTCATAGCTACAGTACTTGGTCGGTACTCAATATTCATAGATTTTATTGGTCGATAGTCGAAGACTTTGCAGTCGATGGTCGTAGACTTTGTGGACTGCTGCTATAGTCGTAGACTTCGCAGTCTTGTTTTCATAGTCGTAGACTTTGCAGTCTGCTGTTGTTGTCTTCGGTAGTTGAAGGCTTTGCGATCGGTTGCTATAGGCTTCGTGGTCGATACTCATAGACTTTATGGTTAGTATGAGTGCTTTAATTCCTGTGATCTTCAAGTATCTTGAGTACTTGTGTTGGGTCAGTGGTTGACTAATCTGCTCGGAGTAGTTGTTGATGATACTTGGTACTCGGGTGATCGATAGTGTGGTGATTGGCTGATAATCGGTAGTCGTAGATTGGAGCTTGGTACTCACTACAGTAGGCAATGGAATGTGTAGGCGTAGATGACCTAGTTGATGATTGTGGATGGTTTTGTTCTTGTCTATAGATGAACAAGGGTGGTGTGAGCGTGTGTGCTGATGACAATCAAGTTGTGGAGAATTTGTGCTGGGAAATATTTCTTTGGTCTTTGCATGCGCAGGATGGCGTGGAGACGATCATGGTCGGTGACGAGTAGGATCAGAACTAGGATGGGGAGATGTAAGGTTCAGACAGTTGAGGATGTCACATGAGCTGGTCAAGCTAGCGCTGGAGTACATGAAGATCAAAGGTGGTGATGCGTGGAGAAGCTACAGGCGGTTGAAAGCATCTAGGCCCCTAAAAATAGTTTTGGTAATTAATTAATTTATGTGAATATGGAACTAACATGTTTATTGAGTGTTTAAAAGATTTAATCCCTAAAATGATGATGAGACGCATACTAAGGGTCAACATGAAGATTAAAGTGGCTCAAGACAAAGGTATATGTAGACTAGGATCCCTTTTCATTTTTACCGGTCTTAGGAGAAAGGGTGGGAGACTGGATTATAGGATAAATGACGTACTATTAAGAGAGATCATGGTTAGTAACTTGATAGCATATTCTTGTGCCATTTTGATCAATTTAGGATCATGCATTCTCTTAAAACTAAAATTGATAGCTAATCTGTGCTCTATCTGGACAATTAGAAGTACCGGAGTGCAAATGGCGGTACTTCCGCTTTTCGGAAGTTCTGTCAAAACGAGTAGAATGTTTTTTCCATAGCGCACCATCGGAATCACTTTATTTCTGCAAAAAACAGAAGTACCTGAGTTTCAACGGTGTAACTACCATAGAGAGGTAGTACCACAACCATAAACGGTACTTCTGGGGCACAGAAGCTCCGAAAATTCGGGCGGACCGTTTTTCCAGAGAGCACCCTCGGAGTCACTTTGTCTTTGCGAAAAATAAAAGTACCGGAGTTTCAACGCCGGAACTACCATAGAGAGGTAGCACCGCAACCTTAAACGGTACTTCCGGAGCATGGAAGCTCCGAAAATCCGGGTAGGACATTTTTTCCAGAGAGCGCCAACTCTTGGCCTCAAGGCAAACAGAAGTACCACGCTGAAATTTCGAAACATTCAAATATCGAAACTACCGAGATTACAATGGCAGTAGTTCCGCACCGACATCTAACAGCTAGTTCAGAAGTTCTAAAATAGCCGTTACTGCTGTGTCAGAACTGGTGCGGTAGTACCAGCCAATGAATGGCGGTACATCTGCTCGCCCTGATTTTTTGAGGGATTGCCCTGTAACGGCTAGTTTTGGTTGGTGAGGGTATAAATAATCTCCCACCTACTCAAGGACAGATACATGAGACTCCATTGAACACCCTTAAGTATTGAGCATTCACTCCGCACCTCAATTTCATATTGTGCATTCATTTGAGGTGGTTGAGCCAAAAACAAGTCCATTTTATCTCTAGATTGATCCTTTTGGAACTTGATTGCTATCAAGCAAAGTTGTGATTTTTTACTATTGGTGCTTGCCAGCACCTAGATGGCTTGACAGGATCTTACGTGGTGACTTCTTCAAGAATGTTGTGAAGAAGCCCGGCACCAACTTATAAGTGGTTTGGTGTCCACCATCTTCAGAGTGGAGGAAGGACAACCATTAGTGGATTGAGGAGCTGAGGCTTAATTAGTGGAGCCAGTCCAAGTTACTTGGGCTTTCCTCAATATGGATTAGTGAAAATCGGTAAGTTTCTGATCACTAGGGTAAAACATCGTGTGTAAATTAGTTATTTCTTTGTCTCTTCTTTCCACTCTTGTATCTCTAGTATATTGTGATTGTCATGTTTGTTTGTGCTAGAGCTATTCTTGTAAAGAGTTGTACTTATAGTGCCTTAGACATACTAGAATTGTGTAGCATTTAATTGTTTTAAAATTCTTCTATACGAAAATTGTGGTAATTGTTATTAGAAGGCAAGATAATTTTTTAACCTCCTATTCACCCTCTCTAGTCGGTTATCCTTGATCCTACAGTGATGCGGTCCTGGAAGCTTCTACACGGAGGTTGATGGTGCAAGATAGAGCTATGGGAGGTGCTTTTTTGGAGGCTTCATCATGTGATGAGTTGGAAACATTATGGAAGGAGTCCGTAATAGGAGGTATTAGAGATTTGGTAAAATCTGTGTTAGGAAGGGTTTGGGTCCCTTGATTTGAGGAAGAGATAAGATTTCGTGTTCGTATTTGAGTCGAACATGGTTTAGGGCTCTAGCATATAAAATCAGAGGTAGGCCAAATGTTTTGGCCGTGGCTTTGTGAGGCTTTTTGTGCGAGGGATTTTAGGGGTGCTATGAGGGTGCTTTATAGCCACAAATATGATATAGAAATAATAGATCATATCTATTTCAAGAAAAGTTCATCGGTGGTGTGTTTTCCTGAGCATTGCTTTCCTGCAGTGCTTTGTATGATATATGTATGTATAATGCATATCCATGCCTATACCGTAGTAGACGGTTGCATGTTGTTACTGTTTCAATGTATTCGCATAGGAGTAACTCGTTTTTTCTGCGTGAATGGATGACTACATCATATGCTGCGTAAGTAGCTTTCAAAGTAAATTTCAAATTATTTGAACATCGTTTTCTATATTACAAAATTTATGCTGACAGTACACATAAATTATGGATGAAAATTCTTAACGTTTAAAATTACAAAAATATTACACAAGCAAATAAACTATATTACGAGGCTCTACAATAAATTTAATTATTTTTGTCATTTCCTATATCTAAAACTTCTTAAAATATTAAAATAATATCTAAAATATTATTTTTGACGTTGCTTCTGGTGCGATATATATGTATACATATACATATATATATACATACATACACACACATGGGCCTACGGCAGGCGCGCACGGGCACATGGGAAAGAGTGCAAAAGTCGTGGTTGGGGGGAGCTGATCTGCACCTGAGCAGTGTGGAAATAGCAGATTATCGTGCTTGGGGACCGCAGCTTCTCGGTGGGTCCTGCGAGCCAGCACGTGCACAGTGAGTTGTGCGGTATGCAGTCGCGGATTTTGCATGTGTCAACAACGGGTGAATCTCGCGCTCGGCCGAGGGCTAAACTCACAAAAAATCTTCCACCCAGGCTAAAGGTGCAAAACAAAGCTACACACAGGGCTATGTGTCGGAACCCGGAGTAACGACTCCTGGATCCTCTGTGTAAATTGCACTAGTCCAGGATCAGCTAGTGCACACAGTACAACAAAGATAAATACAACATTTAAGAAATACAATATATAGATTAAATGCAACATAATGATAAAGGCTTCAATGGAAGGCTTATAGGGTTAGTTTGCATAAAATAGCATTTAAGAAATACAATATATAGATTGAAATTGCTGAATTTAATACAGTAAGTAAAAACAGTAATTGTAATTGAAAATAATACCGTCAGTGCAGGCTCCGACCAAACACCAACCTATCCACGGGCATCCCACCCGGACCATCTTTTCCAAAAGGTCATGTATGGATTCCATCAATCCACACGTTTCCAAACACTCGTGGATTCCATCCATCCACAAGCTTCCAATCTCTCTCATGGGTTCCATCCACCTACAAGGTTTTATTCTCTCATGGATTCCACCCATCCATAAGGTTTTCTTTGAAAATCATTTTTGAAAAACAAAGTCTAATCCATGAAAAACTTTTACTCAGCATGCCCATGACCGTGGGCACGGCTATCCAGGATAGATTATACACTCTGCAGAGGTTGTACAGTTTTACCCACAAGACACGATCATCCCATATTACCACCGGGTTACACACTTCCTTAGGTGTGCGGCGAGGAGTCGTGACAAGGCCTTTACAATGCAAAATCTTCAACCTGGCCAAGCCAACTCTAAGGTTTCACCCCAGTAAGGAATCCACCAGACCGGGACCCCTCTTGAGCCTAGGCGAGACTTCTCATGGCTTAACCACGCTCGCCCAAGTGAGACTTCACATGGCACCAACCACGCTCACTTTCAACCTACGACTTGACTCAGGTTGGGACTTCACAAATTATTCAGCCAGGGCTGTCCCATACTAGCCATGTGGTCGTACGATTAGGGCTTTGCAATAATAGCTCACAGACCGGTCCTTAATCTGACTTAGGCCCAACCACATACCCCTGTGCACGACAATCAACCACTGCGGGTCCAACCAACAGGGCATGCCTGCACCCACCAATCTAACCAATTGCTTAAGTCTAAACCAGGTTTTATATTTTGATTTCAAAATATTTCATAAACTTTCTTGACTCACCAAAGTTAAGAGTATATATCAAAAGCATATCATTTTATGTGAAAAGGTTCGTCATTTTATGTGAAAGGTATCCCAAAACAAAATTATATGACTATGCAGAGCTAAGCATTTGATTAAACTCTCTAGCCAACACTAATGTATTAACTAGAGTTTGAATCTAGGGTGACAAGGTGTTGAGGAATTCAAATTCAATGGAGCAATTAACATGTAGGCAATAACTAAATTTAAAACTGAATTGAAATACGTTGAATAAAAATATGCATGCAATATAGTTTAAATCAACATAATTTTATTTTGAAAACTGGGATCAACATGATCAAGGAGTGTGACTTGCCTTGCTCTTCAACTTGCTTTGAATCTTCGTTGAAGAATTTTCCCGAATCATCGAAGTCTACACGTGAAAATAACCCACCAAATTCAAATAAATTCAAAATAAATTCAAATTGACTTAAAATATTTGAATTGAGGCTAGAAATAGATAGAGGGAAATTTTTGATGAATTTAGAAATTTGAATGGGCTAAATCGGAGTTAGGACGAAGAAGAACGGACTCCGGGAAGTTTAAAAAGAGAGAAAATGGAAAATCTGGATTTTTAGAATTATTTTTCTAAAGGAAATTGGATTTATGACATCAGCATTGCGTCAGCCCTGAAATTTTCTTTTTGGACCGAATTATTTTTGAACGGGAAAAGAGGGGGAGGGGCTGACATGTGGGCCTGGTCCATGTGGACCATGTCCACAGACCCGGGAAGGGCAGGGGGTGGCGTGGCAGCCGATGGGGCGGGATGGCGCTGAGGTGGCGCCGACGTGGCGCCATGTCTGCTGCCATGGTGGCATGCCGGCCGGAGTGCGCACGGGGACGGCGACGGCGCTCCGGCGGGCGGCAGCCGACGACGAGGCGGGGAACGGGGAGAGGGGCGCACGGGGAGCACGGCGGTGGGTGTGGCTTTACCGGCAGTGAACGGCGGCGGTAGAGGCGGTGGTGCGCTCGGGTGCTAGGGCACGGCCGAGGGGCGGGGGAGGTGCGCGCGGCGACCAGGAGCACGACGGTGGCGGCGGTGAGGCGAGGGGACGTTGGAGTCGGTGGCGATTTCTCGCCGGAGGTGGAGGCGACGGCGGAGGCGCACGGCACGGGCGCTCTCGGGTGGCGGAGAGGGGCAATTAGGGGCGGAGCGGGGTGCGGTGAGAGGAGGCGGAGCCGAGGGGCTTTTATAGGGGACCGACGAGGGGAGGGTTGCCGGGAATCTCTCGCCGGAGAGATGGCGGTTACGGGCGGAAGTAGGGAGTGGGGGCGTGGTTAGAGGGGACGTGGGGGGGCGGGGCATGTGGCGCACGAAGGGGTCGGGCGACGTGCGCGGGAAAAGAGGGGAGAGGTCGGGAGAAGCGGGCGGCGGGCGCAACGGCTAGCGGCGCGAGGAGGAAGAAGGGCGGGGAGGGAGACGGGCCTGACAGGCCGGGCCCGCGGCGCAGCGAGAGCGGGAAGGGGGCGGCTGACGGGCGGGGCCCGTGGGGGCAGAGAGAGAGGGGGGTAGGGAGGTGCGGGCGGCGGGGATTTGGCCGTGTGGCCGAGGGGAGAATCGGGTGGCCCGGGGAGGAAGGAGGAGGCGGACGGGGCGGATGGGTTGGGGGCGACGTGGCGGCCATCGGGAAAAGGTAGGCGGGGTGGAGTGGGAGGCCGGGATGGGCCGGTGAGGGAGGACATGGGCGGCATCTGGCCGTCCACGTGGCGGCCAAAGGGAGGAGGAGGGGTTTTAATCTTATTTTCTGATTTTTGGGTTTTTCAGAAAAGCATAGGAAATTCATTTAAGCTCAGAAAAATATGAAATAAACTCCAAAAATTCCAAAAACAAATTCAGAGAACCTCCTGAACACTTTTTGGACTTAATAAAAATATTTCCAACTAATATTGGCTCTATTATTTTATATTGAAAATACTTTTTAATTTCAAAAATATATTTTTAAACTCCAGAAAATCCAGGAAACCAAATAAGAGCCAAATAAATCCAAATGCCTAATTTGAAGTAGGATTTTTATAGAAAATCAAAATATTATTTTATTTAACAATTTTTTTAGGTTTTACTTGAAATACCTTTTAAATCTAGCTTTTTCAAAAGCAAAAATTCAGGGCAAATCCAAATTTAAAATTAGGAACAAAATTACTTGTTTTAATTTAAAATTTTATTTTAATCAATTTATTTATTTATTTATTTTTATTTTCATAAAAACCTGGGCTGTTACACTATGTATGCAAAAAATCTGTTATTATGTTAGTATATAATCTATAGATATATGGCCGGGTTCTTTTGGGCTTAAAGTTGGTTTATACTTATACTGTTTACAGTAACTAGCTTTTAAACGGTGCGTTTTTTAAGATGGAGTTAATAGAAAAATTATAGCAAAAAGTGTGTTGAGTTCAGCTATACTGGCCAAAATCGCATGCGACTATTTTCCTCTATGTACTGCCTCTCGTGAACAGTCAGAATTCAAATATTTAAACCATAAACTATAAGCATTAGCCAAAAAACCTATCCATATAGCCGTTTTGGATGGTGCAATCCGGGAGAGAAGAACTGGGCTCACCATAGACCGGGCCCGGGACTACCCAATTTTAGGCCATAGCTAAACTAAAGAGGTTAGAATTGGACCTTTTCAACTAACTGAGACTAGTATAGTGCCCGTGCTAACGCTACGGTAAAATACAAAACAAGATAAAATTTGTAAAAAATAAAACGAACAATCAGATTCATTAAGATTCACGTCTCATATATTGTATAACCAAATATTTTTGTCACATAACGACTGATCCTTTGAGGAAGCGACAACATCATTGGACTCACCCACCGACGACTTTCTTCATCCCCACATTGTTTAAACTTGAGGCTACAAAGAAAACAAACATTTTTGTCACATAAAGAAATATGAAACACAGTAAGCTTTTTCTTCTTTTGTTTTTACATGTAATATCTATATTATGTATGACTTACTGCTGGGCCCCAGGGTATGCAGTGGCCGTACGACCACTCAAACTCGGCACCGATCGCTTTGAGTCGTTGTCGTAACATCACTGTATAAGTTTACGACCGCTCCGCTATATCGCTGCACTGTCTTCCTTCAGCCGCTCTCGAGTTACTGTGATCGCAACTCTTTACGACCACGCAGTGATGCTGGCGATCACTGTTCACCATGGTCGAAACCTTCATAACGTGATTGTAGCCTCCTTCGACCACGTTTAATCTTCTTCTTTGCAGTCGTACGTCTTCAGACCACCTTCGACTTTGCGTGTTCGTGGTCGTAGATGCTCCCAATCACACCTGCTTTCGATTTTGCCGTGGTCGACCGCCTTTCGACCACGCCTGCTAGCTTTACGACCACGATCTTCCTTCTTACGACCATCATGCAAAGTTACTGTAGCTTTGCCGTGGTCGTAAGTCCTTACGACCACGTTGTACGCTCAGATCACTGCTCCTTATGATCAATTACATCGTGGTCGTAGCCTTCAACGTGATTGCAACCCCTCTTACAACGTGGTCGTAGACTCCGTACGACCACATACAAACTTTGTTGCAGTCGTAAGCCTTCAGATTACCTTCGATTTCTCTGGGAAGTGGTCGTACCTCTTCTCGACCTCATTGTTCACCGTGGTCGAAACCTTCACAACATGGTCGTAGCCTCCTTCGACCACGTTTAATCTTCTTCTTTGCAGTCGTACATCTTCAGACCACCTTCGATCACTTGCCGACCTCACCGTCTTCTGGTTTTGCCATGGTCGAACACCTTTCGACCACGTCTACTGTAGATTTGCCGTGGTCGTAAACCACTCGATCGCCTCCTACTTTGCCTTGCTGTGGTCGTAGGTCCTCTTGAGCACGCCTATTTTTGTTTTGCTGTGGTCCAACGCCTTTCGACCATGTCTATTGACGGTTTGCCGTGGTCGTAAGTTCTTACGACCACATTTTCCGTGGTTATAATTCATCTTACGACCACTTACACCGTGGTCATAGCCTTCTTTGACCACGCTCAGCGACTTTACAACGTGGTCATATCCATAGTCCATACGACCACCCCAGTGGTCCATACGACCACCTCAAAGCTTGCTACGACCATCACAAGCCACTACGACTCTACCGCACAAAGTCTAGACCCAAACGACCGCTCTGTTGCACCAAATAGAGAAACACTCGAGCTCACCAAAGACTTCCCACAACCTACGACCGCACACACATCTCTACGGCCACCACGTAGCTTGCTACGACTTACAAGCCAAGCAATGCTCAAGGCCCTACGACCTCATCCCAAGTCGTTACGACCGATTCAAAAAGGCTACGACCAAAACCAGAGGTTCCATCGTGGTCGAACCCCGTTCAGACCACGTACACCGGATATCATCGTGGTCAAACGCAGCTACGACCACGTTGGTCATGGTCGAATGCAGCTACGACCACCTTGGCTGTGGTCGGAAGTCGTAAGTCGAAGCCACGACCACTACGGTCGGAAGTCGGCGTTGTGGTTTACGACCACCTTGTCTAATACGACTTCTACTTTGTTTCGACTTCGATTACAGCTCCACGTCTCTATTTATACCCGGTATTTTCGATTTCATCTCGGGTTTACAAACCGACTCCGACTCCGAGTCTAATACGACTTCTACTCTGTTTCGACTTCGATTACAACCTAACTTTGCATACGACTTCTAAACACAAGATTATTTCCAACATTCTCTCCCTAATCTTCCTGCCGTAGTCGTAACACCTCTTACAACGTGGTCGTAGCTTCCTTACGACCACGTTCAATAGCCTTTCGACCACACTATCCGACTACCCAATGTGGTCATAGTCGTAATCCGCCGACATTCGACCACAGCGGTTGTGGCTACGTCTTACGACTACCGATCGCTTCAGCTCTCAACAACGTGGTCGTAAGGCGCCGTCTCTTCAACGTGGTCGTAAACCATAGCGCCGACTTCTGACCGCAGCACTCGATAACGTGGTCGTAACCTGCCGACTACTCAACGTGGTCCTAAGCCACAGCGCCGATTTCCGACCACAGAGGTTGTGGCTTAGACTTACAACTTTCGACCACGACCAACGTGGTCGTAGCTGCCTTCGACCACGGCCAGAGTGGTCGTAAACGACACTACGACTTCGTAAATGCCACAACGTGGTCATAAACAGTCCTGGTGGCCTTCGACCTCAGCCAGAGTGGTCGTAAGGCCTTCCGACCACTCGAAAATGCATCTACCAGGTTCCGACCAAGGACGACGTGATAGTAAATGACTTCCGAACGGCGACACAAAGGTCGTAAACTTGATTTCCGGCTTCCAACCGCTGACAATGTGGTCGTAAAACTTCCAGCCGGTATCAACGTGGTCGTAGAGTCTTTTGCTGACTTCCGACCATGACCAATGTAGAGACCGACCACTTGAAAAGGCTTGAGACATTGCAGAATCAGCACAATATGGTCGTAAAAGCTTCCGACCACTAATTAAGTGCCTCCTATGACTACCAAGTCGATCGCCTACGACTACCAAGTCATAGATACTATCCCAACTTATATGGCCTACATAGACTGGTGTAATTAGCAACCAATATCTCCTCGATAGCACCACATAGATGCAGAATCTCAATTCATGGTCCCATGAATGGGATGCAATAACACAAACACTGTCAGCCCCAACCAATAAACTATCACATACATATGAGAGTATATGTATATAATGATGTAATATTGCAAGCCATGCAAAATGCCAACACTTAGAACATATATATGAGAACAACATATTTAACATGAAGCTTACAGCATATACAACAGCAGCAAACTCAGATTGAGTCAAAGCCCAATCTTCTCTGTCATTTGTTGCAAAAACTCCCGAAATGACCATCAAAATAACTCCAAAAAAGTATGAGTATGCTGTCAATGACAAGCTAGAAGGATACTTCAGCAGAATTGGAGCCTGAAATAACAACGAATGAACAGGATAAGTATACAAAATAAGAAACATTTTTGGCAAAAGGAATTGTAGCACAGTGATCTTCTAGTATAAGATCTACTGAAAGGCAAGACAAGTCAAGTCAAATACAACACAAACATAAAGTTATTCCAGGATTGCCACACAGATGATCTCCTTCTATAAAAGACTAATCTTCATCCTTACAGTGAAGCATAATTTGCTCAGCCCATGACAAATCAACTTGTAACAATACGCCAGGCTCAGACAAAATTCGATCATGAATGTTGTAATGGCCAGTTGGTCACACAGCATATAGGACATGCCCTTTCTAGGAAGAGAAGTAAAGCCAACCTAAGTTCCACATACTGGTACTTCAAGAGTGCCAAGAGGGCAAAAAAAGTATGAGGAAACTGTTAAGACTGAAATTTTTATCAAAACAGAATGTCAATAGATTTTATACCATCTCAAGTCGTCCTATCAAATTACCGATCTAACTTACAGAGGCTTGCAGAACATGCACTGCACATATGCTTGATCAGAAATTAAAGTTTCCACGTGCCCCCAACCAATAAGCATCAAAGTGCATACGAAGAACGGTGTATCAACAGCCTGAAAATCACTTAATACCTGCAAAGCAAGATAAGTAGCCATGCAGAGGCAGTTCCCTATCAAGCACAGCACTCCAATGTGCCACTTTTGCAGCCCAAACACCATGAACCAAGATGATACTGGCTCAGGCTGCGACATGGCAGTGATGACACCATTACTATGAACATCGAAGTCGAGCTCGCCGCTACCAAACACAGCCGGGCCCCTGTACAGCACCATGAGAACAGCTCCAAGCACACAGATGATGGTGCCACCAATCTTGGCCCGGCCCTCATGTGTTATCAAGCTCGCCGTTTCAGTGCTGGAACAAACAAAATGCTTAAATTCAAGAACAAAGAGAAGCGTAAATTTCTGAAGATTGTCATGTGCGAGTGAAACTGACCCCATGATGACGGCCAAGATGAAGGTGAAGACTGGTATGGACGGCTGAATGGCGGCGACGTAGGTGGGATTGGTGTAGCTGAGGCCGACCAAGAACAGCAGGTGGTTGCCAAAGATGCTGCAGGGAAAACACACAGAGGCATCAAAGCACGAAATTTGCGGGCATGGCAGCAGCATCGCTTCAACCGATTAGTGTGTCAGACTCCGAGTGAGTGAGTCGGGATTACCCTGTGAGGCCGAGGAGGAAGAAGGAGGCGAGGAGGCGCCACGTGACGGGAGGCCGCGCCTGGGCCGGGGAGCCGTGGTGGCGGAAGAAGGCTAGGGGGGCGAGCACGGAGAGGGCGAGGAGGTCGCGGAAGACGCAGAAGACGACGCGGTTGACGCCGACGTTGAGCGCCTGCTTGGCGATGATGTGGTACCCCGCGTTGACGAGCTGCACGCCCACCATCGTCGCGTGCGCCCGCCTCCCCTCCCCGCCCCGCGCCGCCATCCCCGATCTCCCTTTCGCCTCCGGTCGTCGCCCGAGGACTGAACTGCCTCCCCGACTGCCACTGCAGTCCATGTGCTGGGCTCCATTAGTTGGGCTCTCTGGGGTTTTTAATTAGAGGCGGCGCGGGCGGAGGAGGGAGGGGAGGAGGCAGCGCGGGGTGGGGAGGAGGAGGCGGCGCGGATCTAGCGGTTAAAGGAGGCAGTGGGGGCAGGTGAGGAGGAGGAGGCGGCGGCGCGAGGTGGGGAAGAGGCGGCGGCGGTGGAGCAGATGAGCGGGGGAGGAGCAGGCAGTGGCAGCGCGGGGTGGGGAGGAGGAGGAGGAGGCGGCGGCGCGAGGTTGGGAGGAGGCGACGGCGGTGGAGCAGATGAGCGGGGGAGGAGCAGGCAGCGGCAGCGCGGGGTGGGGAGGAGGAGGCGGCGGCGGCGGAGCGCAGGGCGAGGGAGGAGGCGGCGGCGGCGGAGGGCGGGGGAGGAGGCGAGGGAGAAATCAGGGGAAGGCAGGGCGAGGGCGACGGCGGCCGGGTGGAAGGAGCAGGAGAGAGGAGGGCACCGCGAGCGAGGAGAATCAGGGGGAGGATTTGGATCGTTGGATATGAGTGGGTAAGGAGAGAGAAAGGTAGGAATTGATCCTTGATCGTTGATTTCACTGGTTGGTTTTTCTGGGGACACGAATTGGTGTGGATGCAGGAAAACTCATGACTGTTGGGGGCACAATTTGGGGTGGGCGTAGGAAAGAACTGAACTGGTGTATTTTAGGGGTAGAGATGCCCATCTAATTCAAGAAACAACAAGCTCTACGAAAAGTATACGATAGGTTGTGCTTCTATGCTCTCCTAAAAACTGAAGTGCAAAAATTTTAGAGCAGAATTCTTAGTAGTGGAGTAGTAAGTAGGCATTTTATCGAATTTTTTGTACGAATAATCTATATTTTATTCGAAATTACAGAAATATACCCGCGAATTTTTTTTACAAAAATAGGCTCCAGTCACCCAATGGGGGGCGACTGGAGCCTATCGCCCAACAGAGAGGCGACACGTAGGAAATATGCTAACGGTTGGGCGAATTATTGCTGTCTCCCAAGCGTTGGGCGACTACAATGCAGTCGCTGTACGGTTGGGCAACTGTAATTGCAGTCGCCCAACGCCAAGGCGACAGGGGGCCTTAAGGCAGCTCACTCGGGTGCTGCCACTACTTACACATTTTTCACTCATTCTGCGCAGAGAAAAAAGGAGAGAAGAAGAGAAAAGAAGAGGAGAGGAAGGAGGGGAAGAAAAGGAGGAGGAGAAGAGGAGAGGGAGAAAAGGAGAGGGAGAAGAGGGAGAGGAGGAGGAGAGGAGAGGGAGAGGAGGACAGGGTAGGAGGAGGAGAGGAGGAGGTGAGGGAGGAAGGAGGAGTGGAAGCTATTCTATCTATTTAGATCCTCAGATTCAGGTATGTTTTGATTATTTTGTATTTTGCAGTATTATATTTATAAAATGTTAGTGTTAGTAAAAATTATAGATGTAGAAAATTTAGTACATTTTTAGTATAGAAATGTTAGTATAGAAAAGTTTTAGTATACATTTTTTAGTATGGAACATTTTGTAGTATAGAAATTGTAGCACAATTTTTAGTATAGACAGTTTAATATTGTGCGATGTTATTTGACATGTCGCAAAATTGAAACGTATATGCAGGCCGACATCATCAATGGCAGTAGCCACTACATTGAGAGTGCATTACAGTGTTGGAACCATTCGTGAAGGTCCGAATGGTGTGGATTTGAGCAGCTTTCCGCAAGTCACTCTCGTACTTCTGGATGGCGAGAATGCTCGAATCGCAGATGTGCTGCATTGGTTGATACGGAGTTTTTCAATGGACCCCGAGGTGTGCAGCGTCGTCGTGCAAGGGCTTTGGAGCTGGTCTCCCACGGACATCAGATGGGAGCTGAAGACATTGGTGCGCACTGCTTTGTGGAGGGGCTTTGTGCAAGGGTGCCGGCGCCATGGATACGAGTGTGTCTTGCTTGTGCAACCATGCTCACTACAAACAGCTACGCAAGCTCATGCATCTGCCCTTGCTTCGGGAGGTACTAGCAGCTCGGGCGGGCCACACATTGGCGAAGATGATCAAGTTGCTCGTGTTGAAGCCGATGCGGTACATGGAAGAGAGGTACAATGGTCAAGCCATACAGAGGGAACTAGACAAGCTGACGAAGGGAAGCATGTTGAGTACATTGTGCAACAGATAGACTGTGATGACCAGAGGGCACGGGCTGAAGAGGAAGCTGTACAAGACGATGAGGAGGACAGTTCGGATGAGGATAAAGTTCCTATCTCGCAGGATTGGAACCAGTTTAACGCTGAGGGAGTATCATCAAATAGAGGTTCGGTTGCATTCTATGTTTGGTGACAAGGAAGCACTGCAAGATGCCATCAAGTTGTGGGCCCTTTCAATGCAGCGAACATTTCGTGTTGTGAAATCAAGCCAGGAGCAGTACACTGTGAAGTGCGAGCAGGCTGGTTGTCTTTGGAGGGTGCATGTACGGAGACCCAAGTATGAGACTCGCTGGATTGTGTCAAAGGTGGAGCCGCACTCTTGAATTCTCAACAGTGTTTTGGCGAGGCATTGTAACCTAACGTCCACCTTTATAGCCAATTTGATGTATGGAGAAATTGTTGAGACAAATACATGGAGGCCACGCATATCGTGGTAGCCATCGAGAATAAATTAAAGTACAAGATTAGCTACGCGAAGGCGTGGCATGCCAAGCAGAAGGCATTGGAAAAACGTTTCGGGTCTTTTAAGGCGGCGTACGATAATCTTCCTCGTATGCTTGAGGTGTTGTAGGAAAGGAACCCGGGAACGTATATCGCCGTGCAAGACAAGCCGTCCACAAGTCCACCAGGATATGCGGTGTTGAAAAGAGCCTTCTTAGAATTTGGTGCTTGCATTGAGGCATTCAGGCACATGCTGTCAGTGATCTCAGTTGACGAGACCTTCTTTACAAGCAAATACAAGGGGTAGATCCTGACGGCCATGGGCGTTAACGGTAACAACCAAATATTGTCGCTGGCCAACGCATTTGTGGAAAGTGAAAATTATGACAACTGGCTGTGGTTTCTCAGACATGTCAGGGTTGGAGTTATCGGCACTCGTCTTGGTATGTGCGTAATCCATGATCGGCACGCGGGGATTATAAAGGCGGTAATAAAACTACAGGAAGACCCCGATGAGCTCTTTTCTTGGCCGGACATGAGGAACAGATGGTGCATTCGTCACTTAGGGGCCAACTTTTTCAAGCAATTCCCGAAACAATCTTTGATGAAGCTATTCAAAAGGCTGGCTAGGCAGAACCAGCGAAGAAAATTTGATGCTTTGTGGGCATTGTTGGTTGAGCACACCAGGAAGAACATCGAAGAGAGGGGCAAGCGGCCGGTCATTCCTGGGGCGTTACAACCGCAATGCTTGCCATCACTTGATAAGCCTAACCCAGCTGGTCCAAGAAGGAGGAGCTCATGAAACGTCAAGTGCTTCTCGCAGTGGATCGAGGGGGAACCATTGGAGTAGTGGTCGCTGTTGCATGACATGGATGGCGCAAGGTATGTCATAATGACAACTAACCTTGCCGAGGTGTACAATTGGGTTCTCAGGGGCCTCCGTTCTCAGCCCCTTGTCACCATCGTGGAAGGTGTTCTTCACAGCACAATCCGCTACTTCAGGGAGAGGCACGCGAGTGCCGCACTTCATGCGGCCAATCCCCGAGCCCTGTATTCGTCGAAAATTACGGCGTACATAGAGACGAAGGCACAGAAGGGTCAATTGCACACAGTGCAGGTCATGGGCAACAGGGAGCATCGTTTTGACGTGATACTCTGTGATAGAGCTGGATTTGGGACGGCTCGTTCTCTTGTTACCCACGAGGTATGCTTTGGAGATCATGCTAACGAACCTAGCTGCACATACAACAAGCTTAAATTGTTACACAAGCCATACTCTCATGTCCTCGCTGCATGCGGGACCGTGGGCATGGATCCTTCGAACTTCATGTCCGAGTACTTTTTTAAGGAGAGGATACTGCAGGCTTGGTGTGGGGAGCTCCGGAGGTTCAGGGTGGTCAGAAACTTCGCCACCTTGGACATTGCAGCGAGGACCTAGATTCCAGATGTTAACTTGCTGAAGGGTGGGAAGGGTCGGCGACAGAGCCGACGTATTAGAAATGACATGGACGAATCACAAGCTGGAACATCTGGTGCACGTTGTGGGCGATGCGGTCAGGAGGGGCACACAGCTAGACGATGCAATGCATGTCCTGATCAGTAGTTGTTGGAGACTACAGCTAAATTTCATGTACCATTTGTAAAACTTGTATGTTACATCTCTTTTCTGTAATGTAGTTCGTGTTGCGCTGGTAGCATAGTATTGCTCTGTTTACTTATTTACTAGTTGTATTTGCTGTTTGTTAAAATGAGATTTTGTTATAGCTCGTGATAATAACTGCACGAAGATAACAACTAATCCATGACATGCTTAACAACATTGCACATTATTTCGATCAACACTCTTACATACTACGGTACAACCATACACCTCGTTGCCTATATGCCAAACGAGCCTCGTGGCACTCATATGGAAAATTGCTGAGGGGGACGCCTCGGACGCGGCTAGCCATCGTTGTAGTGGCACGCACATAGGCAACTAGGGTTTGCATAGCAACATGTCAGATCATACGAGCTTCCTATATTGACAACCTCCTCGTTGCCCCTCTCGCGTTGCATCTGTTGGCGGAGGTCATTGTTCTCCTCATTGAGAGTGTCGAGTCGCTCCTCCAACTCAAAGATTCGATTCCATAATGTATCCACGTAGTTGACAATATACGGTTCATGAGGAGGTTCGATCCAGTGGGTGAAGTCGCATTTTGCCGTCTGCGGAAAAAGACGGTAAACAAAGAGGCTCTATAAGCAATAACGAAAAATGTACTATTAGCACTTTGTACCCCGGAGTGTGGGTATCGGAAGAAACGTCGCCCGCCATCGAAATGGCCTTCAACGATCTGGACGACCGCGTACTCATTGTGTCTGCATTTTGGCCACACTGGCTGAGCACGCCTCTTGGGTATCAAGCGGCAGTTAGGACCGAAGTTCTCCCTCCTTTGCAAGGGAAGGTCTTCTTTGGGTGACCCCGCTCCGACTGGCCCCTCGACGTCCGTCATGGTATGTATCAGCACGACGGAGAAGGTACTTCTTCGTTCGATTTACAGGGTTCGATTCACCTTCATGGGACTGCACCTGTGCTCTTTATATAGAACGAGAGAACTTACTGTAATGGAGTATTGCTGACAAAAGAGGTCAGCTTTACAGAGTGACATGACAAAAGAGCCCAGCTTTGCTCAGTGAGATGATAAAACGGGGTAGCTTTGCGTAGTGACACGACAAAACGGGGCAGCTTTGCTCAGTGAGATGACAAAAGAGGGCAGCTTTGCGCAGTGACATGACAAAACGAGGCAGCTTTGCTCAGTGAGATGACAAAAGAGGCCAGCTTTCCGCAGTGACATGACAAACGGGACAGCTTTGCTCTGCTCAGAGAGATGACAACACGGGGCAGCTTTGCTCAGTCACATGGCATGACGACGCAGTATTTTTGCAGTGATATGGCGGCACGTCCAGCTTTGCTCAGTGAGATGACAAAACAGACCAGCTTTGCTTAGTGAGATGACAAAACAAGCCAGCTTTGCTCAGTGAGATGACAAAACGGGGCAACTTTCCTCAGTGCGATGACAAAAGAGGTCAGCTTTGCACAGTGAGATGACAAAACGGGGCAGCCTTGCTCAGTGAGATGACAAAAGAGTGCAGCTTTGCGCAGTGACATGACAAAATGAGGCATCTTTGCTCAGTGAGATGACAAAAGAGGCTAGCTTTCCGCAGTGATATGACAAAACGGAGCAGCTTTGCTTAGAGAGATGACAACATGGGGCAGCTTTGCTCAGTCACATGGCATGACGACGCAGCCTGTTGCAGTGATATGGCAGCACGCCCAGGTTTACTCAGTGCTACGACCACGCAGACCAGCTTTACACGTTGGAGTAGAGAGAAAACGGACCCTATAAATTGGTGTGCATTCCATTTCGCAGGCCACACTGCACTTCCAAACCTCACACTATACCACGCTTCCTTCACCCCACCGGGATGGACAAAAACCAAAAGAAGCAATGGGACAAGATGGTGAAGGAATGGGAGGAGACCCATGACCTAGCACGGTCAGCTGCCGCCCGCAATGAGAAAATAAGGGCTATTGCGGCCCGGGTAGAACAAGCCCAGCATGCTACAAGGTCAGCTCCCCGCAATGAGCGGCCGCGTAGCAACAACTCCATCCCGAACGTCCCCACCGAGCGTTCGCCGCAACTCCCACCTAAGGGGAGACACCCCCTTTGTTGGTGCGGGGACACGTGCAAGTTCTTCAAGTCTAAGCACCGTATCAGCCTAGGTATGCGTTACTGGGGTTGCGCAAACTACTCCAGTGACTACTCCGACCGCCGTCTTGACACCGCAACCTATCGGCAGCCGGTAACGACTACATGCACCATTTTCCCCTACCTTTTCTCCTTCATAGCACGCACTAACAATCTCTCCCCTATATTTACAGTCTCTGTAGCCCCTATGTGGCTACCGCAAATGGATTGATCTTGAGATCCACCCTGCGGACCAATGGACCCTCGACTTCGAGGAGTGGAATGTCACACGGGACAAGGAGTTGCTGGAGGAGAAGCGCCGCAAGAACGAGCAAACCCTGCGTATACAACGCGAGACGCAAGCTCATCTCGAAGCGTGCACGCGTATGGAGCGGGAGGCTCGTGAGAGGGAGCGCAAGAGAAAGAGGGAAATGACGGCTAAGGCAAAAGAGGCCGCGGAGGAGTTCAACGCCAAGCGGGCAAGGAAGGGAAATTGGCCTCGGTCCACACAGTAGGTCGTACGAGCAGTTGGGTGGGTTAGTCGCATATCATGATATATGTTATGCATGTAATAAAAATGTACGCGGCATGTTACTCCCAACTGTATTATAAAGTTTATTTCTATTCAGATAAGCTTATTATCTTGTCTGTTCGCATTCAATGATTCAGATAGCAAGTCATTTAACGATATTAACATACCGGTTCTCTCCGTACACTAATTCTCAGTAACATCAAAATATCACTCACCACTGTATGTATTGATCGTTCTACGGTCAATCGTTTTTTTAAAAAAAATTCCCAAAATTTTTTATGCACCTACAACATACAGTGAACATAAACTTATATTACAACTACACCAGATTTTTTTCTCAGTTTAAAACTACAAAATTGACAAAACTCTAAAAAATCACGGGGGACTGAGTGCAGTCACCCCCCATGGGCGACTGCACTGCAAGTCACCCAATGGGGAGGCGACTGGTTGCAGTCGCCCGAGAGTAGGGCGACGGAAATTCTGTCAGCCTCTGGTTGGGCGATTAGCTCCAGTCGCCCAATGGGGGGCGACTGGAGCCTATTTTTGTAAAAAAAATTCCCGCGGGTATATTTCTGTAATTTTGAATAAAATATAGATTATTCGTACAAAAATTTCCATTTTATCCAAACAAGGTGTAAATTTAAAGATTTGGAAATTCTGCCAGGAAATACTCTGCCAAGGAACAGCAATAAATTGATCTAAAAGAAAAACAAAGAAAACAGATCACCGACGACGGCACAAACCCGTACCGATCATGACTTGAAACAACCTGCTAGTTCCCCATTCTGCTTTGCAATTAACTTCTTACAAGTGAAAGTTCTAAAACCAGAAAGAAAAACTAAAGCAAAAACCTTGATACATTGCAAGAATTACAGAACATACATATATGACCAGTAAAAATTATCACAAGGTGAATGCATACACTGGAAATCCATGCATGGAACGTCGGCATGTCTCCGTCGCGACTTACCAGAGACGATCGCTTGCTGCAGATCACCAGAAGAACCACAGGCTCGCCAACGCAGCAAAGGCGCATACCGTGAAGGGAACGGCGCGGTTCCCATGGCGCGGCGCGCTCGACAGCATGAATCCGGGGTCCTGCGTGTACAGAGGCCCTTTGCACGGCGGCACGCACCCGGTCTCGATGTACGCCGCTGGCGGCGGCGGGCAGTACGACTCCCCGGGGTAAGACGCCGGAGGCGGAGGGCTGTAGTAGTAGTACGGCGGCGGTGGCGGCAAAGCCGGCGGAGGCGGCGACGGGTACACTACCGGACAGTCGCTGCCGCACGTCGAGCACCCAATGCACTTCACATCTCCATCGACCGCGGCGGCCGTGGACGCCGCTACGGCCATGACTGCCAGCACGAGGACCGGCGCCATTGCCATTCCCATGGCCGGACGCCGCATCATATCGCCGGTGAGTTGCCTAACTAGCTAGTCAGGACTAGTTCTAACACACTACGTTACAGCCTACGAGAAAGGGGTCTGTCTAGGTACTTGTTGCCGTGTTGGCTTTCAGCCACGGAGCCTCCTCCTTATAATGCTATCACAAATTGGCATGTAGTGTATCTCCTTGCTTTTTATTTGGAGGAATATTAGTTGGGATTCGTTAGAACAGCAGGTAGGCAGTAGAATTCGAAGGGAAACAAGCATGATTGCACTGCTGTTGCGTGTAGGACAGTGTGGCTTTCTGAGTCTGGTACTGGTACTGGCCGACCTCCGCTGCAGTGTGGCTCGAAAGCGACGACCATGCGGCGGCCCCTAAATCGGTGGGGCCCGCGGGTCAAACCGACCACATGAGCGTGCATTATCTATGCCGCTTTGCATTATGGGCTCGAGTTCGGTGCGGCGAACGACAAAATAATGCGAGCCGACGCGAGGCCGGCGATGCGTTTGCTCCTTCCTTCGGGCGGGACTGCGGGAGCACCGACGCGGTTGATGCGGTCGTTGCATGTGCATGTGCCTCGCGTGTCATAGGTTGTGTTTGCCTGGTCGGATGGTATGGGATAGTTGTTTGTAGGGGTGGCAGAAAAGCTTCTTAGTAGGGTTGGTTCGGTTTAAAACTGCTCTAATTATACTTGTTAATGGTTAAATATTGAAATAAGTTGATTTCAAATGAATTTGAATTTTGCTCTAGCTCAGTTTGTTTTTAAAAATATTTCTAAATTATATGTAAAATGATATTAAATCAAATTGTGTTAATTTTGGGAAAAAATCGATAAGACAAGGACTTAGCTCGATATCCACTCCTAGTTATTTGGTTGGTGGAGTGGTATAGGATAGTTTGTATCATATGGTTCCATTAATTTTATTAAATAGAATGGTTCAGTATCTAAAGAAAATATTTCTTAAATTTGCATCATATTATCTAGGATAGGATGGTTCTATTTAAGCAACTAAACACCAAACATATAGAGAATTCTTTTTTTCTTAGAACATCCATATATATACTACTCGGTACAAGCAACCAAACATCCGGTTGCGCTACCAAACTTCCCAGTTGCTTCCGTAGTCCGGCGATCGCACGACGCGTCAAGCGACAAGCTAAGCTAGCGTTGTACGGCGGAGTGGAGAACGTGAATTCATCATTGGAGTAGGAGGGGCTAGCTTAAAGTTGGCTTCACCTTGCGCGCGCGCCATGTGACTGAATGTCATCGATCCTAGCTTTGCACGAATTTCTTGTGCATTTTGCATGTTGGTGTGCAAACACTACACATGCAATGCAACTACGCGAGTGCATCCTTTCGTTTTTCTAACATGCTCCTAGTGACATGAAGTTCTGTAGGTGTGAATGTGATCACTTTGATTTGAATATACATATTACTTTAGTAAAACTTTAATTAGTAACTAATTATATTTCACAGGGCAGCAAAAATATAGCACAAGAACTGAAAACTACCCTGATTAATTTTTTACATATTTTATGAAACAACATAGACAGAAACCATTTCATATATAGGAGATTTTTAGTAATTATTGAGCATTTTCAGATTGAGCCATGGGCTTTTTCTCAACAGAGCAAATGATTCCCCTCAAAAGAAAAACTGAGCCAATAATTGGAGTAATGTTCAGTAAGTAAATAAGGAATTAGTCAAACTGAAAAACGAGAAGATAAAAGTATTGTAGTACAGTATTATGGAGTAGGAACAAGACAAATGGCTTGTTCTTTTTTACTGTAGATAAAAGTATTGTAGTACAGTATTATGGAGTACGAACAGTGGCGAATCCAGGATCAAAATGGAGAGTGGGCTCAAAACCTCGAACGACCATTTCTCCATGCAACAAATAGCTCTTCATTCTCTCTCCATGGAATCTAGACAAGTGGATTCGGATTATGATAAAGAAGAGAGTTGTAGCAAAGGAGATGGTAGGATCAAATGGAGCAGACCTGTTTGCATATTTTGTTTCCTTTCATACGATGGAAATTAAGTGTCCCAAAAGGCACTATGTAAAACAAGTACCGCCATAGCAACTGTTACAAGAACATAAGCGTTGAGAGGTTAGATTTTTTCTGTACCTTCAGAACAAACAAATGTATTAACAAATGAACTCACTTGGCCAGTCAATGAAACAGGTGGTTTTGTATGCTTCCTTGCGGTCCTGTAGACATCCTGAATGCAGTGGTAAAAATATCTTGATGACAGGCAACCAAACTGCGACGTAACAATCCACTTCAACAATGTAATCTAAAACAAATGGGAATGATTGAGACCGACAACATTGACTCACCATAAGACTCACTTTCAGATACGGTGACATTGACAAGACCGTCGTTGCAGGTTTCAGGAAGGCAGAGGGATCACCCTTAGATTTCTCAAATCTGGCTACCCACTCCTACAAAAGGGAATTTGATGTTTATTAGAGTGTAATGTATCATAGTAACAGGTAATTTCCATTTGTAAATCCATCATTCAGATTTCAGAAGTTATGAATGAAATGAATCAGAAAAGTAATCACTTTTTTCAGATGCACCTTATCTTCGAGTGATTCTCTCACTCTTAAGAGCTTCCATCTCGTCGGTCGCCACCACAGAATGGAGAAATCTCCTCCTACAAATAAATGGCAATCCAGTTAAGTAAATCTCAAATCTGATCGAACATTCGAACAATTAGTACTTTGGAGTAAGTCAAGTGTACTACTGCTCTAACCTGGCTGATATCCCTGTACCCAAGCTCCTCCATTTTGGGCACGGGCAACAACTCGTACTCCCAGTATCTCCAACCAGGGGGAGCTCAGAGTACTCCTGCCCGGCCACGCTAGCTTCTCGTCGGCCCGGGCACCTCAGCAGCTCAGCTGCCGCCGCCACATCCGGATCTGCTTGGCGCCTTCGTCGCCGCCCAAATCTGCTCGGCTACCGTGCAGGCAGCTAACCGTCGCCGCTGCACCACCGAGCTCTGCCTCTGCATCTCCCTTGCGTGCGCCAGGTGCTCGGGCGGGTTGCCGGGCGCCGCCAGCCATAGGTGTGTGCTCGCCTCTCCCGTATCCCTCATGCGTGGTGTATCGGCATCTGGTGTGTGGCCTGTGGGGTGGATGACCTCGTCTCCAATTTGCTGGGCCGACCTATCTTGAGTGAGGATGGGGGTTCGGGGCGGGCCAGAGGGTGGGCTGAAGCCTGACGAAGCCCACCTGGTGGATCCGCCCCTGAGTACGAACAAGACAAATGGCATGTTCTTTTTTGCTGTAGCCGATGGTTTTTGCCCCTATAGCGAGTGTTTGTGCGAACGAATTGAATACTAATAAATTACTTTGAAAGGTTGTTTCGATAAGTCGTTCAAAAAGGTGATAGAGAACCTGTCATATTTATTTATTTGGAAAAAAATCATAAATAAAAAAGAATGAGACCAAAGTTGGCAAACAAAGGTAGGGACGAAGTGATGCTGCAAGTGGGTCTAATTAAGGATTCAATGATTTTCTAGGAGAAAGGATTTCGTTGATAGAATTTTACACATGTAGGGTAGGCGAAGCCAGCTAATCAATCCGCATGCGAACAAACAAGACGACATTCGGTTTACGACAAAAAAGCGAAGGGAAGAATAACAAGAGAACTTTCGACGACTAGTTTACAGAGTACTTAATTACCAGTTTGCCACCCACCCTCTGGAAAAGCAGCTGAGGCAAAAGTATCATACTTTAACCAAAAGTTTTGGTGCACGTACGTCAACTATAGTTTTGGCTATAGTATCATCAAACAAAGAAATGGGACACCAAAATTCTGATGCTTTTTCCCTTGCAAAAAAAATTCTGTGTTTTTTTTGGCAAGGGATCATAATTTTGTTTTTAGTAGTACTACGGAACACTATACCATCAAAATCTATTTCGATGGTATAACCCCCGTATCTCCAGCTGCCCTCCCCTCCTCTCTCCCTCCCTCACCTCCTCTACCTCCCTCCTATGTTGCCGCCGCTACAGCACCGGTTGCAGCTCCATGCGCCTCCTCCTCCGCCCTCGTTCTTGCTCCCGTCTTCCCTTGTGATCAGTAGCGAGCTCCCCGCCTAACCGCACCGCTAGCTCCCCCACCCCTGCCTAACCGCGCCGCTAGATCCTCCACCCCTGGCTTCTACCCTGTCCAACATAACATTTTTTTAACCCTCACCTCGCCGACCTGCCCTCCAGGGCCACCCATCGTCTACCGTTGGGCCACCACTGCCCTGGCCTTCTTCTACTGGAGGGCATAGTGAACCCATCGGCGGCGACGGCGGGGCCATCCCGTTAGCTATCGCGCGAGAGCGAGTGAGCGAGCAAGAGAGAGAGAGAGAGAGAGGGAGTGAGCAAGAGAGAGAAGAAGCTGAAGATGGTATACCGTTTACCGTTCCCTAGTTCTTTCTCTTTTGTTTAAGTAGCGGTTGTAACTTTCGGCCGATCAGGGATATGCTCGAAAGGATCATATGTTCCACAGAAAGATCTTTACAGTTGAACTTGCAATAGAGATGCAGAGCCGCTCTTCCGAAAAAGGAGATATGCAGAGTTTCTGCTACGATTAAAGAAAAGTTAAACTTGCAAAACTTGTTTGTGTGGGTTTGGCCGTAAGGCCCGTCAACGGCCAACGCCCAATGCACTACATGCACGCTTATTTGATTCGCTTGCTCACCCTTGCCTAGCCTTGCTAGTTAGCGAGGTTAGTAGAAAGAGATGGCTCTCCTTCCACTTACAACAATTTCCTTGTCCATCAGCCGGACTAGACAAAAGGAACAAAACATCCATACAATCTTCGTACTTTGAGATGAGATCACCACATTAGTTACTTCAGAGAAGTCAATCTTCACTAGACTAACATCCTCGTGGTGCATGGAACTGTGGAAGAGGCAGAGCAAGAATGTTTTTCTTTCGCTCGTATTCCCGGACTGCCAGTGCCAATGTGCAATGATCTTTTCGACCTGACCTGTAGTAGTAAGTACTTTTATACTGTACAGCAGTAAAAGTAGCGGCCGAGTGCTTGGTTTTGTGCCGGGCAAGCAATAGTGTGGGCTTGTAAAGTCCTCAGCCCAACCTAGACTAGCTGCGACATAGTAGTGTGAAGACCAATTGAAGAGTGTGAAGACTTGAGGTCGAGCCTAGCGTGCATAATTGGACCTGAAGCTCAAAAACAAAGAAGTTATTATTTTATTTTACTTCGATAATTGTCTGCTTGTTTTATTACTGTTACATGTACATGTGCCTGACGCGTTTTTTTCCCGAGGAATGATGCGTTATTGCTTCGATAATTGTTTGCTTGTTTTATTACTGTTACATGTACATGTGCCTGACGCGTTTTTTTCCCGAGGAATGATGCGTATCAGTTTTCTTTTTCTTTTTGAAACCAGCTCATTACAATCAGTTAATTGTATATCGGGCCTGTTTGGTAGAGCTCTACCAGCTCCAGATCCACTCAGATCCACCATGGAGCAGCTCCACCGTGGAGCAGCTCCACCGTAAATCTGGGTTTCATCCAAGTGTTTGGTACAGCTCCAGCGCTTCTCTCTATCTCACTGCCAAACTGGGCCCACGCGTCAAGGGGCATAATAAAAAAATGCAAAAAAAAGCCATGAGCTTCTTCTTCTTCCTTCCGACGAGCTCGCGCGCAGGAGGGCAGGAGCTCGCGGCCACGGCCGGGCGCGGCCCCGGTGGGCGCGGCCGGCGGGGCGCGCGCGGCGGCGGTGCTCCTGCGCACGAGCAGTCGGAGCTCGGTCGCGAGAAAGAAGAAAAAGAATGATAAAGGAGTATTTCAAAGTTGTTTAGGTGGTATATTAGATGTGAGTGTAATTACACCCGGGTGTAAAAGATATTTTTCACACACACACACACACACACACACACACACACACACACACACACACACACACACACACACACACACACACACACACACACACATATATATATATATATATATATATATATATATATATATATATCGATCGTTTCAACTAGATAGACATCATGATGACCTCCAATTTGTCATTTGGTGAAGTTCATTTTGACACATTTTCTTTGTGAGCTCTTTTTAGCCAAATATGACGCATTTTAGCATATTCCTTGCATATCACCATAATATCCAACATCTTCGGGGATAGTTAGTGTTGGTTGCCAAATGGCACAATTAAGCACAAAATATCACACAAATGACGGTAAATTGGACGAGAAAAGTATGCAATCGAGCACTAACGGTTGATTACAAGGATGCCCTCCTAAGGCCAGTCTCAGTGGGAGTTTCATCTGCATTTAATAGGCTGCCACATAGGCATTTTTGATGATATGGCAATATTTTTAAGAAGAGAGAGAAGTGAGTTTCATCTAGATGAAACTCTCTTGTCACGATTGCCAACTCTATATGAGTCATGAAATTAAATGTCTATGAAACAATAGAATGAAACTATGCATTGAGGATGAATATTTCATCCATGTTTCATTTCATTTTACATGATGTGGCAGTCTTGGGAACAACGCCATAAAACTCTCCACTGAGAATGGCCTAAAAAGCTATAGTGCCATGGGTAGCATGGTCCTTTTGCCCCTATGGCGTCCACGTGTCTCCCTCTGGGCGCTATACCGTGAGGTGCGGGGCAGACTCGGCTGTTTGGTTGCTAGCCACACTTTACCAATAAAAATTGCCACACTTGCCTAAGTTGAGGTGCTCAAATTCTGGGCCTGTTTGGTTCATGACCAGAAGTTGCCTAGCCACAAGTTAGGCGTGCCACAGTTTTTAGGTAGCTGTTTGGTTCACTGACGCAACTGTGGCATGCCACACTTTCTTAGCACCCGGCCCCACACGTCATAGACTCAATTTCTTGCCAAACTTTGCCACAAGTGTGGCTTCGATTTTGTTAGCCACACTTTCTGTGGCAGCCACGCATTGCCTAAACTTAGGCATGGCAAGTTTAGGCACCAACCAAACAGACCCTCTTTGCCACACCTTAGCAAGTCTAAGAGAATCTTGCCACACTTTTTTGAGTCATTGACGCGTGGGACCTAGTTTGCTGGAAAGGAATCTTGCCACAACTGTGGCTGCAACCAAACAGCTCCCAAAGTTGGTCAAACTTGCCTAACCTTAGACGTGGTAAACTGTAGCTGGCAACCAAACACCCCCTATCCAGTGGTTGTGGCCGCCTGTGGGGCAGGATCTGACGGCTGCCGATCGAAAGAGGCCCTCCTTGGCTTGCGCTTATGTGGTCGAAAAGCCGGAGCATATGCTTGCCTGTGTTGAAATTATCGATGAGAACATGCGTGATCACAGGAGCAGAATGATAAGCGAAGTAATAACGATCTTGAACATAATACAGTACTATACTACGTACTGTACTAGTGACGGCCACCATATGTTCCAGGTCCCTTGGAACAAGAAAAATTTATGATTCCTACTAGAATTAAATTGTTTCACATAAAATTCTTACAAAAATTTCTGTGTTCCAAATTTAGACCTCGTGTTACACGACTTCCTGCAATATGTTTTACCAACTAGTACATGACTTGTTTCAGCTTTAGCTTCTAATTTCTGGCTTATTTTTCACTATTCACAAATTTCTTTTTTCTGATTTTTTTTGCTTTTTTTGCCAGTTCTTTTTTCCTGCATTCGTTTGCGTTGTCCGAGATGAGTTAACATATTTTTCTATTTTTAAATTTTTTAAATTTAATTACATCAAATAAGCCACCTTCAGCTACAGTAAAATTTCAGCTAACTACAGTGCATTTTCAGCTATAAACTATAACTTTTCAGCCCAATCGAGCCGGGTCTAAGGTAGCACTAGCAGGTCTCGTTCGTTATCTAGAAAAAGGAAATATATAACTCTTTTGTTGCGCGCATGCACATTTGGAACCGGAGGAAGACGCACGCATCAAAACAGAAAACGCACGCATCAAAACAGAAAACGCAACAGAAACCAAATATTTAATTAGTCTCTCCTGTAAAGAGGATACAATACGTGATGAAGTTCCAGAGAACTCCAGCAACGGATATGACACACGTGTCAGCTCAGGGTTTGTGCTGGGCTTCACCTAAGCAACGTGGCAATCCACCACTGACGAGTCATCGCCACCGTTTCGGCTGAACCCAGCAAAACCAACCCATAGCGCCCCACGTAACCCCTGTCCATCGCGCCACGCGTCCCTGGTGCAAACGCTTTTATATACACCAACGGGGCGCCGAGGCTCGCCTCACTGACACTGTGGAGATCCAACGTGTGAATTGCGATTACCTGCGCCGTTGCGCGTCCATCCATCGAAGTTCCAAACAGAGGGGCTAGTGCTCGTCAAGCGGTAGGCATTTAGTTTTGTGCTAGGACCCTAGGACTAGCAGCAGCAGCAGCAGCTAGCAATGGCGTTTGTGCCGGTGTGCGTGCAGTGCGGGACGAGGAGCAACCCGTGCCGGTGCAAGGTGGTCGGCCCGACGCTGGGGTTCGTGGCGTTCGTCGTGGCCGGGGTCATCGAGTGGCCGCTCGGCGCGGCCGTGTACCTCTTCCGCCACCGCAAGGGCCGCCGCATCATGGCCCACCCGGCCGCCGTTGTCTACCCGCGCGTCACTAGGGCGATCCCCATCTAATCGATCGGTCGGTCGGTCGGCGCACTGGCCGGATGCCCGGCCGGGATGTGTCGTGTGTGCTGGGACGTTCGTCCCTCTCGTCTTATCGCTTTCGATCTGTTCAACAAAAGCGTGGCTTGTGTAACTTATCATCGCAGTCCATGTACGTAATATTTCTCATCAATGTAACTGGTTTCGTCCCTCGATCGAAAATGTTATGGACAGCTTCTCTCGGAAATGCATCTCGATGCACACATGGATGTGCTAAACAAGCTAGGATAATAATGTTTCTATTATTATTTAGAATTTTTATATTCCACTAGTTGTGTTTTCATTTTTATTTAGTATTCCTATGTTTTCATTGATGTTTGTATTTCTATTAGTGCTAATGTTTTTAATAGAGATAGTGCTTAGTTTCACACATAAAAGTGAAAGTGTTTACACTCATGTGCTTGTATATAAATAGATAATCAATAGAAAGCAAATGTGTGCCGGCTATAAACCACTCTTGATATTTTGATATGGTATCAGATGCTACTTTTCCTATCCAATGGTAACCTCTGCAAATACATCTACTAGCCTAGGTTCATCAATCTTAGGATCGCTCGGCACTCAAACTATCGGCCTGACGTCCACCAGTCACCTATTTTTTTGGCAATCTTATAATGTGGAGCTGTCTCACAACACTTAGGATGTGTTTGGTTGGAGGGATGGAGTGGGATGGGATGGGATGAGGATGGGATGAGATAGTTCCACAAAAAAAGTGGAACCACATGGTCCAGCATCTAAGAAGAATATTCTCTAAATTTGCACAGGCTCATCCCACTTTGGACCATTCCATCCCACCTCATCCCTCCAACCAAACACACAGATAGGCTTGGTCAAAGGAACCATCCCATCTCATCCCACATCATTCCTCCAACCAAACACATCCTTACTTGCTATGGAAGGCACATGTTTTCACTGTCTTGTAGAAGGAACCGATCCGGTGCCGCCCCAGTTGATCACGACATCGATAGAAGATGGAGCCACGTAGGTTTCTAATCATGTATATACCATTTGGCTCTAATGAGATCAGACGTGCCTAAGCTTGCTACTATCCACCCTCTTGCCAGAGGTGTTGGGGGCAGGTGTTCGTGTCATCATTGGCTGTAGTCTAGAATGCCCTCGAGCGCAGGTTTGCAACTCAATCTAGGACATGTATTATGCAAATCCGACGGTAGTTGACTACGCACTAGAAGTAGGACATGACGATTATCAACTACTTCAACGAAGTCAAGAGCCTTACCGATAGACTCACCACTGTCGACAAACCACTCGAAGAGGAGGAGGTTATCATTTATCTTCTCAGTAGTCTTAACAACTCCTACGACGTGTTGGTGACATCTGTCACCACCCGAACGGAGTCGATCACCCTCAACGATCTCTACTCATACATGCTGGACTATGAGATATGTTACAAGGAAAGCAACCTCATGTTCCAACCCTTCGTGAACATGGTGTTTCGGGGCAATCATAGAGAGTGCGTGCGAGACGACGGTGGTGGACATGGACCCGACCAAGGTGGTGGCTGTGGACAATGCTAGTACCAGAGGGCCAATTACAGCAATCATCATGACAGCAACAAAGGGTCCGTCAATCAACCCGTCTGTCAATTGTGTGGAAAGATCGGCCATATAGCTTTTAAATGCTACAAGCGTTTTGATCACGCATTCTAGCAAGATGAGCACACGGTGAAAAACGTCACCACAACATCAGGGTTTGATGCACCCTGGTACACGGATACTTGACAACTAATCATATCACCAGGGAATTGAACAAATTGATGATACACAAGTGGCACTCTGGCAAAGATCAGGTTCACACAGTAAATAGTTCAGGTATGCCAATTGCTCATATTGGTTCTTCTAAAATTCATACATCACATAAACTCTTGTTCCTAAACAATGTTCTTCATGTTCCACACATAAATAAAAATCTGTTATCCATTCATAACCTCACGACAGTAAATAATGCCCGTCTTGATATTTTTCTAACTATTTTCTCATCAAGAATCGTACTTTGAAAAAGGTGCCCCTTCACGGTCCTGGTGAGGATGGTCTATACCCTATTCCTAGTGGCTCGCTATATCTATGAAGGACTTCACTATTGTCAAGCATAATCATGAACGGTGACATTGCTGTTTAGGTCATCCCTCATCCCTGGTAGTGGATCAGATTCTTCAGTGTCACAACTTACCTTTTTTCATGAGTCTAACAAAGTCTTTGTTTGTGATATTTGTCAATAGTGGAAAAGTCATTAGCTTCCTTTTTCTAGATTAAATAGTGTGTTAATATCACCTCCTAAACTTGATTTCTCTAATGTTTGGGTGCTTGCGTGCACTTCCTTTGATGGTTTTAAATACTATGTGAGTTTCATTGACGATTTCAATAAATTCACCTGGATATATTGTCTCAAAAGTAAAGCTAATGTCTATCGTGTATTCATCCAATTCCAAACTCATGGTGAGCGTCTTCTAAATAAAAAATTCTACACTTGCAAACCGACTGGGGAGGCGAATACCAAAAGTTAAATTCATTTTTTCAACAAGTTGAAATCACTCATTATGTTTCCTTTCCACATACTCATCAATAAAATAGCTTGGCCAAGAGAAAACATCGTCATATCGCAGAAGTTGGCTTGTCCTTACTCACCCATGACTCCATGCCCATTTGTTTTTGGGATGAGGCATTCGAAACAACATATTTCTTGATAAATCATCTCCCTAGCAAAATGATACAGTACTCAACTCCACTAGATCGTTTTTTGGAACATCTCCAGACTACCATTTCTTATAACTTTTGGGTATGCATGCTGACCCTGTCTCTATCCATACAATGATCGAAAACTCTAATTTCGATATAAATGGTGTATTTTTCTTGATTATAGCTCTCTTCATAAAGGCTACAAATGTTTGCATATTTCTTTGAGTAGGATTTGTATTTCCCATGATGTAGTCTTTGATGCGCAACAATTTCCATTTGCTGATGAAAAATCACCACTATCGGATCAACCATTACTTGACCAAAATTTGATCTTTCCTCCCGTGGTCTCCACAAATTTTCCTCTAGTTGTGAGACATATGGATGATAGGAAAACTAATACGGGTACTGGTATACTTAATTCAAATGTTGTTGTACAGTATGACCTAGCTATCCAGCTGGATTTATCATTTTTCTCTGTGTAGGCTATAGGTGACTCACCCACCACAAATCCAGGCAATGACTTTAGGCGGGAGAGTACAGGTGCAAACCCCGAGAGTGATTGTTGGGTGCTTCTGTCAGCGTGAGTCCCACGGAGGATCCTATCGGCCTCACACATGTACTGATGCTTCACCTGCTCCACATATCCTTGGCACGATCGTGGAACTCGACACAACTTCGTCTCCACTGTCTAATCATCATGCACCACCGCTTCATCCCATGCAAACAAGGCTGCGGAACAACATTCGCCAGGCAAAGATTCACAGTGACGACATGGTGCAATATGATGCCTGCTGGTGTGCATTGCTTGTTATGATCGAACCGGCAACCCTTTTGGATTCTCTTTGTGACAGAAATTGGAAAGAGGCAATGGATGCTATATATCAGGCACTCTTAAATAATAAGACATGGCACTTGGTATCATCTTAGCATGGTTGTAATATCATTGACTACAAGTGGGTATTTAAATTGAAGAAGAAAGCTAATGGTTCTATTGAACACTATAAGGCTAGGTTGGTTGCAAAAGGGTTCAAACAACAATACGAGATTGATTATGAAGGTACATTCAACCCGGTTGTGAAATCCGCTTCAATTCATCTTGTTCTATCATTAGTAGTGTCACGTGGATAGTTGCTTCATCAATTGGATGTACAGCATGTGTTTTTGTATGGCATTCTAAAAGAGAATGTATTCATGTGACAGCCTTAGGGTTATGAGGATCCACAATTTTCTCATCATGTGTGCAAATTGGATAAATCTCTTTATGGGTTGAAGCAATCAACTCATGCATGGTATTCTTGACTCAGTTCCTATTTACAAGAACTTGGTTTTGTTCCTTCTCGAGTTAACACATCCCCATTCATTTATAATCATGATAGCTGGTCACATACATTTTGGTTTATGTTGATGACATTATTGTTATTAGCTCATCTCCTCAGGCTATTCACACCTTGATTCAGAAATTGCAGTTGGAGTTTGCTCTCAAAGAACTTGGTGATCTTCATTACTTCTTGGGCATCCAAGTATATTGATCAGGGGAGGATCTCATCCTTGCTCAGACCAAATATTCCACCGATCTTCTACAATGGGCTGGTATGACAGCATGCAAGCCAGTAACTTCTCCAATGTTGACAACTAAAAAATTTTCAAAATCTGATGGAAGAGAGTTTCCAGCTGCAGAGGCAACATGATACAGGAGTAGCATGTGATTTACAGTATATAACATTGACACAAACAAATATATCATATGCGGTCAACAAGGTGTGTCAATTTCTGCATATGTCAATTGAACATCATTGGATAGTAGTGAAAAAGAATTTTACAGTATTTATGACACACAACGAGTGTCAGACTTTATATTTGTAAGTCTGCTTCTAATTTGGTTAGTGCATTCTCTGATGCTGATTGAACAGGATCAATAGATGACAAAAGGTCAACCAATAGTTTTGTGATTTTCTTTGGTTCTAATCTCATATCATGGAGTTCAAGAAAGCAAACCACAACAAAAATAATCTGGATACAATCATTATTGGGAGAACTTGGAATTTACCAATTGCAAGCACTTGTCTTGTGTTGTGACAATCTTGGAGCCATGTATCTTTCTGCTAATCATGTGTTTCATACTAGGACTAAACATATTGAGGTAGATTTTTATTTTGTCTGAGAACGAGTGGCAAGAAAGGTGTTGGAGATTCGATTCATATCAACACGAGGTCAATTGGCTGATGGTCTCACCAAACCAATTGGAATACAACAAATGAAGATCCTATGACACAATCTCAACCTCACTGGTTGTGATTGAAGGGAAGTATTAAACAAATTAGGATAGTTATGTTTCTATTGTTGTTTAGTAATCCTATATTTTCATTGATGTTTATTATTCCCATTAGTGCTAGTGTTTTCACTAGAGATAGTGCTTAGTATTCACACGTGAAAGTGTTTCCACTCATATACTTGTATATAAATAGATGATCAATAGAAGGAAAATGTGTACCGATTGCAAACCATTCTCTTGATATTTTTTGACAAGATGGTCCAGATGTCAGTCCCATATCAATCCAGGTGGAGGAAATCGTCTCGCTTCTCTTAACGAAGAATTGTATGAACATGGTAACAAGATGCGCATGCGAGTTGCTACCGACCAACCAAATTGTACATCATTTTCTTGGGAATTACTACAACCTTGCCGTCTGAAGGCCAACTCACTCCACTCACTTGCACAGCCATCCAATTACAGAGCACACATGATCTTCGAACAGCTACACTCACACAACTGTGCAAGACAAAGCCAGTGCAAGATGAAGCAAGATGGCTTCATCTATGCCAACGACTGCCACAACCTCACATCCCCAGTGAATCCATGCTACTCCACCTGCTTCTTCCCTATGCCCCTGTGGCTCTGTCCTGCTCTGCCACCTGCCACAACCCCTGTGAGCTCCTGTGCCCAAGCTATACTATCATCGAGTATGGCCTCCACGAGTGACTCCGTAGTTAATTAGCTCCTCCCCATGGACTCCTCCCAGGTGGTGGTGGAGGAGCATCATGGATAGAGTGGTGGGCCTCCCAAGCTTAGGGAAGGAGGTACCGGTGGAGACCGGACTTGACCATAGCCAAATCCAGGCCTGCTGGTGACGATGCAATGTTGTGAGCCGATAGCCTTCTCCTCCTCATTTGAGTTTATCTCAATTGATGCAACAATTAATTCGAGTATTGCATAAGTTTTTCCCCAAATGTTGCATTTCCTTCTCTATAATGCCACGGTTCTGGTATATTGTGATCTTTCCAAATTTGTTGTTGATTTGTTTCTCGGTTGTTGTATTTTTTGTTGCAATATTTTGATTTCATGTGTGCAACAATCTGTAGCAATCGTTACAAAATCAAGATTTTTTTACTATAAATTAATGATTTTTGTTGCACTCTCTTATCTTGTTACATGTGTCCCCAAAAATTGTTGCATACGTATTTTGAAAATGTTATAGAGGTTATAACATTTTCAATTAATTTTTGTTCAAACTTCTATGCTATTTTTTGAAGTATATCTATGTATACAAATGGGTTCTATAATTTTCAAGTGTGTTTGGACAAAAAACTAGATCCCCTCTCTAATTTTTGAGATCTAAGTACTTTCCTTGTATATGTTGAATTTTTTATAGCTATATGTTCTGATATATTATGCGGTCCATCATAAGTCTGGATGATAGTTGTTCCCTTTTCTCTTGGGATGAAAGTATGTCCATTCCAGTTAAGGGTTGCTATTGTACTGGACTAACTTGTAAGCCCAAAAGGCCTAACACGCCACTAGGCTTATGGCCTAATTGCTAGCATTTGCCAGAACTGCCATAGGGCCCAAAACCATGTCCATTGCATGGGTCTACTGGTAAGCCCAAAATAAAGGGTATGACTTGTCTTTCAAATCACCTTAACTAAACAATTGTTCATATACATGGCAATGTAGCTACTTTATTTCTCAAATTTGACACCTAGACGTCCGTTTTGGCAAATCTAGCTTCCTCCGTAGACCTACCGAGCTAGGAGAGCTCAGCAGGTATCTCCTGAGCTATAGTAAGCTTGGCAGGAAACTGCAGAGCTCCCCTAGCTCAGCAAGCACCTACCAAGCCCTGAGTGCGGCAACAATCAATGCCCATAATTAGAGCTTAATTAAGCTCATGATTAATGCTAATTAATTGTAATTAGTACAAATTAAATGCAATTAGCACTAATTAAAACACTGGTTAAGCATGCACAATGGTTGGCTGGTGACCTACCAAGCTCGGTAGGTCCACAGAGAGGGCTAGATCTACAACAATGGATGTCTAGAGGCCAGATTTGAAAAAAGTGGATATAGTGCCATTGATGCGAACAGTTTCAACTAAACGCGCAACTTCTGAAAAAAGATGCAATTTATACCGACGTTAAAATATTGACCTCAACTAAATGCACAACTACCGTTTCATGAATATTGACTCTAATAAGAAATAAACAAACTAGATGGTGTTAAAAAGTGCAGTATATGACCTGCATAATCTTGTGATAATAACATTTGAACTTTACAAGCTAAACTAGGTATTTTAATCAGCTGAAGCCAATGAATTTTGGCTAGAGCTTTAGTATTTTGGTTGAAATGAAACAGTAATAGCTGTGATGAGGATATGATAGTCCTCTAATTATTACATCATTATATTTTCCAAGTATACCCCTTATCGATGAGGGAGATAATTCATAGGGTAGTCGTAAGCCCTTTTATGACCACTCCTTAGTCATAAGTCCTTCTGCGATTATCTAGTTGTAAGTCCATGACCATCTAGTCGTAAGTTCTTCTACAACCATGTATTCGTAAGTCATCCTACGACCACCTTGTGGTCGTGAGCCTTCCTGCAACTAGTCTATCTCTGACTGGTTTGTCTATGACAACCTACTGTATAGTGGGTCTATCTGACAAGGCGGTTAGAACGTGTGCTTATTCATAACCGCATACAATCTCACTCTGACAACAACCACCTCATGATGAACGGGCCACCACATCCCTCTGACAATAACTTCCACTAGACGGTTATCTCCTGAAGCGTTGAGACATCTTTTAATGTAGGACAATGGTCGTCGCTTTGTCAACAATATAAAGGTTAACGCAAAAGGGAAAGGGATCAAAGGACATCAGATCAGGAGATAGTGCTAGACATTTACGCATTATTCTCTTAGTTGTAATCAATTCTCTGAGTAATAGCCACACAGGACGTAGAGTTATTATTCTCTGAGGAGAAGGCCCAAACCTATATAAAAATTCTCGTGGCTTCTCTCTGCACAAACACAGTCTAGTCTTCTAAGAGTTTCCTCGAATCCAAACAAATCATATGTAAGATTGGTATTAAAACACCAATAGCTTGTGCCGTCCATGGGGAATCGTCTTCCAAGACTCTGTTAATTTCCTTGTTAGCAACTTCTCTTCCTTATGATGTCCTCATGGTACGAAAATGGAATGAGGAGAACTGGTTTGACTTGGCCAACTACGCAGATCCTAACATGGGTGCCTGCTACGACTACGAGTGGACAATGCTTGCTTTTGACGGTGAGGTTGTCCTTAGAGATCCATCTCGGGATCTCAGAGACCGCACCACAGGAAAGGCTAAGGAGGGATCCACATCCCCCAAGGCAGTACGACTGATGGAGGAGCCAATTTTCCCAAAGGGCAAGGGTTAATCCGACCATAAACAGGACTCACAACATGACGAGGGACCCATCCCCAAATGTTCGAGTCCCCTAGCGACCGTTCGAGCAGTTTCATTGAGCCCTGGAGCCGGTCATTCTGGGAGGTCATCACCAATTGGTGATCATAACTCTCCAATTATCCACGTAGAGAGCGTGGGTGGGCTCCCTTTGAGTCCATCCACACTCTCGTATGGTTCAACTCAACAGGAGATGGTTATAACCCAAAAATTCCCCTACCTGGCAGGGTTTACACCAAACCACGATGTGCTCTCACTGGAACATTATTCAAGGGAGGGGTGCTTTGTCAGAAATGAAGATTCTAGACAGGAGGTCTTTGCCCTCCCCGTAAATTCTGATTACTCTCTCAGAAGAAGACCTGAGGATCCTCCCTACCAATCACACACTACCACCCCTCATGAGGATGGCGAGGAGACCTCCAGTGATGAACTAGGTCAATTCTCTGATGAGTATGGGAAAATCTTAGAAATAATTGCTCTCCATTAAGGTGGCCACAACCAGCCTCAGAGATTGAGGATCTCAAGACCACCCGAAGGAGACAACTAGCTACCCAGAGGTCTTTGCCTGGGCGTGCCCAGTACCAGACTGAAGAGGCTCGAGAGCTTCAACACATCAACAGTATGCTCAAGAACCTAACTCAAGAGCTTGCTCGAGCACTAGGCTATAACCACTTCGCCGAGGGGATCACGTGAAGACTCCACGACGTCATAGCCAGATTTGAGCTACCTCGATGGCATAACTCCAGGAGTCGGATAGGCACGACCGTGTCTAGTTATTCACAGAACTCACCTCGTAGGGCTGGACATGTTGACAGGTCATGACACTCTCCTAACCACAACTCTAGTCGAAGGAGAGTTTCCTGAACGACTCCGAATTGGTAGGTGTACCGAGGAGGTGATCGATCACCCCTTCGAGCAAGGAATATGTAGCAGCAGATAGAGTACGAGGAGTACTATCCTCATATGGACGAGGCCTACTGCAGGTGATTTTTATATATTTAAGTGTGCTCATAATATGAGGAAGACATAATAATGACTTTTGATCCTGTATTGTTGATCCATACTGACAAATTTTCTCAGATTTATGGGATATTTGTAAGGTAGGTTTTCGGCTAGCTCTTGAAGCTGAATTAGAATGTCAAAAATGTAAAATCTAAATTTTCAAGTTGGAGTATGGTTCAAATGCCAGAAGGGGGAGAACTCCAAAAACCTTCAAGGAGCTCTCAAGAGTAAGATTATTTGAATGTGTTTCAAATATTTTTTCCTTTAGTTACTCCAAACCCAAATCGGACGTATGTTCTTATCTTCATACTCTTTATTACCAAAATTAAGATGGGTTAATTGTCAAGTAAGATTCAAGACTCTATTTTGGTTTAACCATCTTCTTTGCTTTTTGGTGATCAATACCAAAAAGGGGAGTATTGTGTATAATAGCATTGATAAATGATAAAATGCCAAAAGGAGGAGAAGGGGGGAGAATTATGTTATATAGTGTAGAATGCCAAAAAGCGAGAATAGTAAAATTGCCCAAAAGGGGGAGAATTGTAAAATGCTAAAAGGGAGAGAATGAGAGAGTAGCATTGTTAAAATTGTAAAAAAAAGGGAAATTCTTTGTGCTTATGTTTTTACCTCATTTGAATTTTCTATCATATGTTCATGTTCATCCAAATGCTATTATTGTTAAGAGGAGTTTGGTAGTGGCGATGGCGGCGCGTGGCCAAGGTCGGGAAGGGTCGGGGAGGCGCGACGTGGCTGACAGAGGGGGTGCACTGGTTGTCTTGGGCGTAGAAATGCGGTGGTCAAAAGGTGTCAAAGTGAGTCAGGTTAGCCGTGAGAGAGGGCGGCTGTGAAAGAGCAGAGGCGGTGGCAGAGCGCGGCCGATGGGGCTGACACACATTCAAGACAATTAAGAGATTGTCAGGGCATGGAGGGTGAGGTAGTACGGAGTCTGACCTGGTGGCAGAGGTTGGAAAGTGCGAGAAGGCGCGGGAGAACTCAAGCGACGGAAAACAGGGGCGATGGCAAAAATATCAGACCATGAATAGTGCCGGCGCGAATTTGAGTTGACAAGGTGATTTGGCAGGCGATTTAGGGCGCAATTGGCTAGGATTTGAGCTAGGTTAGGTCAAGGTTTAAAGAAAATGAAATCCAAATGAGAATTCAAAATTCTTTTGAAATTTCAGTTTCGTTTCAATGTGCCTCACGCTGGCGCCGTCGACGGACGGGACAAGCCAGGCATCGCTGAGCGTGCTCGTCCTGGAAGGCAACCGGATTGCCGTCTGGGTCCGCCGCACTTCTGCACGAGGCAAAGAGGCTTCTGGGCTGGGCGCAGCGCCACGTAATCCATGAGGAGAACATTGCGCGGTCGATGGTTTTCCCGCAACGATGGTTGAGCGCTGTTTTCTGCCCGCGCGGGGGGGGGGGGGGGGGGGGGGGGGAGCGCTCGTATATGGGGGCGATGTTTCTCCTTTGCTGCTCGACCTGAATGGCATGGCGGCGAATAAGCTGAGCTGGGACTTGTGTCCGCAGCCCCAATTTTGTCTGTACGAGGTAGATCTGCTTTCTTACATGTTATTCCTAATGAAGGCTTTCTGATCCTGGTTTTAAATTCCAGTAATAGGATGATTTCGAATTGTATGCAATGCCTGTTGCTTTAGTTTGTGACAAAAGTTGTTGCTCCATGTGTTCTTCATCTTACCCCCAGGAAGTACGTAGTGATGTATGCAATGCGAAGTTGTAAACCACAAAACTCACGGTTGTGCTGAGCTGTGTCGAAACACAACCGAATATATAAAAAAGCGTATGTTAATGTCAGAATTCAGATCCCAACTGGTATCATACACGAGTGACGAAGACAGTTTTAACAGCACAGATATTCAGATTAGTGTTACTTAACAGCAACAAAAAAGCCACATCGACACAACGCATTTCAAATGGTGGCCTGTACCAACGTAGGAGGGATCAGCAAGTTCGCCGCAGGCCCCTTCTCCTTATCGGTAGCTCCATCCTTCTCATTTGGCCCTAATGCCTTCTCTCGGAGTTTCTCCAGCTTCTCCCTTACTTTCCTTTTGTTATCTTGCCTCGATGTTCTAGCTTCAGCTGGAGCACCCATCAGGAATGTTGCCAAGAAGGTAGATGACATGTATGCCAAGGTATCTCTACGGGATATGCTGCTTGTGAGCCTTGCTTTGTGGACATCGGTTGACTGCGTGGACAAAGATTGTAATTATTAACTCACGCATGAAAGTAATACCCTGACATGATAAGTTAGATTAGCAGAAGCGAAGGACTTCGGTCCTGTTCTTTTATGATTTTGACTTTTGGTCGAAATAAGCCGAAATAAATAGGACAGTTTCTTAAAACAGGTTCTCTGAACGGCTTGCCAAACCTAAAACCATATGTGTCATCTACATCGACGTCTCCGCCGTCCGCTACCGTCTTAAAAAGTGTAGCTAAAAACCATCAGATGCAGCACAAAAAAATAGTTTGTGAGAACAATTTCTAAGGTATGGTAGAAATAATTTGTTAATTAGGCCTGTTTAGCCCAAGATATTATGGTACACATACAAATCCACTTATCAGTTTGTTTGCGTAGAGTACTGACTGACGAGTACTGACTGACTCTTAAATCTGCATGTTCCATGTCAGAACTTGAGGGCATAATTCATGGTTAAGGATTTTGTTAAACATCTTCTGGATATTTTCTTCCTAACTATTTTAATCAAATTTAGGATCATTAAATTAGAGATCCAATAGCCATGAATTCTCCTTCTCCCCCTTGAAAAAAATCTCACCTCTTCAAAAACAAGGAGCTCATTGATCTCTAATCCAAAAGTCACAAATTTGGATGATAATTAAAAAAAACATCTAGGTGATGCCTAGACACTTCATTCATGTTATTGGTGTGGGGAATTACATCAATTATCAACCTTAGATCCAAGCTTTCCTGTAAATTGATCTTTGACAAAGTTCAGAAACCAGGGGATGGGCAAGCTAGAAGAGGAATACCAACATACAAAATTGCAGCGGCCACTGTGATTGCCTAAACAGAGTGGAGAGTTGATTCCACACAATGGCATCCATATACTTAAAACTGTTGGATCTACTAACTCTACATGTATAGTTTGTACTTGTTATGCACATACGGCGTCGGCATCTTCTTTGTCTACCAAACTAACCATGCTAAAACATCCAAAACTCGGTACTAGAAATTAAACATCCAAAAATCGGTACTAGAAATTAACTGATGACGAAAAACATATGGCCTATCATTTTTGCAGGCAATAAAAAACTTCTAGCATGTTCCATCCATTTGCCCACTCCAAACCACCCGACTCTTATCTCTGATCTGATATCTCTGGAAGAGAGGTGTGTTTTCCTGGGCACGGAGCTTACAGCTGATGGTTCCAAATTAGTACTACTGTATGCAGCAGCTCATCCAGGCAAACAAAAGAGATCTACCTTTCGGTCGAGGTTCTAAAGAACTTTGATCCCCCAATCTATAAACTTAACCCTTCTAGTGCTAACCAATCTCGTCATGTCGAACTATCAAGAATTCGAGTTAACATCTGGGAGGCGAAATAATCCATACCTGATTATGTTTGCAGCTAAAGACAGCTGTCCGTGGCCTTCTGCCGGTGCAGCGATTTCTCGCCGGAAGGCCAAGGATTGGGGATGGCAGCTGCAGAGGCGTGATGGCCATTATTGTTGATAGATGAGAACTGAGAAGGTGGTAGGTAGTAGGTGCTGGCAGTGGTTGTGCCGTAGAAGACAAGTGCTTCCTCCTTCGCTTTCTTGACTCTTCATGAATAGTTCCACCGGTGGACAAAAGCACAGGGAAACGGAACTTTTGTTTTCACGAGGCAGAGGTACACATTCAACCCTCTATATTTACGCTACACCACTCACATGCATATGCGTGAATATTCCCTACACATATATACTTTGAGAGGCTTTCCTCCGATAAATTTCAAAGGAAACTAGAATTTGTTGGAGAAAGGAAATTATTATTTTAAAATAAGTGTTTCTATGCTTTCCTCTTGAATAAGAGTAGCACTAATTTTAAAACAAATAAAGAGATAAGTAACATCTATCTATCATTTACCGTACTTTAAAAATTATGCAAACCACTATTAACAAAAGCATAGAAACACCTCCCTTATTTTAATATAATAATACGGGCTATGGAGCACATAACATATTTCTCTATGGTAGTACATCTGCATGGCTACATCAGGTGTTTTGTACTCGTAGAAATTTCATTAAAAAGTTATGGGAAATATAGTGATTATTTTAAATTTCTAGGATAACATTTGGAATAACTGCAATTTTTACCATTGCAAAGTGCAATTTAGAATTTGCCATTGCAAACCAACTAATTTGTATGGTTCCATTGCAAAGGTGGAAAATGAGTTTTTTTATGGCAGTGCTTTTTTCCAAATTTCAAAAAAAAAACAAAAATATCCTCACCCATTTTCTTCCCTACCCCCCCCCCCCCCCCCCCCCTTTTTCCCCCTATTTTCCGGTTCTGCGGCTGGCCGGTGGCAAATGCAGGCATGCAGCATGAGAGCAAATTTCTTTCTTTTTAATTTTTGGATAGGGCGTAATGGTCATGGTCAAACCCATTGACCCTTTGTCAAATGAATTCTATTTCTGACCTTTGCAAATTGCAATGGTACCATAACAATTAGCTGTTTGTGATGGCAAATGTAGAAAACCCAAAGACCCTAATGATGAATATGCAATTCTCACTAAATATTTTGTCGGACTGCCCAAATATTATATCAAATTTGAGGACTTTCTTATGATGCAATACAATTACTGATTTTTGCGAAAATTCCCTATATCTAAACAACTAATCATGATAAATTATTTTTGCTAAACCTAAACCATAAATGCCACTAACATTCCATGATTGAACGATTTGCAATATATGGAATATGCTATCGAGCGCGCACTCTCGATGCTTATTGCGATCAAAACTTCAAGACTTGCAGGAGACGACAAAATTTGAGCTGATTGGCTAGTTTAACAGCTTGCGGCGACGAGCCATCGACTTAGGTCATTTTAAATATATCATCTTAATTGTCTCTTAGCTATATTAAATAAATAAAATTCTATATAGAGGAGATATGATATGAGAAGAGATAATGTATTTTCTCTTATGAAAGAGACGACATGAGTTCATAATCAACGTAAATAGTTAGAATGTGTGAAATAGAAAATTACGATAAAAATAATATAAATTAGTTCCTAGTATATAAATAGTATATATTTCTTATCTATAGACGTGGGACGTCCATAAATATGTTATAGTTATAGACTATGGCATGACTATACTCCACTCGATAATAATTAACCTCGAAAAATGATCTCTTGCTACAACCTATCATCACGAGTGCCACTGCCGGCAAGACTGATATTTTCCTTACGAAAAGTTTGCAACTGTCGATCAGTGTCAGACTCGAGCCGCACACATGGCTAAGCTTCATGTGCGCTTGGACCTGTGCGCCGTTAGGCTACTACTGCCGCAAAATCTGTTGTAAAAACAACGTGCGTGCGTGCGTGCACCATTTGGCTGTGATTATATTATGACAAGGAGCAAGGTTCGTAATCTGTAGTTAACGAAACCGAGGCAGGCAAAGGTGATATTGACAAATGGGGCACATTTGGAGGGCATGCCAGTTCTTACGTTAATCCATTCCCTGTTGAAAGAGTTGTTAATTAATTAATTAACTCGATGATATGGTTGGCCAGTTTGATAAACATCCTAGTAGTAGGGAAATGAGCTAACTTAATAGTTAAGGTGGAGTGTATGTTATAGAACCACATATAGTTGTAATTAAGTTTTCCAGATAATTTCAATTCACTTGTAGAACTTATTTCATCCTTAGTCATAATATGCTGATCAATATGGGCCATGAATCCCATAACTAAGTTCAGTCATAAATTAATTGACATTTGAAATTACTTACGTGACAAATTCATTTAGCAAATAGTACTAACAATAAAAGTCAAGTTTCTGTCTTAGCTGTCCATGCTACTACTTACTAAATAGGAGTAGCAATCTTGAAACAGCACATGTCAATACGAATTTGCATTTGAGCCTGCGTAAGTAGAGAGATTACATAATGCAACTCAAATTTTGTACACTACCCCTGTGACCATGAACCCATCGCATTCCAAGATAATTATGGATCCTTCCCTCAATTAAGGTTGTATGGATATACAACGATATAAATAACCGATGTCTATAATATTCTCCATGTCATTTATAGACAATACTAAAGATAACTTCGACAATGAGTTATCTTTTTACATATCCCTATAGACAGTTTCTCCATAACACAATGTATTTTGTTTCCTGTGTTACAATCAACTGTTACGGGAAAGACAGCCTAATTCTCTATGCTCCCTCTCTCTTTTCCACATCATCTCGTGTTCTACGTGGCAAAACTTACAGACAGCTTATATCACACCATTGTACATACTCTTAGCTTCCTATCTTAAAATTTGTACTGCATCTAAGATGTGGAACAACAACAACAACTAGGTAGATTCTCTAGCTTGATAAAGTAAAGGCGGTTTCATCCTTTATACTCCATGATTACTACTCTTACAATTAGATTATCTGTTTAGATATAGAATGACTTTTTCAAATCAGGTAAGACCAATACCGGAGTGTTACTCATTGCTTGCTTCAGTGCTTCAAAAGCAGCCTGGGCTTCCTTCTTCCACTGAAACATTTTCTTTTGCAGTAATATAATCAGAGGTTTTGCCAACACTCCATAACCCCGAACAAACTTCCTATAATAGCCTGTAAGGCCAAGGAATCCCCTTAATTCAGTTACAGAGGTAGGAGTGGGCCATTGTAACATTGCTTTTGTCTTTTCTGGGTCAGTGGCTACTCCTCTATCTGAAATAATGTGACCCAAGTATTCCAACTGATGTTGTGCAAAAGAACACTTCTCTTGGCATATAATTGATGCTGTCTCAGAACTTGAAAGACTAAACACAAGTACTTCACATGTTCCGTCAGGTTCTTACTATAAACCAAAATATCATCCATAAAGACCAAAACGAACTTTCTTGTATAAGCAGCAAACATTGAATTCAATCCAAATGGCATGACCCTGAATTGGAATTGCCCATGATGTGCTTTAAATGCAGTTTTATACTCATCTTGTTCCACCTATCTTATTTGATGATAACCAGCTTTTAGATCCAGTTTGGAAAAAATTGTGGTGCCGGCTAGTTCATCTAATAATTCATCTATCACCGGCATAGAAAACTTATTTTTGACTGTAATGACATTGGGTTTTCTGTAATCAATACAGAAATGCCAACTGCCGTCCTTCTTTCTGACTAACAGAACTGGTGATGCAAAGGGGCTCATACTAGGAGTAATAATGCTAGAGTCAATCATTTCTGCCACTTGCTTTTCAATTTCATCTTTCTGCAATGGGAAATATGTAGGATCATATGGCGCAATCAAAGAGGGTGAATGATTGCATCCGCTTTTTGGAAACCTGAAATCAAATTTCAAACCCCAAGAAAAACAATCTAACTTACAAACATGGAATTCGACCATAGAACACTCGACCGTGTGCACGAGCTCGATGGAAGCTCCGTCTGCTCGGCATTCGACCACTCGCTTGACTGCTCACTATGATCACGTAGTTGAAATCTCTTGCCGCTCAGAAAGCTTCGACCGCTCGAACGTTTTGGCCGCTCGATCGAGAACAAGCCGAGGACAACACCGTGCTCTTAGCACGCTGACGAGAACACAAAAAAGCAATGCTCAGGAAAACTCGTCGCCAATGAACTTTTCTTGGAATAGATCTGATCTATTACTTCTGTATCATGTCTGCGGTTATAAAGCGCCCTCACAGCACCCTTAAAGCTGTAGCACAAAAAGCCTCCTCAAAGCCACAGCTAAAACCCTTAGCCTGCCTCTGCTTTTATATGTTAGAGTCCCAAACCATGTTTGACTCAAACACAAACATGTAATCCTATCTTTTTCTCAAATCAAGAGACCTGAAACTCTTTTAAACACGGGTTTTATCCAAACTCTCAATCCTCTCAGTTATGGACTCCATCCACAACTCCTAACTCTCCACCTAATGAAGCTTCTAGGAACACACATCTTGTAGCTCCATCTCGCATCACCATATCACATGTTGAAGCCTCCAGGACCACACCATCCGTAGCTTCTCCATGCATCACCATCACATGTTGAAGCCTCTAGGACCGCACCGCCCCGTAGCTTCTCCACAAATCACCACCTTTGATCTCCATGTGCTTCAGGTTAGCCCGATCACCTCGCGTGTTATCCTCAACTGTCTAGTCCTTAGATCTCCCTATCCTAATCCTGGTCCTCTTCGTCACCGACCGTGATCACCTGCACGCTCACTACACATGTAAAGACCAAAGAAACGTTTTCCCAGCACAAGTTCTTCCCAACTTAACCATCATCAGTACACACACATATAACCATAACCTCAATCAGCCATCAACACCAACCAGGTCATCCACGACCACTCACCTCATCGCAATCCAGAAATCAGCCTAAGATCACTCATTACGACCGCTAAAACCATCACTTTCCAAAACTTAGCCTCAGACCACATTACAACCACTAGCTTAATGAGTACTCGAAAAACACAAGTACTTGGGAATTACCATCGTGCCACTCAAAACACTCAGGAATAACATCATCGCTACTGATAAGAGAACCAATGAGTACCAACAACCGAGTACCGATCATATACCGCAAGTCTCAAACAATCAATCGCAACATCCACGACTACTGATCACCAACCATCAAGTACCGAGCCCTTCCGACTACCGAGTACCACGACCACCTGATTACCATGCACTAGCCAATCATCCCACTAGCCTAACACGAGTACTCGAAGATCACAAGAAGTAAAGCACTCGTACCGATAATGCAGTCTACGAGTACCGACCGTAAAGCCAATGGCAACTAATCGTAAAGCTTTCGACAACCGACCGCGCAGTCTACAACAACCGACCGAAAAACCGAAGCCAATGACAGCAAACCACAAAGTCTATGAGTATGACAGTAGTCTGCAAATCTACGATCACCGACTGCAAAGACTACGACTATCGCTTACAAAGTCTACGACCATCAACCGCAAAGTCTAGGACTATCGATCACAAAGTCTACGACCATCGATCACAAAGACTACGACCATCAATCAGTAAAATCTATGACTGTCGAGTACGACCAGTAAAGTCTACGACTATCGAGTACTGCTGCTACGACCATGAAAAAGAACTATAGCTACGACCATGAGAAAGTGTTGTAGCAGATGATCTTATGACATCCGACCGGTTCCCCGTAGCTTACGACCAATTCCGTGTAGCTTACGACCGGTTTTCGTGGTTGAAGTCGTACGTAGTCGAAATGCCATGGTCAAAGTCATACATAGTCAAAATGCCATAGTTGAACTGACGTGGTTGTCGTCGAAGCCGGGCGTGATCAAAGCCAAACGCGGTCAAAGCTTGGTCGAAGCCTATCGTAGTCGAAGTTGGACGTGGTCGTAAAGTCGTGCTCTGCTATAGTACTCTTCTGAATGCCGACCACTGCTACAGTACTCTTTGAGTACCAGCTGAATCACTGTTCACCTCCCGTCACTGTTCATTTGATTGTACAGTTTTGACCAGATCACTGTAACTTCGACCATACGAAAACCCTGTAGTTTTGACCGTCCTATGCTCTGATCACTTCGCTCGAAAGCCCGTCCGATCGCCCGGAAGTACTCGAACGCCATTCAATTCTCCTGGGCCACTCGAACACCATCCAATCTTCTGGTGGTACTCGAACACCATCTAATCCTCCATAGCTACTTGAAAACCATCCAATGCGCCACTTGGAGTAATCCGAAACTACTCGGACCCGATAGTGACCACTCGACTGCAGCACTCGGAGTGATCCAAAGCTACTCAGACTCGACAGCGACCACCCGGAGTGATCTGAAACTAATCGGACCCAACAGCGACATTCGGAGAGAAGCAAAACCACTCAGAGGCAACAAAAACCACTCGAAGCGGAGCAAACCCACTCGGAGACACCGAAAACTGCTCGGAGCATAACAAAACCACCCAAAGTAGATCTATTGTGGCTACAGACCAAACAGAGAGAGAGATGGTAGTGGAGAGTGATGAAGATGAATGTAATGGCCTGCCCTCTCCCCATGGTCGGTGTTCTATATATATATACATGGGGAGTGCTTTTACAATTATGCCCTTACAGCTGATTATCCCCTTCAGGGGTATTTGTGTCATTACATGTGGCCTATTCTGGGCCTTATACTTCCTACCAGGCCTGCTGGGTTTAGGTGGGGGCCACCCCTACGACAGGAGCCTCTCATGGTGAAGGGCTTCACAGGGCCGAAGCCATGTCGCCGTGTCCTTTGGCCCCCTCCGTCCCCGCGGCCTGTGAACTTCTCCAGACTTGACCCGGGGCTGCGCTGTGGCCGAAGCAGATGCGTGCTCTTCCGGCCGTCCACGTGGTGAAGCGTGCTTGGCGCGGTGCGAGCCTTGAGGCGTCGTGACCATCAATGTGACGGCGGACTCCCGGCATGTGGACTTCTGAGGCGCGCGCGCTCCACAGTCGTTGCGACCTTGCCGCCCGGTGGTGTGCTGTTTAATGACGGTTGGCTTGCCGGGGGGCATGCTGTCGCATCGTGTAGTGCGCCTTCTCGTGAGTGGAGCGTGCGACGGTTCCCGGTGTGCATGCGGTGGGGTGCGGACGGTTGCACTCACGCACCCCTGGTAGCTGAACTGCCCGACGCCCCCCGCTTGTGCTTCCATCGGTTGGCGTGCCGCCGATTGGCATCCCTCCATGCTGGCGGCTCTTCGCCTGGTGAGAGCGAGTATAAATATGTTGGCGCCGGGGGCCGCTCCCTAGACATCCCTTGCTGCACATCTCGTACCTGTTCATGGTTAGCTTCTCATATGTAGGGAAAATTTTGTTCACCTGCGTTTGATGACTGCGTCGACCGGCATCAATGCCCGCGAGCGCCGGTGAACAAAATACGTCCTATTTGTGGAAATGCTTCATAGCTTGGCGCGGGAATGGCGAGGCCTGACTTGCTCTCGTAGACAGATATGAAGTCATCCATACGCTCTGCTCGTGCGAACGAGCATATGCTGGTGTGGCGACGCATATCTGTTTACGAGATCATGTCTGCTCTTGCCACAAATTGACCTTTGCATGTTCGAGTTATGGTGGTCGTATGTGCTGTTCTCCGTTCTTCAAGCTCGCTCCATCCCCTCGCCTAGTAGACGCGCGCGCTCCGTCCCCTACCCTTCGAACGGGTGGCAGCGAAGCTGGCGCCTAGTTGAAGTAGACGCGCGCGCTCCGTTCCCTACCCCTCGAACGGGTGGCAGCAAAGCTGGCGCCTAGTTGAAGTAGACGCGCGCGCTCCATTCCCTACCCTTCGAACGGGTGGCAGCGAAGCTGGCGCTTAGTCGAAGTAGGCGCGCGCGCTCCGTCCCCTACCCTTCGAACGGGTAGCAGCGAAGCTGGCGCCTAGTTGAAGTAGACGCGCGCGCTCCGTTCCCTACCCCTCGAACGGGTGGCAGAGAAGCTGGCGCTTAGTCGAAGTAGGCGCGCGCGCTCCGTCCCCTACCCTTCGAACGGGTGGCAGCGAAGCTGGCGCCTAGTTGAAGTAGACGCGCGCGCTCCGTTCCCTACCCCTCGAACGGGTGGCAGCGAAGCTGGCGCCTAATCGAAGTAGACGCGCGCGCTCCGTCCTCTACCCATCGCATGGGTGGCAGCGAAGCTGGCGCCTAGTCGAAGTAGACGCGCGCGCTCCGTCCCCTACACATCGAACGGGTGGCAGTGAAGCTGGCTCCTAGTCGAAGTAGACGCGCGCGCTCCGTCCTCTACCCATCGCATGGGTGGCAGCGAAGCTGGCGCCTAGTGGAAGTAGACGTGCGCGCTCCGTCCTCTACCCATCGCATGGGTGGCAGCGAAGCTGGCGCCTAGTCGAAGTAGATGCGCGCGCTCCGTCCTCTACCCATCGCAAGGGTGGCAGCGAAGCTGGCGCCTGGTCGAAGTAGACGCGCGCGCTCCGTCCTCTACCCATCGCATGGGTGGCAGCGAAGCTGGCGCCTTGTCGAAGTAGACGCGCGCGCTCCGTCCCCTACCCATCGAACGGGTGGCAGCGAAGCTGGCGCCTAGTGGAAGTAGACGCGCGCGCTTCGTTCCCTACCCTTCGAACGGGTGGCAGCGAAGCTGGCGCCTAGTCAAAGTAGACGTGCGCGCTCCGTCCTCTATCCATCGCATGGGTGGCAGCGAAGCTGGCGCCTAGTCGAAGTAGACGCGCGCGCTCCGTTCCCTACCCTTCGAACGGGTGGCAGCGAAGCTGGCGCCTAGTCGAAGTAGACACGCGCGCTCCATCCTCTACCCATCGCATGGGTGGCAGCTAAGCTGGCGCCTAGTCGAAGTAGACGCGCGCGCTCCGTTCCCTACCCTTCGAATGGGTGGCAGCGAAACTGGCGCCTAGTCGAAGTAGACGCGCGCGCTCCGTCCTCTACCCATCGCATGGTTGGGCGGTGACTTGGGATCTTGCGAGGCGATCCTGCGCCGTAAAGGTTCCTGGAATCACGCTGGCCCCTGGTCTGCCAGGGTTAGGTTCCCGTACCGTGCGACCCGACGCGCCCGGGGCACGTGGCGGCCTACGACTGGTGGGCGGCGGGATGTGGACGGTTGCGTGCTTGCGGCCACTCGCCTTTTCCCTAGGCGAGGGGGACACGGGGCGGGTAGTGAATGGCGCGGCGCCGGGGCTGTTGTGATCCCCTGGCCCATTGGTGCGCCCATAACCGCGGCTAGGTAACGCCGTGCTGTGGCGGTCCTTGGCGCCTGTGGTCGTGACCTTCCAGCATTGGGTGTGAGGCGTCGCGCTGGACGGGCGCGTGTACGACTGCGTCGCGACTCTTCGCTTTCAGTTACAAGGAATCGTGCGGGGCGGGCCTTTACACCGCTGCGGTTGCATCCGGCACACGAATCGTTGCAACGCTTCGGCAGCGGCGGTATGGGCGAGGTGGCTTGAAATAGCCCCCCCCCCCGTAACAGCGTCCCCGCACCTTTACGCCCTCTTTTCTGTCTGCTCCGCCTTCTACACCTTCGCGCTATCTTCACCGCTTCAGTCTCCCCGTGGGAAGCGATGGCCTCCAGTAGCGAGCGCGGCCAGGCGGTTGGTGGCCCTGACATTCGCCGGCGGTCCTCGCTGTTGAAGGTGGAATACGTGCTCCAAGAGCGCGACCCAGCGGCGGCGAACCAGGAGCGGCTGGTGGCGGAGGAGGAAGGTACGTTCTCCGGCGAGCTAGGCCCCTCGCTCATGACCGAGAAGACGATCCAAGGGCTCCTGCGCGCGGGGAAGTTGTCCGGGCGCCAGGAGGTACGATTGCCCGCCGCCGACGAGACGGAACCTCATCCCGAGAGGTCGGAGGCGGTCGTGTTCGTTGCCTTTTTCGACGCGGGGCTCCGGATCCCAGCGGCGGCTATGGTGGGCGATGTGCTGCGGACCTTTAGGCTGGAGCTGGCGCAACTGACTCTGAACGCCGTGGCCCGGCTTGCGGTGTACAACTGGGCCTTGCGTTCGGGGGCGTGTTGGCCCAGCGCGTCGTTGTTCGCCTATCTCCACGAGGCACGATGCCAGCCCAAGGGTCGGAAGGACGGGACGCTGTCGAGCTTCGGTAGCGTCACTTTTATTCTTCGTCCGTCGTGCCAGAAGCTCTTCCCTGCGAACTCAACTCGCGGGAAGTGGGAGTCTTACTGGATGAAGCGGTGGTTCTACCACCGTGTGGAGAGCGGGAGCGGCCTTGAGTGCACAGGCCGACCGATCGCGTTCAAGCCCTCGCCCGGCCGAACGCTCGATGCTGAGGACAGGCGGAGGGTCAAGCGGCTCGTAGGCATGGCCGCCCGCTTCAACATGCGCGACCTCGCCGAAGAGTACGTGATGTATGGCGTGGCACCGCTTGCCTACGACTGGCGTCTTGCCGCCGAGAGGCGTCGAGACGACAATGTTTCGCCATGGGTCTGCTCGCTGCCGGCGCCGCCCGGTCTTCGTAAGCCTCGATCGCGTCCCGCCTTTGTTCACGCGAAATGCGTTAGATGCTGATGCCATTCTCCTTTGCTTCAGGGATTTCCTTGGAGGAGGCGGAGCAGGCCGCGCGCGTATTCCTGGGGCCGTACACCGCCAGGGAGCATGAGCAGCGCACGTCTGCTATCGCCGAGGCGGGGCTGGGGCGAATAAACCGCGTGTGCGAGGCCTTGGGCCTTGCCGTGCCGGACCGTGTCGCTCCAGACGACGGTGCAGCGAAGAAGAAAAAGAAGAAGGCCCCGTCTCGGAAGAGGGGACGCAGCGGGGCGCCTGCCGCGCTTAGCGCGGCAGCTGCTACTACTGCTGCTAGTGTTTTGGAGGGCGCGGCGGACGCGGAGTCGGACTCGGTGAGGTATGCCGATTCGGGCTTGGGTGGGGCAGACGTCGAAGGCGAGGTATCTTCGGCGAGCGCCCCGGACGGTGGGTTTGCCACAAGCAGCCGGAGGGGAGAGGCCTCGCCGCCCATCGAAGTCGTCGAGGCGGAACCCGTGCGGACCGGCGATGCTGAGGTGGACCCTTTGGCCGTGGCTGTTGTGGTGCCGGAGGCGCCCTCCACGGGGGCGCACGAAGCCATGCTGCCTTTAACGACAACGGCAGGAACCGAGGTGCCCCCTTCGACAATCGTCACCGCGGAACCTTCGCCCCCGGGCGGTGCGACCGCGGGGGCTTCCCCAGCCGCGACTGCGGGGGTGGTTTCGTTGCAGGCCGCCCTGGCTAAACGGCCGTGTGTGCTGCCGGAGCTCCACCGGACGCCGCGGGGATTCGTCGTGGCCACGGGCATCAGAAACTTGTGGGACTCCAGCGCAAGCGCCGGGGGCCTGCGGCATACGTGCCTTCTGCCCCTCTGGCCACGCCTCCCGCCGCGCAGGGACAGCCGTCACCCTCCCCGAACGCGGAGGCTTCGACCCGCGACGGGACCATTCCTTCTGCTACCGAAGGTAGGGTGGCGTAGCTTACTCTGGTGTACGCTTTTATGCCTTGCGGTGCTCACCTGTATTCCTGTTTACAGCGTTGCTCATTCCGGAGGAGGAGCGCTTGGCAGAACACGGGACCTCCGCATGCGTAAGCCCTGCGGACTTCGTGCCGCCCCCGGAGACGCTGAGGGCGTGGTGCGGAATTGTGAGTGACGCGGCCACCAGTGTCGACCCGCAAGTGCTGCAGGTCTACGGGGCGGGGCACCTCCAGGACGCCTTCGAGGTGTCTGGGGTGAGGGTAAGTACTTCATACGACGACGCCTGAGCTGGCTGAGCTTGCTAAGCCTTTCCCTTCTGCAGACACTGGTGCTGGGGCAGGCCTTGCAAACGGCCTATGCTCGCGTCCGCACGACGCTCGAGGATAGGCTGCGAGCTGTCGAGGAGGAGCTACGCGAAGCCTCTGGAGCCCGCTCTGCCCAGGACGCCCGCATCCGCCTGCTGGAAGCGGAATGCGCCGAGGCGAGGGCACACGCCGCGGTACTTGCCGCGTCGGCGCGGGAGTCGGCCGCGGCAGCTGCTGAACAGGAGTTTGCGGCGGAGCGGGCCGGGTTCCTGGAACAGGTCGCCTCGCTAGAGAAGGAAAAAGGCGAGCTTGCCTTGACTCTAGCGGGGCGTAACCAGACGCTTGGCGACGCCTCGGTGGTTGCGTGGGACGCCATGCAAGCGCTGGAGAGCCATCTTCAAGAGCTGGTGACTGAGGTGCCGGAGCGCGCCTTCGGCCCGGAGGAGTTGTCCCGGACGCTCCGCTGGATCGGGGATGCCGCCAACGTCGCGCGCGACGCGGCGACATCCTTTGGCACCCACTGCGCGTACACGTCGGCATGCTTGGTGTGCGCGCTCCTGCAGCACCGCGGTTGCACGCACGTCGCCGGGCTGGATGACCCCCAGCTGGAGATGCCCGGCGGGGCCAGAGTAATGTCCGGTGCCGTCCGCTCCGCTCGCCGTGCCCTCGGGCCCTTCTTCGACCGGATCTGGGCTTACGCCGGGCCGGATGCTGCACGGATCGAGCTCCGGAAGTCGCTCTACGGGACGGGGAGCCTCGGCCAATTTCTTGACGGGATCCCTCGACGCGACGAGGGCGGCGCTGGGCCCTCCGAGGGCGCCGGGAACCCGCAGGTCTGACGCCGTGGTGCCTAGGTGTAGGCGTGTGTTGTACTGCTCCCTCTTTTTGCGAATGTACACACTTGTTGTATACATTCTGACTTTCGCCTATATCCCGGGCAGCTTTCTTGCTGGGACCGGCTTCGTGCGGCCGACCTTTCAACCCGACGACGCCTTCGACGCTGGCGAAGGGCCGAAGAGTCACTGGACTTTTGGGCGGGCCGGCCTTCCTCGAGCGAGGCCCCGGTTTTGGCGCGTGTTAAGGACGAACCCGCGGGATAGCGGCTTAGAGCGGCAAGGATGCTGCCGGACCTTTGTACTTGTGATTTCTCCGGTATGCAGATTCCCTGGAATTTTAGGATGTGTTGATGCCACTGTTGGTGGAGTAGCTGCGCAAGGGTTCCTTAGAACGGCGCTTGCGGGGGCAGTCCTTGGCACCTCAACTTTTTACGGCCCGTAGGCTGGCGTGGGCGGAGGCGGACCTCGACGCTTAGCCTTTGTAGTCCGTAGACTGGCTGTGCGGAGGCGGACCTCGACGCTGCGCCTTGTTCAAAGCCCGTGGACTAGTGCGTGCGGAGGCGGACCTCGACGCTACGTCTTATTTAAAGTCCGTAGACTGGTGCGTGCGGAGGCGGACCTCGACGCTACGACTTATTTAAAGTCCGTAGACTAGTGCATGCGGAGCTAGGCTCGACGCTACGTCTTATTTATAGTCCGTAGACTGTTGCGTGCGGAGCTAGGCTCGACGCTACGTCTTATTCAAAGCCCGTGGACTAGTGCGTGCGGAGGCGGACCTCGACGCTACGTCTTATTTAAAGTCCGTAGACTGGTGCGTGCGAAGGCGGACCTCGACGCTACGACTTCCTTTATAGTCCGGAGACTCGCGCGTGCGGAGGCGGACCTCGACGCTACGTCTTATTTAAAGTCCGTAGACTGGTGCGCGCGGAGGCGGACCTCGACGCTACGACTTCCTTTATAGTCCGGAGACTCGCGCGTGCGGAGGCGGACCTCGACGCTACGTCTTATTTAAAGTCCGTAGACTGGTGCGCGCGGAGGCGGACCTCGACGCTACGACTTCCTTTATAGTCCGGAGACTCGCGCGTGCGGAGGCGGACCTCAACGCTACGTCTTATTTAAAGTCCGTAGACTGGTGCGTGTGGAAGCTAAGCTCAACGCTACGTCTTATTTATACTCCGTAGAGTGCGCGCGGAGGCGTCCCCCCGCTGCGTCTTTTGTTTATACTCAGGCCCGTCACCTTTGGCTACGGCGAGTGCACACGCGAACGTGCGACTTCGATTTATACTCAGTCCCGTACCCCTGGCTACGGCGAGTGCACACGCGAACGTGCGTCTTTGTTTATACTCAGGCCCGTCACCTTTGGCTACGGCGAGTGCACACGCGAACGTGCGACTTCGATTTATACTCAGTCCCGTACCCCTGGCTACGGCGAGTGCACACGCGAACGTGCGTCTTTGTTTATACTCAGGCCCGTCACCTTTGGCTACGGCGAGTGCACACGCGAACGTGCGACTTCGATTTATACTCAGTCCCGTACCCCTGGCTACGGCGAGTGCACACGCGAACGTGCGTCTTTGTTTATACTCAGGCCCGTCACCTTTGGCTACGGCAAGTGCACACGCGAACGTGCGACTTCGATTTATACTCAGTCCCGTACCCCTGGCTACGGCGAGTGCACACGCGAACGTGCGTCTTTGTTTATACTCAGGCCCGTCACCTTTGGCTACGGCGATTTATACTGCGGGAGCGCGCGCGCTGGCGAAGCTTGCGCGCGCCTCCGCCACGTGCTTGCGCACGATGAAGAAATATTAACGACAAACGGCGATCTTCATTACATCCCCGTTTGCGCGAGCAAGCAATTACAAGGGGCGGATGTACTAACCGTTTTTCCTTGGTGCGGCCGAAGCCTCTAGTCGCTAGACCTCTGCAGGGCCCGCCAAGGCGCCTCCGACTGGCCCCGCGGACCACCGTGTTGTGATGCCGGCGCCGGCTCTAGGAGCGCCGTTGGGCTTCGCGACGCGGGCACCTGGTACCTGGCTCGATGCGCCGGGCCATATCCTGGTCGCCTCGGACGGTGATGATGGCCCGGGGACCCGGGATCTTCATGCATAGATAGCCGTGATGTGGTACCGCGCCGAAGGAGTTGAGGATTGGGCGCCCTAATATGGCATTGTAGGGGTACGAAAGGTCGACCACGTCGAAGGTGGCATCTTCGGCCCGCACATTGTCATCTCGGCCGAAGGAGACTTGAAGACGTACTTATCCCAGCGCCCGCAGGGGTTGTCCCCCGAAGCCCTGCAATGGGACTCCCGAGGGCCCTAGGCGGCTTCGAGGGATCCCCATCTGGTCGAAGGCCGCCGCAAACAATACGTTCGCGGAGCTACCGCCGTCCACCAGGGCACGCCCCACGTCGCATCCCGCGATAGTGACCCGGATGACCAGGGGGTCCTGATGAGGGAAGTCCACGCCTTGGGCGTCGCCGGGTGTGAATGTGACTTCGTGCCGCGCCCAGTCCGGGGGTGCTTGCGCTGGGTATGCCGCCACATGATGTAGTCTTCGCGCATAGGCCTTCTGCTGCCGTGCTGAGGCGAATTCCAGCGTAGAGCCTCCGGATATGACGTTAATGATCCTGCGGTGGGTTGCCTCCGGAGCCTGCAGCGACAGGAGGCCCTCCCGAGGTTGCTGTACGTGAGCCTGGATCCGTAAGGTGCCTTCCTGGGGTTGCATCCCTTGCGCCTGCACCTGCACGGGGGCCTTGTACGGGAATTGGACGTGGGCCACCGCAGGCGGACGCGTCTCTAGGTTCCTGTCCCTAGCGACGCTATCGCGGAGCGCCGCGATTGAGGTGCAGGTGCGAGTATCATGGTTGCCGCGGCCGTGGACTACACACCACAGTCCCTGGTGCTGGTCATCGTAATCTCCGCGACCTTTATCGTCGCGGCCCCGGCCACGGCCACGCCCACGGCCACGGCGCCCCCGACCGCCTCGGCCCGCAGGAGCGCCCTCGTCGGAACCGCCCTCAATGTCGAGGACGTACCGGTTTCGCCTCGACCTCTGCTGGCCGCGCTTGGGCTGATCGGACGACTCCTTATGCGAGGCGTCCCTGCGGTCGGGCGTGTCCCTGGACGACTCCTGCTTACGTTTTCCCTTCGAAGAGCCGCTCTTCGGCGGATCTTCGGCTTTTGCCGAGGCTCCGGCCTGGTTGGTGTCGGAGTCGTCCCCTTGCCTTCGCCGCACGTCTTCTTCCGCCCTGGCATATTCCTCCATTTTGTCGAAGAGCTTCGCCACCGTCTTGATTGGCTTTCGCGCATTGTACTCGGCCATCGGGCCCGGACGAAGGCCCTGTATGGCTGCATTAACGATGGAGGTTTCGTTAACGTCTTTTACTTGGCATCAAATCTTGGCGAAGCGTTTGAAGTAGTCCCGGAGCTTCTCCGAGGGTTTTTGCTTCACAGCAAAGAGTTGGTCCGCGTCAACTCGGTCGACGTAGTTTCCTTGGAAGTTGTTGTGAAGGCGGACGCGAAGTTGCTCCCACGCGTAGATGGAGCCCGGCTCTATGGTAAAGAACCAAGAGAGCGCCACGCCTTGCAGCGCGAGGGGGAGTCCCTTCGCCTTCGTGGTGTCGTCTCCGCCCGCGGTTTCGTACACGCGCACGAACTCGCGGGGGTCCGTGTCGCCTTTGTACGAGTCGATGGCGCTAGGAAACTTGAAATCTTCGGGCCATGCCGCTTGCAGTGGGGGCGGCGTGGTCGGCTGTCGTTGCGTCGGCGGGGTCGGTTGTCGCCGCACCCGCATCGACGTCTTCGACCGCGGGGTCCGTCCCCGCAGCGCCAGTGACGGGGCGGGTCGTCGCGGTGCCGGTGACGGGGTTGGTCGTCGCAGTGCCGGTGACGGGGTTGGTCGTCGCGGTGCCGGTGACGAGGTTGGTCGCCACCGCGCGAACGTCGACGTTTTCGGCCACCGCGACTGCGTCGCCCGCCGCAGCCGATGCTGAAGCCCTGGTACTCATACGACGCTCCGGTCCGGCCACCTTCTTTCCCTTCGCCGCCGCTGAAGAAGCTTTTTTCGGTGCCATCCTTCTTCTTCGGTCTTCAGGCTTGTCCTTGTCCTCCCCACGGACGGCGCCAATTGTTGTGGTTACAGACCAAACAGAGAGAGAGATGGTAGTGGAGAGTGATGAAGATGAATGTAATGGCCTGCCCTCTCCCCATGGTCGGTGTTCTATATATATACATGGGGAGTGCTTTTACAATTATGCCCTTACAGCGATTATCCCCTTCAGGGGTATTTGTGTCATTACATGTGGCCTATTCTGGGCCTTATACTTCCTACCAAGCCTGCTGGGTTTAGGTGGGGGCCACCCCTACGACAAGACCAAAACCACTCGAAGCAACCAAAACCACTCAGAGCCAACATAAACCACTCGGAGCCACTCAGAACTACTCAGAGTAGGCCAAAACCACTCAGAGCTGACTGAGCACTGATCGAAATCACTTGGAGCATCCAAAACTATTCGAAGCTGACTAAAATCACTCGGAACCGACTGAAACCACTCGGAGCAGACCAAGACCACTCGGATCAACTAAAACTACTCGGATTCAAAACCTATGACTGCTATCGATCAAAACTTTCGCAAACGCAAATTCGAAACTAATCTAAATGTCAATTATTCATCATCACATTAAGTATGACAACCACATGGTCTAATAGAATACCTGTAAGGTCTGCTATTCACCGGAGTAGCTTCAGGTGCTACTGGAATTGCATGATCAAAAGCCCTGTGAGGAGGCAGGTGCTTCGGTTCATTGAAGACATCCTTGTACTGATCCAATACAGTTTGTACAGCTACTGGTACTGTTTCTGAAGAGTGGTACGGCATGGGTTCCAATAGTACTGTGGCCCAAATTTCATTTCCTTTGTACCATTTGGCCAATGTGTCAACTGACACTTCTAGCAGCTCAACCGATTGCTTGTCCTTGACCTCTTGCAATTGAATTAGCTTGCCTTCATAATGAAATTTCACCCACTTGTGAGCCCAATGACATATCATTTCGCCCATTTTCCCAACCAATCTATACCCAAAACTGCATCATAACCACCAATGTGAAGCACTTTCATATCCTGTTGAAATGTGTGGCCCTGAATCCACCATGCAAAATTGGGCACTTCACCTTCACATTGTAGAGATTCTCCATTCGCTACCTTGACTGTTATTGGTACAGGAAAGTGCTTTTGCTTACACCCTAGTCTATGTGCAAAGGTACTACTCACAAAATATGTGAACTGCCAGAGTCGAGTAACATTAACATCACCTGGTTGCCAACAAGGGCTCTTAATCTGATTGTCTTTGGATGAAGTGCACCTGTCAATGCATTAAGAGAAATATGTATGTCTTCCTCTTCATGACCTTCAGAGGCTACTAAGATATCTAGAATGTCATCATTCAGTATTTCACTGTTCTCATCCAGTTCCATTGCTCGAAGTTGTGCTGGTCGCTTCTTAGGACAGTCATGTTGAGGAGTATACTTCTCACCACAGCCAGAACACAATCCATTAATTCTTCTGCATTCTTTCAATTGCTTAGCCTTCCACAACTCTCCAGGAGAAGATTTTCCCTTCACTTCCACCTTGTTTCCATTTCCATAGGTATCTTTCAATTGTCCACCCTTGTGAGTCATCCTTTTAGTTCTCTCTATTACTCCTTGCACTAAGGCATAAGCTATTGCTTGACTAACAGTTGCAGGTATCTGAATCTCAACTGCAGCCTTCAACTCTTCCTTCAAGCCCAGAATAAATTGAGCAACCAGCATAGTTTCACTAAGAGCATTGTCAAATAATCTAATGTGATACACCAATTGCTCAAACCTCTTCTTATACTCCTCCACTGTTCCTTTTTGCCGAAGCATCAACAGTTCCATAGTTTTTATTGCGATGAGTATTGACCTCGAACTCTTTCAGCACAGATTGACTAAACTGCTCCCATCCAATGTATCCTGTCGTTAGCTTGTACGATTGGTACCAGTGTGCTGCACTATCCACCATGTACAGAGAAGCAGCTGTTACTCTGAAGTTGTCTGGTATCTGATACATAGTAAAGAACGATTGACATTTACCCAACCAAATGCACACATCAGTACCATCAAACTTTGGGAAATCCATCTTGGGCATCCAATTTCGCCTTGGATTTGTTTCTTCTTGAGCTCGACTAGATTCAGCAGGGGTCATGGCTGGTGGAGGCGGAATCAGAGAAGCTCTAGGTGGTGGTGGTGGTGGTGGTGGTTGCCCATGTTGCGACAGCTGTAACTCCTCAGGTGGCATCCCCAGCAACCCATCCTTTGGTGGCACATGCAATTGCGGCGGCGCCACTGCCTTCAAGGCCCGCGACCGACACCTGCACCTGGTCTTCAAGGATCGCGTGTTGTTGTCTTCAAGGATCGCCTTGTTGTCTGAACTACATACCGGATGGGCCGTTTCTTGTTTGCGTTTCCATGTTTTGTCTGTGGCAAATCCTGTACTTCCGTACCCGTGTTTTTGGGCCCTACGGCGCGCTGAGAAGCAACGTTCTCTTGGTACATATGTTGTTTTGGGCCCAAAGTCATAGGCCTCGGCTCTACAATGCGGTTATGTTCTCGTCAAATAGGCCTGGCCCTGTTCGTTTCTTGGAATCGGATTTATTAATGACTCCCTTTCCCAGAGCCCACCTGTATAAGAATGGTTGTTTTCCTAAAAAAAATATTAATAACTAGCCAAATGCCCATCTATTGTAACGGATCTCAAATAATTGATGACACGAATAAGTCCCAAAAGAAATTTAACATATTGTATGTTGAGATCCGAATATGCAAATCCAGACCTCCCTGTGTATACCGTACTAGTCCAGGTAGATGAAATATCAACCATACACTCGATTAATAAAGGAAAAGACAAAAATATTATTAATTATCAGAGTTGCGACCTTGTGACCAAGCTTACATATAATAGCCTGAAAGACTTAAGAAACTTGCAGCGGAAAACAGAAATAAGCGTAGTAGCCATTCAACATGCACACAGACAATCGACTGAGGGGCGAAGTCCTAACCTGCAAAGTCGTCGACAAAACCTCCTTCAAATTCCCTTGTCTGATCTGGCTCTTCTTCAGCAACTGAGAAAATATGGATATAGCCATGAGTACATAGAGTACTCAGTAAATCGTTTGTAACAAAAATGTAATATAGCATACAAGGTTTTCCAAATGATGACTGAGTGGTTATTTTGCAGAAAGCAATAATTTGAGGTAAATACAATAAATATATTGAAAACGAACTTTGGAAATGATTAATAAGTAAATAATCAAAAGAATTGAGAGTAACCACAAATGAACTGACCATTCACTCCAATGAACCACCTGGGAACAAACCATTTACGTAGTGAACCACCAGTGAACTAACCATTCACTTCTCAACTTAATCTAACTAAGTTTTTATGAAAACTCTACCCCCATGTGAAATCACCGAGCATTATCCATAACCGGGATACGACTATTCAAATAGTTTTACATTCTGCAGAGGTTATACAACTTGACCCACATGATGAGATCATCTCTACGTAAAAGAAAATCACAACAAGCCTTTTACAATGCTCAATCTCAACCTGATCTCATTTGCTAATGTTTTGCCATCGAGTAGGCTAACCACCTAATCGATAATTGCTCCCTCTTGCGCCAATAAAATATCAGTAGTGAAATCAAAGTTGAAACTTCACAACTTATTATGCCAGGTATATCCCATACTAAACATGTGGTTGTACGATAAGTCACAGATCAATAGTGCACAAAGTTAAGTCCTTAGACATTACCCAGGCGAAACATTTACATCCCTGAAGTGCTAACCACACTTCCCTCTTTTACGGTATGATCATTCACCCAAGTGAAAACCATTTTGCATAACCACCACCAATGACACTACCCATGCTAAGGTGCGTAAATTTTATAATTGTGGCTAACCACCACAATTTAGTATCTTATTAAATCAAAATTAATTAATTGATCACATGTGATGATAACCCAATGTACTACAAGCACGGCTAAGCATACTAAACGTACAACCCATGTGACAACTAATATTATATCACTAGATAAATATCCACCCTATGGTGACAATGGAATCATATCATTTAAATTATCAAGGAGACATTAATCAAATAGGACAATAACTACTAAGAACAAGGGTTGGTAATAAAATAACAATGCATGATAATTTAAAATAAAATAATAATTAAATATATTTGAAAACTAGATTCAATATGATCAAAGGACACGACTTGCCTTGGCCTTGCTTAGTTAATTGCTTTGGATCTTCAAATCTTACTTCAACTCCTTTGAATGCGTGATCTAACAAGAGAGAAAAAAAGCGAAGCACAAAATAAAAATTAAATAAAATTCAAATGAACTCCAAAAACTTCAAAACCAGAACCAAAAGATAGAGAAAAAGAATAGGGTCAATTGGAGTTAGGACGGAGAAGAACAGGCTATTGGAAAATCTAATCAAAAGAAAATACTGGAAATTCAAAAATTCTACTATGCTGTGGACTCGGTGCAGGGAATAGTAAATCTACGATGGACTCAGCTCATAGAACACTGTAGTGGCGACTAGGCTTGCTGACATGGTGGCTGACTGGGCCTTAAGCTGATGCAGTCTAATGTTGGCGGGCGCACTACGTGAGGCATCACCTTGGTGCTTACGGCGACACACGAGTGGGGACCGAGGGTGGCGACAAATGGGGCTGTAGTCTGGTGGAGAGGTCGATGGTGAGATCGATGCAGCGAAAGATTCACCGGTGACGGCGACGAGGTCGGAGAAGACAAACGGCTCGGGCTCTGGTGAAATGGTGGCGAAGACAGAGCAACTCCTGTGAAGAGATCGACGGCGCAAGGTGAAGTGAAGAGGTGGCTCGGGGTGCGGAAACTAGGGCACAGCTCCGCCATTTATGCACGGACATAGAGAGACTCCGATGTAGGTACGAAAGGGAGAGCCCGCGGTAGAGACAGTTAATGGCAGCGGTGGAAGTTCAAAACAAACATGGCAGCAGCGTCCGCATCAGGGATGAAGCACATTGCATGGTGCCCTGGATGCATGGCATGAGGTGATCAGGTGGCAGCTCAGACAGGTAGAGTAGACGGCTCGGATGCGGGCGGTGGGCGGCCAATTACCGACTCATGGCATGGCGGGCAAGGAGTGCATGGCTGGGCCAGAAAAGAAGGGGCTTCGGCCCATTTGGCCTTTTAGAATTTTTAGGGGCATTTATATTTTTAGAGATTCCCATAAATTCAATTGAGCTCTAGAAAAAAGCAAATAAATACAGAAAAAACTCAAAATAATTTAGAAAATTCCTTAAAGAATGAGGAACCCAACAAAACCTGGTTTCTTTCATTTGATGTTTACTTTAGTCATATTAAATCTTTTATATTTCCAAAAATTCCATTTAAGCTTTATTTATTTCTAGGAAAATCCAAATAATTATTTTTATTTTAAAAGCTTCAAATAAACTCTAAAAATCAGGATGTTATAAACCTCCCCCTTAAACGGAATCTCGACCCCGATATTTTGGCTCACTAAGAGAATAGGTTTGGAAACTCCGCTCTGAGATCCTCCTCATGCTCCCAAGTGGCTTCCTCCTCGGAATGATTGCTCCATTAAACTTTGCAAAGACGAACAAACTTACTCTTTGTCACATGCTTGGACACTTCCAAGATTCTGACAGGGTGCTCCTTGTAAGATAAATTCTCTTGAAGATCAACAACTTCCACTAGCACTACCTCCTCTGGCACTCACAAACACTTCTTCAGCTGAGACACATGAAAGACGTCATGTATCCCACTGAAAGTCGTAAGTAGCTCCAACTAGTAAATAACCTCTCCCCTACGCTTTAATATCTTGAATGGCTCAATATATCTTGGCGCAAACTTTCCTTTCATTTGAAACCTCTTAATACCTTTGAATGATGTAATCCTGAGATACACATAATCATCTGGCTCAATGCTCAACTCTCGATGACGGGTATCCGCATAACATTTCTATCTATCCTAAGCAGTTCTTAACCTTTCTTGGATCAACCGAACCTTTTCTTCGGCTTCTTTTAAACATTCTAGCCCAAACACTTGACTTTCCCCTGTCTCTTTCCAATTGAGAGGGGTTCTGCATTTTCTACCATACAAGGCTTCAAACGGTGATATTTGCAAACTAGTCTGGTAACTGTTGTTGTAGAAAAAAAAAATCTGCGAAGGCAAAAAATTGTCCCACTCATTTTCTTTCATTTGATGTTTACTTTAGTCATATTAAACCTTTTAAATTGCCAAAAAATCCATTTAAGCTTTGTTTTTTCCAAAAAAAACCCCAAATGGTTATTTTTATTTTAAAATCTTCAAATAAACTCTAAAAATCAGGATGTTACATTGTATTTGATTGCAATTATAGCATATCTTGTAATCCTCATTATTTGCAATCCCACCACCATAAACAGAAAAGAGAGAAAAGAATAAGGATAATCAAATGTATGAACGCATACTCATACTTTCATTTTTTAATTAAAATCAATGACATCATATCTAATTCTAAGCCTCAATTCAAGTTCATGTAATAAATAACCATATAAAAATATGGACACCATATGACCATATCACATACGAAAGATAAATTTCCCTCCTACAAGCTTCTCAAAACTGTATTATCGCCTATGTATTCAATACATGTCTTCTCCTCTCAAGTACATGTATATTAGACGTTGAGACACATTGTGTACAACAAATGAACAAGAAAAGAGACCATAGTAAGAGCTGAAACTATACCAATGTAATTCTGAAGATGATTTGCATCAAGTGTTGTCTTACTGTTATTTAAGGCTAACTTAAGTCCAAAGCCAAATTATCATAGCTCAAGTCCTTATCTGTTCATTTGAGAAATATTATGATCAAAACCATTATAATACCAAAGAAAACAAATATATAAAAAGACAAATGAGTGATCCTAAAAAGTCTATTGCAACTAAATTAAACTATACCCGGTAGTCAAACAAAGTAGTATCATGCTAACTTAGAAGCTGGTGCAGCTGTAACTGAAGATGATTACACAAAAAATAAAAAGGAGTAAACACATTTTAATAGTAGTTATGACTTGATCTTCCTTACTTGCTCCTTCAAAGTCATTTGTGCTGATTTTCAATGTGTATGTTCATTTGTCAGCCTTGCAACCTGTAGAGATCGTTTGCTCATACATCTTGGTAGCATCCATGGGCATCTTATCACAAAGCATCTGCTTCATGTGAATGTTAAATGTACAAGTTGTCAGTTCTATCCCCTGCTTCTTCATCCCATCTAGTAAATCCATAGCATCACCCAATCTTTCCCATTTGCATAGACCATCAATAAGGCCATTGTAGGTGTAAACATCAGGCAAACAAACCTCTGAAGCCATCTTCTCCATCAGTACAAAAGTAGAATCAATATTTCCTACTTGGCAATATCCAAGAATCAATAAATTATATATGAAGGTGTGTGCCTTGAAGCCTTTTTCAGAAAGATAGGTAAACAAACAATTAGCATCCTCCACTCTACCTTCGTCACAAAGAGCATCTATAAAGATAGCATAAGTCTGTCAATCTCAATCTGGAAGAATACCAAACTCCTCCATCAATTCAAGTAACTGAAAAGCATTCTAGATATTACCCACACTACACTAATAAAAATCAGCGAGTTGAGTGTAACAATACTCGGTAGAACTCAGACCCAATCATTTGTGTCAAAAGGGCTATCGCCCTATGCACTTTACCATTGCAACATAATCCATTGATCACCTCATTAAAAGTCTAGACATCTAAGTTAACCCCGATCCTCTCCATCAACTGCAAAACATCAATAGCAGTCTTCACATCACCACTCTTGCAATACCCAACAATCAACGCATTGTAAGTGCTAACTCCTAGCACAAAGCCCTTTCTTAAGGGCTTCGTGCAACACCTTGGCACCATGTTCCACCTTGCCATGCTTGCACAGGCCACAACAAGCGGAGTATAAGTCCAGCAATTTGGCGTGCATCTCCATTTTCTCCAACAACCTAAACAAATCATCAAACCTCTCCTCCTGACAAATCCCATCAATCAAGGCATTATACGTCATCATGCTCGACACCATACCCTTCTTGACCATCTCGCTCACCAATGCCTAGCCGTCTTAGACCCACTTGTCCTTTCACAACCCATCGACCAGCACCGTGTATGTGTGCACCCTAGGCCTGCGCCAACTCCTAGACATTTTATCAAACACCCTATGGGCATCGTCCACAAGACTCGCAGCACAAAACCCATGGATCAGATCGCATCTGAACAAACAACCCACACGAGGTGGCGATGATGCCACCCCTTGCAGAGCTCGAGCATGGGGAGTAGTAGGTGAAGGTGTCCAGCGTGATCCCCACCTCGCGCATCTGTGTCAGCGTGGCCTTGGTGTCCATGAGCTGGGTTAGCTTGTAGTTCATGTTGATGAGCGTGTTGTAGGTGCAGTGGTCAAGTGACACACCACACTTGATCATGGACTCGACCATCTTGCTCTGGCAGTTGTCGACTACCTCTCATCTTCTCATGCGGCAGTAGGGGAGGAGCACACGATGACGGTGGGAGGACACTGTGGGGAGGCGACAGTGACAGATGAGGTGGGAGAGGAGATGAGGGATGTGATGGGGAGGAGGTGGCCGACAAATGGGGAGGGGAGGCGATGACGAGAGGACGTTCTAGGGAGGCGGCGGTGGGGATGCGGTGGGGAGGAGGTGGCTGGTGAATGGGGAGGAAGGCATCGGCGAACAGATGGGCAGCTGAGGGAGGGAGGATCGGAGGAGGTTGGGCATACGGTGGGGAGAAGAAGTTAGAGCGTGTGGGATTAAAGAAGTCAGAGCGGATGAGCCACATGCAAATCATTCTTTTAGAAGGGGAGGGAGTGGAAAAGAACGTACCACTTACCAACTCTCTCTTTTAAGTAGTAGAGATAAAGAGTGGTTGGCATCCAAGTGCCCATCAATGGCTCTAATATTTTGTCCCCTTTGATTTTCTCTGCATTTTATACATGTTTTAGATTCTCGGATTTAGTTAGCATGTCTCATTTCAAGCTGATATGTTTTTGTGTTTAGACTTCAGATCATCACGTTAATTTTGGCACCTAGGTTAATTGTTAGTACTACATCTTCATAGTTGCATATCTGATTAAGGGATTACCTCATTTCAATTATATTGTCGCATGCATCTATCTCTATGTATTGAGTTAAAAGGCACAAGTAATTAATTCATGCATTTTTCTGCTATTAGTTGTCTTTCTAGTGGCATAATATTTGTTGGGCCCAAATTTTATTAATTCAGAACCCTCTATGATTCCACCGCACTATTCATTAGATCAGTAGATAGTGCTCACAGATATATTACTGAACATCAAATATATATCTTGCAGAAGCATAACTAATACAATAGTAAAACTTACACAAGGGCTTATTAGGCCGAAACAATTAAAGAGCAGCAGTGGAAATGGAAACATCACATAGGTAGGACCCTTAGGATATACCCATAGGCAACCAATTGGAACTCACGACCTAGTTCTTGGCCTTCATCATCGTCAAGTTTTGTCAATGCCCTTATATAATAGCAAGGTTTTTATTTCTCCTTCTTACTTACTGAATAATAGTAATTGAGCAATAGTGAGTACAAGGTACCTAGTAATCTACCACACAGAATGCAACAGTAATAGATGTAAGGATGAACAAAGGGAGACTTAAGGTTATTTTATTTGCTAAAGGCTTCAGTTGAAAGTTACAATAAGTAGAAATTCGTGAGACTTAGCATTTTAACTAAAATGTATTTTCTAAATTGTGTGAGAGAATGCAGTATAGTAGTGTAGGTTTCATCCATCTTTTACAGTATGTTGTAGTTATTTCTTGGGTTCTAACCCCCTAAGGAAAATCAAAGTTAGGGTTTCCACCACTCTTTTAGTTTTTCATCTCAGCCACAAAGATCATTTTATAAATAGACATTAACTCAAGTAAGTTCCCATGCCCACCCATAACCATGGGTATGGCTATTCGACAACCAACTTGTTATATTCCACATGTTTTCTTCGACATGCAGATTAAGAAGGTCACTACAAGGCTTTTACAATGCATTTTCCCAACGAGGTTATACCTGCTAAGGTTTCCACCGCTGTGGGGTTCCAACCACCCTTTCCAGAAGCTCCCTCTTGCGCCATCACGTCAAAGGCTTCTTCCAGCTCACTTGATTGTGTTCCACCAGATGGTGCATCTAGTGCTGGGTCAATACAAATTAATTGGCCAAGTTGTATCCATTATAGACTTGTGGTTGCATTATTTTATACTGGGAGGTCATTACAAGATTTAGTCCTTTGGATTATTTGGGCAGTTCCATCACAGGTCACAATCCCGTGCTCTATCTGTACCAACCTCTCTTACCATCTGCCTAGATATAAAGCAAGTTTTAGGGTTTTTGGAAGCATAAAATGTTTGAGTTCAACATACCACCCAATTCCCACCAGTGACTGCCCAAACTAAGTTTTCATGTTTGAAAATATGTCAGAGCAAATTAATGCCCATAGGTATCTAAGCAACACTAGGCATAACGCTTTGATATGAATTTATCACCAGTATGTTTACAATTATTTCTAGGGCAACAAGATTTTATTGTTCAAAGTCAAAGAGTGGGGTGTAATAGCACAATGATCAGTTGGGACTTAACTATGAGCTTAAAATGAATATAATTTGCATAATAAATTAAAACATGAAATTTAGCATTTTAAATCGACATAATTTGCATTCAAAATGTACATGCAAAATGATCAAAGTGATGAATTGGCTTACTTAATTTACTGCAGCTTTGATCTTACTCAAAACCTTCTCAATTAAGGGTCTTAATCTCTTGGTCTTTATCTCGATCTTGATCTCGCTCGATCTGTTACTCCTTCGAGACTCTAAATTCTAGTTACATGATAAACAATTGAATCCAAATAAATTCAAGGAACTCTAAAATCCAAATATATCCAAATGAAATTAATTAAATTTTATTATGATTCAGATGGTGACATAAGACAAGATGTAGTGAGCATGGGATGTAGACAGTGTCAAATAAAGTCTGAGCAAAAGGGAATGGCAGGGAGAAAATATGCCAAAAAGGATGCCAAAGAAGGTTCAGTGGGGATAAAGGAATATTCACGGAAATATTCCGCTCTAGGTTCAAAGATGATTGGACATGGCTGACTGAAGGATACTACTGCTTGAACCTTAACTTAATGACTTCTTTATTATTTTATATTTATTAAGAAATTTCCATGAGTTAAATGGGACCTATAGAAGATATGAGGGTCTACACGAGCCAGTATAATTTTTAATTAACCGTATTAATCTTATATTTTTACATTTCTAGAAAGTTTATGATGTATTATTATTTGAGGTTTAATTGCCAATTAATCAAACAATTAATTCAATAATTAACTAAAGTGTGGGATTATGTATTAATCATTTGCTATTTAATGGTTAACTTTAGCTATTCACTATGTACTAACAAACCGTGGCTTATAATAAATCCTAGGGTTTAAAAATTTTTGGACAAAATGCAACTCTTATCTTAGTTTGGGTATTACTAAACTTTATATTACAACCTATTGGTATGGTGGCGATCTTTTCAATGGCCAAGTCTAATTAATCGGCCTTATACCAATAACCAAGGGGTTATTAATAATATTTTAATAGACATACAAAGTTATATTTCAGTGTGATCTTCAACTAAAGATGCTCTTTGAATTAAATGCCATTGATATTCAAGTTATCCTTAGTCACAATCTAGTATAGTTTAAATTTTAATTAAAATCTATTTATGTGTGGTCAAGCTTCGTATATACTGTTATATTTCAATGTTATTTTTAATTAAATCTACAATTAACATTTTAGTGCTAGCAGCATGCTAATTACAAGGATTATATTTTAACAGGACCTTCATCTATCGTATGAGTTTCTAAAATAAATTTTGATGGTATCATAATTATCCTCTAATTCTGTCTAGCTATTCTTCATGGAATTTCTTAATTAACATGGATACTTCAAATGAAATACTTTTAGCATATTAATTAATTCATCCTTCCCTAATTAATCATTATTTACCCTAAGTGACTTTGATTATTATTTAAATTAATGTGAACTTTAATTTAAACATGTATTGTAATTTGAGTGGCAATGACATATTGACCAATTACCTTAATTTCAACTTAGTTGCCATTTTAAGTAGGGCTCTTATGATATTTGGACATTTATACAAAGTTATACATGAACAATATGCTTAATAAGCATTTGAATTTGAGATAAATATTAATGGCACACTAATTATTTTTGAGAATTATCTAATTATATTCAAGGTAATCTTTAATTCAAATCCTTGTATTTACAGTTAATTATTAGCAACATACTATTCCAATAATTACGTTAATTATCATTTAAAAAGGGTCCTCGTGACTTTTGAGATATAGAAGAAATAATTATCATTACTTTTTCATGGCTTAAGCCTACCCTAATTATTTTTAACCATTAATTATCTTGCTAATCCTTGTTGACATGTAATTAATCCATATTTAATCTTCACTATTTTTATTTGCATACATCTTTATTCTAATTTCATAATTAGTTTTGTTCTTATTTTTATTTATAATTATATTTTACTATATTTTTTATTTGAATTAACTAATTATTTTGATTTCCTATGGATTATTTTATAACTAAAAATGGAATTAGAGGGTGACATGTGGTGCTACTGAATAGTGCTTGGCCCACATGTCATATAATCACACACACATACACACACACAGAGAGAGAGAGAGAGAGAGTAACAAAAGAAACAGAGGAAGGGAGTAGAACCGAAGTAGGGGAGATGGTGCATAGCTCTGGCGGTGGCAGTGATAGTGAGGGGCAACCGAAGTAGCGGTGGCGAGCTCAAAAATGGGTCACCGGAGGGAGTAGGTAGCTAGGGGAGGTGACAGCATGGCCAGGGTAGAGTAGAGGTGGCTCAACATGGCGCACGGTGGCTAGGTGTCGTGAGGAAATGGGAACGGCAATGAGGGAGGAGGAGGAAAGGGAGGGAGCACAAGTTGGAGGAGGGTATAGGGAACTCATCGACAATGACAACGAGGCCAAGGAGGAGCTGAGGTGGGCTGGCAACATGAGCCCAGGGCGATGCAAGGAAGCTGGCATGGGGGCAGTGCTCAGGCAACACGGAGCCCAATCCAGGGGTTATGGAAGGAAGAGAGCATCGTGGAGGTGCTCCAGTAGGGAAAAATTTGGTTGGAGTTCACCGGAGAGGAAGGGGTGATGGTGGTGGCAACGTTCGGCCAGAAGGGAGGAAGAAGGTCATCACGGCGAGCTCCGGTGATGGTAGCCAGAATTAATGGAGGTGTTTTGCAATTGGGTGGGTAGAACACGCCGTGACACAAGTGGTTTATGGAGGGGTTTACTGGAGTGGCCGAATGACGAGGGGAGGCGACGGCCGTCACGCAGGCACAACGAGTGTGAACTCGAGGTGAGCTTGGGGAGAGGAAAAGGATAATAGGAGGAAGATGGAGGGGATCACAATGGCTTTTATAGCCGAGGGAGGCAGTGGCGGCATTGTGGCCGATGACCAAGCGCCAGTGCCTGGCATGGGCACTTGGCGTCGCCGTGGCACGGACTTGGTCACGACTCGAGCGATGAGGTGGGCGGCGTAGGGCATGGATGCTATCAGAATGAGGTGATGGGCCAGTTGGCACAATGGCATGGCATGACATGGGCGTGGTCAAAGAATGTGGGTGAACGTGGTGTGCACGGTGGTCAGACGTTGCGGTGGGGTGCATGTTGCGATCAGTGGGCACGCACAACCCAGGTGCATCGAGAGCATGGCTCAGTGTGGTGCGTGTGCAAGTGGTGCACAACCGGGTACAAGTCAGGCCGCACAACATGGTGCGAAGCAGCGCATGGGCACAGTGCACGACATGGTGTGGGCGCTGCTCGAGCGGCCGGCCTTGCATGGCGTGGCGAATAGGCTCGGCAAGCACGCACGGCACACGATGAGCGTAGCAGGAACATAAGCGAGAATGAGGGTGCATCGCGGCGCAGTTGGGGTGGCGTGCACACAACGGAGCCACGCCTGGTGCGACCGAGAGCAGAGGAAGCAAAGAAAGAAAGGAGGGGGAATTGGGCCAGGCTGGCTGGTAGTGGGGTGAATGGGCCGGCCCAGAAGGCCTTTGCACATTTTATTTTGAATTTGCATTTCAAATTTAGTTTTGAACTTGAAGTCAAATTTGAATTTTGGTTTCGACTTTGAATTCAAATTTGAATTTCGGTCTTCATGTTGCGTTAAATCCCTCAGGGTATTTGCCCTAGTTTTAAATTTGGCTATTGTTTTATTAATTATTTCCTTTTTGTTATTATTTATATTTATTGTGTGTTTCTCCTTATTTTATTTTGCATAGCACAAGTTTAGGAAACGCCGAAGTAAAATTCTAGAAGAAATTCGAATGTCAACAAGATCCATTAAAAAGTTTTTATGTTTTTCCATTTTCGAACATTCGATTTTTGGAATGTTACACTGTTAGTGATTTAGGCCATATTTTAAATAGCTCTTGACTTTTGACTTTGAACGCGTTGGATTCTTCATGCGGTGTTTTTTTCTTTTTCTTTTCCTTTGTATTGTCCGTAGAGATATAACGGGTTTTCTTTCAATTTTTGCTCTTTTTTATTTTTCTTTAATTAAATATTTTAGCTCAAAGATAACAGCTATTATAGTGATATTTCAGCTGAAAGATAAAAGAAGAAAAGTCATTGACTGCAGTCAAATTAAATGGTACCTTAGTGTGGGTGGGTGGGGTGGAGTTTTCAAAACTGTCAGTAGCTTTATTCGAGCAACTTTATGTACGTAGGCCACAATTTCATTCATGCATCGTGTTCGATCATCAGACTGCATTATGCAATACTTTTTTACTAAAAAAAAAGGCTCGCGTCACATGGATGATACAGTGTAACTAGACATGCACGGTCCATGTAGAACCGTCGGCACGCATGCATGCATGGGCCGGTTTGCGATGGTCCAATGTCTAGTTGGACAAGGTAAGTACTGGTACCGGCCTATATCTTTGTGGACCAAAGGCTATTCGATCGTGTACCACTGCCTAAGACCAAAAGATGTACCACAGTCCTTCCTGAGACCATCATGGAGAACAGGAGATTCTCCTCAAACACAAGAAGGGAGAAGACCATCATGGAGATCGATCGGCCGGCGATCGAGCAAGCTAGCGAGACGTAGCTGGTGCTCCAGTCAAGTATGATGGGAAGTTGGGAACACGTTGATCCGTCAAATGCTTAAGAGATGTATACTATGGAACGACATCCAATCGTTAGAATGCCCAACTAATTAAGGACGTACTCCGAGTGGCGCCGACTGATGGTGACGGAGGACGCTTCCACGTACTGGAGGACTCACCTAGCCAACGAGCTAGTGTTCGCGTTCCACACACATGCACTGCCGCACTGCTACCGTGGTACGTGCACATGACGTACGCTTCCCTGCCCATGATCTAGCCACAAAATCTACCTCACTTTTCTTCAAAGAATTAAGAAGGGAAACAAGAAGGGAAAAGGCAGCTAGCTTATTGCTGGGTTTATTGGATACTAGTAGGTTTTAATCTTTTTTACTGAGAAGCTTAACCGACAGAGTAATTTGTCGACATTTGGGTAGCTTACCGTGGGGAGCACTAAAAACTGATCAACAGTTAGGGGTTTATCGGTGGCGGAGCCACCAGAATTAGAACTTGTATGAAATGCATGGATTTCGTAGGAATTTCATAGCAAACAGTCCAATTGTCATAGAAATTGAGAAAGATTCCCTGTTCAAAACTTAATTGGGTGGCCATTTGAGTTTGTGACCACGCCGTCAATGGACAAGGAACCGGTGGAAAAGAAGGTTGTAACTTGTATCCAGCTGCCACGGGTAAGGGTGAAATCGGCCGGGTTGGGTATTTCCAACTCGATCTAGAGCCGCATCTAATCGGGACGGGATTCAGGGATGTATCCATATCTATCGGATTCGGGACCGAATATTGGGAGTTTCCCACCGGGTATCTAGATAGACATAGCTCGCTAAGCTCAGCCTAGCCCATGATACTATTTGGATCCGGTGCCGGATTCGGAAAAGGCTTATATCTATCGGATTCAGGACAAAATATTGGGAATTTCCCACCAGGTTTCTAGATAAACATAGCTCGCTAAGCTCAGCCTAGCCCATGAAGCTTCCACACAAGCACAAATTCTTAAGTCCCTGCACACATAGCCCACTAAACCCAACCTAACCAATGTTCTAAAAACAGATTTACCAAGTCATGTACTCGGATGTATACTCATACTAGGTCACCTCACCTATTACTAGTATGCAAAACTGGTTAATCAATAGGTCTACTAAGTATAACCGGCCGAGCATACAGGATACTTGGCTAACAGACTGTTTAAAGGTTATTAGAGTAGGCTAGACTAGCAATCTAGCACTTTATAAACTTTAGTTTAACAGTTTAGTCATATGACACCTTTTGATTTGATTTCTAATTAGCTATATAGAAGGCAAATTAGTTAACTAAACATTTAGTGATAAGGCGCTTCCTTAAACCTTTTGTTGTTAGCACTTTACTACATGTACATCTAGTGATGTAGCTATCATACGATGGCAATGTTGGAAGTTGTCATGGTGGGACAATATAACTATTACAGAAAGGGTCATCATAGACGGTTCAAAACCGTCATCACAGACAGTCTCTGACCCATCTGAATTTATGTGTCTGTGATAACAGGTGATCATCACAGATAGCTCTCGAACCGTCTGTGATAAGTTACAACACAGATGATTTTTCAAAAAAAACCATCTGTGATATGTCAAATATAACAGACGGTTCTTAAATATGGTTGTCTGTGATAATCTATTATCACAAACGGTTCAAGTTAAGAACCGTCTGTGATTATGTCATTCTCATAAATAGGCCTTTTTCAGTTCATCAACATTCTCTAATTGCGCTACAAAACAGCGCAATCAAATAATGCAGATGAACCAAAGTAGGCCTATTTATGAGAAAAAGATCATCGTGTAATAAACTTTGGCGCCATTCTTCATCCTGCAATAAAACATGAATTTCGGGCCGAAACCCTAGCCATCCATCAATCATCAAAAGAACTAAGGCATCGACAATTAATTTTCACACGCACAAGTATCAAGATTTACTTGGTTGAAACCCTAGCCATCCAACTATTTTGGATGGGGGATATATCACTGGCGATGAAGGAAAGGCGGCAGCAGTGACATCGTTATATCACGACAGTGACACTGCACAAGACATTCTTACGACACTTACAACAAGAGTGTCTTATGCAGTGAACCCACAACCGGAGGTGGAGGGGACGGGGTGCTTTGGTTTGAGGGAGGAAGCAGGAATAAGGAGTGGATGAACTAGGAGCAACAGGAAATGTTCTCATCAGTGTTAGTTCTTAAGAGTGAAATTGGGGGAAAGGGAGAGGGAGAGTAATAAGGGGCGAGAGGTGGGAGGAGACTGGTGCCTATCGTTGATGTGGAAAGAATGGAAGGATGAGATTGAAATCCTAGGAGAGATGCCACGGATCAGTGATATGGTATTATCACAAATGGCTCGGATTAAAAATCATTTGTGATGTATGCTGACATCACAAATGGTTTTTAATCCTAAACGTTTGTGATAATATCATAGACGGTTCTTGTTAAGAATCGTTTGTGATAATTATATATCACAGACGGTTCTAACCATCGCTAATAATGTAGACAGCCATGCTTTTAAAACCATCTGTGATAATTGCAATACTGATGGTTTTCTGGAACCGTCTATAATGAGACGTCTAGGATAGCCTTTTTTGTAACAGTGAATATGAATTATGAGCTCAACTTTATTGATAATTTCCACTTCTCAATTTACAATTACATCAATATTTCTCTCGCATTGATCCTTCTTCCTGATTGACAATATGCATCATTGATTACATAAATGCTCACTTGCTCAGATTGTGATCCTTCTTACTTTCTCATTTATAGTTTCATGTTGAACTCTATTTTGTTGATATATGAATATACATGTATAAATCCACATTTTAAATCAATAAACCAATCACAATGTTGGTTATCGTATAATCGCTACAAGATAAGGTAACCTAGAGTACCTGTTACCTATTTTTAGAATCTTGAACCTAACCCATGAAGCTTCCATAAAGGTGCAAACTCAAGTCCCTCCACATAGGACACACTCCACAATGGCTTGAAGCGTATTGGGTTATTATGTGGTGTGATAGTGTGGTCATTATGTGCATACTCATGCTGAATAGTTAAAGCAATAGTAGTTGGTTCAACATATATTCCTTCTATATGTGTGTATTATCCGGCTATTTTATTTATTTTGGATATGAACCCGTCATGTATCTACCCCATGCCAGTAAACTCAAATACTCTTATCGATGTTTTAATATCAATCTTACGTATGATTTGTTCGGATTCGGGGGAACTCTTAGAAGACCCGGTGTATGCGTGTGCGGTGTAGAGACAAGGGAAACTTTATCCTGGTTCGGATCTTCTCCTAAGAGAATAACAACCCTACGTCCAGTGTGATTGCTGATTGCTAGAAAGTGGATTACAACAGAGAATTACACGAATGACTAGTGCTATCTTGCGTGAATAGTTCACCAATTGTCCTCCCTCTCTCCCTTTGACATTAACCTTTAATAGCCAGTGAAACGATAGCAGTTGTCCCATGCCAGAAGACATCTTGACGCTTGAGATGATAACCGCTTGATGGACGTTACTGTCAGAGAGACATAAGAGGGCCGTTCACTGTGTAGCGATTGTTGTCAGAGAGAGATCATATGCTGTTAGTGGACTAACACACGTTCTAACCACCCTGTCAGACAAACCGACAGTGTAGTTCATTGTTATAGACAAGTCGGTTGGAAATAAACTTGTCATAGGAATTTCCATGACCATAGAGTGGTCGCAAAAAGACTTACGATTACATAATCGTAGAAAGACTTACAACAATGAGATAGTCACAGTAGGACTTACGACTATGTAGTCGTAGAGTAGGACTTACGACTAAGGGGGTAGTCGCAGTATGACTTACGATTATGCAGTTGTAGAAGAACTTACGACTATATGGTCATAGAATAGCTTACAGCCATCCTGCCATATTTACCTCTTATCGATAAGGGATATATTTAAGGAATATAATGATGTAATAAGGACTGTTCTATCCTCGTCAACTCTGAATTTGTATTTGTCTCAAGGCTATCCATATCCGACTCCAAATCCGAAGGAAAATATGGGTTAGAACATGGGATGAACAATATCAACCAGTATCCGGCCCGTTTACATCCCTAGGCACAAGTATCCATCGTTGTTTCTTCTCTAGTTAGGGCCCGTTTGGAATACGAGATTTTTCCTCCAATTTTTATGGAAATTAAATTATTTCCTGTGAAACTCGTATACATAGGGAGGCTAAAATCAATTCTACCTCCCCCTAATTCCTGGCCACGCAACAGGAAATAATTGGCAGTCGTAGAGGGAATCGGTGAGTACAAATTAAGGACATGAGACAAAGGAGACCCGATCGCAAATCGGCAATAGTTTAGCCGTTCCATATTTGCCGACAAAAGCCCTTGTAAACATCTCATTTAATTGCCGTGCCCCGAGATGGCGTGACAGGGACAGGCACTCGTGCAACACCGAATGAACGGTCCCCATTTCACCGTAACAAAACCAACTGGCAACCGCGTGCCCCACGAAAAAAGACTCCCCTGCTCGGTTGAGCTGAAAAATTATGATTTATAACTGAAATTACACTGTAGCGGTTAAAATTTTACTATAGCTGAAGTGCTTTATTTAACGTAATTAAATTTAAAAATAGAAAAAAATATGTTAGCTCATTACGGACAACGTGAATGAATACGGGAAAAAAAAGAATCGGCACAAAAGCTAAAAAAAGTCAAAAGTTCAGAAAAAATAAAATTTATAAATAATGAAAAATAAGCGAGAAGCTGAAGCACGCCAATTAATCGCCTCATTCCTCTGGGATAATGACCCGGAGATACATTCGGCTTTAACGTAGGCTACAGGATGTAGACTTCATTTCAAATGGTTTCAGTTTTTTTGGCTTCTAAATTTTAGCTTTTTTGATTTTTTTTTTCTTTTTCAGTTTTTTTTACATTATCTCAAAACAAATATAGCAATATTTCTTGTTTTTCTTATATTTTATTTTTTATTTATAAAAATCTAACCACCGCTGCAATGAAAAAGCCCTCGTTAAAGAACCGAAAGCCAGAACTTTCGGCCCTTCTGCAGCAGGCTGTTAATAGTGTGCTAACGGGACTACATACAGATTCCCAACCTCACGGGGCGTCCAATCAAACGAACAGAGCATTGTCCTGTGGTGCACGGTCACAGCACCAACGAGGAACGTGTCGACAAGCGGACGCAATGGGCTCGCCCATCCAGCACATCGTCCATGGAATATGGATGCGATGGTGCATCGTCGCCGTACTGACAGGTGACAGCCCGCGCCCACGAGGCTGCGTGACATCGGAGCTGAGCTGTTTCATCCGTTTCCGTTCGCGAAGGTCGATCGATCGGAGCATGTTCCCCCTAGGGTTGCAGTCGAGATGCTGACATGACAGATCCTCTGAAAGAACGGCCACTGTCCTCCGGGCCGGGTCGGTGATCGGTCGAGGTGATCCAAATTCTGTTCGCAGTTTTACATTTCAACCAAGCATAGTAGAGGTCTCGTACTACAATTAATCGATGCATGCCAGTTACACCAAGTTACCAACAGACGGACTAAGGTCTGGGTCGTTTCAGTTTCAGTTTTGACTTACTTTTCACTATTTATAAATTTTGTTTTTTGAACTTTTGTCTTTTTTAGCTTTTTTGCCCTTTTTCTCGTATTCGTTTGCGTTGTCTATGATGAGCTAGCATTTTTTTCTATTTTTAAATTTTTTAAATTTAATTACGCTAAATAAACCATCTTCAGGTACAATGAAATTTCAACCGCTACAGTACAATTTCAACTATAAACCATAGCTTTTCAACTCAACGGAGCGGGACCTAAAACCAGCGCACCTGGAGGATTACAAAAGCTTATATTGACCAAAAATGTACGATCAAAGAAAGGGATTAATTCGATCTCGTCAGAGTCAAAACTGAACACACTGTTCAGCGTACCAAAGCCAGTGCACCTTTTGCTAATTTTCCAAAGTGTTAGCCTAACAAATATATGTATACCGGCCGGGCCGGGGGGATCGAATCCTGCAAAAGAATTAATGCAGATAAGCTTTTAATCCCCGCTCTCACTCCCTACCGGCCATGCAGGAACAAGCGAATCAAATCGTTCCTGATGCCGAGAAAGACGACGGATCGACGATGGGGAATTTCACCGGCCGGCCGGCTGTTTCCAGATGCCCACGAACGTACGTACGCACCACCGCGCGCGCTCCTGGCCAACGACGCGCGCAGTGCTGGTCGCAAAAGCGAGCGCCCCTGGCGCCTCGACAGCTCACATCACCTTTTCCATCGCTCGGCCCCGGCCGGAGCGGGTACGTACGAGCTGATAATGTGGTTTCTTTTCATTAGTTTAGCACGAACATTTATATGAATAAATATTTTGATAATTTATTTTAAAAAGCTGATATAAAACTTGCTCTATTTATTTGTTTAAAAAAATCATAAGTTATAAATTATAAGTTGAAAAGAAAGAGAGTAGTATAGGCTGGGACACTGAACCTTTGATGTTGTCGGCACGACGGCCGGTTTTGAGTCGGCCAAATGCAGAGCAAGTCATGGCCAACTTGCCTCGAGAGCTTTATCATGTGACCCACTAGTGAGTTTTACTAGTGTGGTAATATAGCAGCTAGCGTGCACGCGTGATCGGTCGATGGATGCTGATGAGGAATGGCTTAAGCTCTAATCGTAGATTCTGATGCAAATTAAGCCGAACGGCGGGTCGAATCTGATGCTATACTCCATCTTTCGTTAGTGCATACGGTCGGTAGTAGCATCTCGGGTACGCAATTAAAGGGAGGCGGGCCATAGCCTGGCTCATGCAACTCGCGGAAAAAGTTACGGGCTGTTTTTCTTTATCTTACCTTTTAGCTCCGTTTGTTTCGATTTGAGTTTCTAGTTTCTAATTTATTTTATTATTATTTTTAAATTTTATCTTTTTCTGATTTTTAATTTTTTTACCAGTTCTTTTTTTCCGTATTCGTTCGGACTGTCCGTGATAGGCTAACATATTTTTTTCTATTTTTAAAATTTTTTAAATTTAGTTACGCCAAATAAGCCACCATCAACTACAATATAATTTCAATCAGCTACAGTATAATTTCAATCATAAGCCAGCTTATTTCAGTTCAACCGAGCGGCACCTTAGTTTTTTTGCTTATTTAATAGTTAAAATAAATTAGATGTTTTTCGAATCGAATTTTCAAACGTTTTTTAAGTCAAAAACTATGTGCACCGTTCGCGTCTGAGCCATCCGCTGTCATCCCAAAAAATAAAGACAAAAGCTAGTAACTATAGTCAAAATTTATCAACTATAGTTTAAAATAACACGGTAACTAGTAGTTCAAGTGGACATGGTAATGCACTAAGGCTTTGTATGTACGGTTGGACTTGTGCTTGTGTGTAGCATGACGCAGCTGCATTTCCAAATTTTCAATCGTAGTGTGCTAGCAAAGTCTTCACCCCGATCGGCAGTTGAAGCCAGCGACACTCAGGAGCAGTAGCGTAAACTGCTGTGTTTTCTCGCGAGACTAGCTAGCTAGATTGATTACTCGATCAGCGGTGCAGGTAGAACGTGAAACACTATTTCCGACAGGCAAAGTACCTGAAATCGAGCCCAAAACCACGACGTCTCGGTCACTACCCACGTTGCCATCTATGGACTTTTCGCAACTTCCGACAGATGGGCACCAGACAACCTTAGGTTGCCCTAAATGCGTAGGTTCAGTGTCGGTTCTACACCCTTGTAACATGGGCCTATTTAAGAATGGCCAATTAATCGCTCACGTTCAGGAAACGTGAAATGGCCGAAAATCGAACAGTATTTTCAACTAAGGCCTCACTCAAAGTGGTTTTAGCTTTTAAAAGTTAGAAGTCACTTATAACACATTAATTTTTTAATTTTGCTTTTTTGGGTTTTTGGTTTTCTCTTTTGCTTTTTTCGTTTTCCTTTGTATTGTTTATAAAGATATAATGATATTTTTATTTTTTTCTAATTCAATGATTTAAAAAACTAGCATTTGCTGTCGTACAATTTCAATAAAAAACGGAAAGACACACCTGTAAACCAGATGGAGCGCCCTAGTCCATGCATCAGGAACATATCAAGCTGATAGAGATTCGATTCTCCAAAAGCTTGCATATTGCATCACGGCATTAGCAGAGTTTACCGGTGCACGTGTCTAGGTGTTGAAGGTGACTTAAGAGGGGAAATTTAACTTTTTGCCACCCATAACAATGCCACCTATCCAAATGCCATCCTTATCGTTGCATTCAACAATTTGCCACTCTTAAATAGGCCCATGTTACGGAGGCGGAGGCGGCGCCGGCGAGCGGGGAGGCGCGGGGACGGAGCCGGCGGCGGCGCCGGCGAGCGGGGAGGCGCACGGCGGCGCAGGCGCTGGCGCCGGCGAGCGGGGCTGACATGGCGCTTCGTGGGCTCGAAAGTGGCAAAAAATTAGGCAACCACATATTAAGAGTGGCAAATTGTTGAATGCAACGATAAGGATGACATTTAGATAGATGACATTGTTATAGGTGGCAAAAAGTTAAATTTCCCAACTTAAGAGTCCGGACACCTCACTCATGGCAGGAATGCGGCTATAAAGCCCTAGAGTTCCAGCTACTTCTGACAACGAGACCTTGTTTCAGTACTATTGCTGACGCGCCCCAGTGTGCTTGGACACTGGACAGTAGACAGAGCTCAATCGTCGCCATATGTATCCGTGCCAACTTAAAAGAGTATGACGTATATGAGCTCCCCTAGCTAGATCGATTTAGGCATCCAGTGCTGCACTATCGATGGTTTGTGCTTGCGATCCCGTGTGTTTCGTCCTGTTTCTGTGTGTGCGCTGCATCTCACAACTTAGCATGGAAGATTCTACCGGATTACTAGTTTGCGATTCCTCGAGCTACTATTTTACTGCAAATTCGTTCTTCCATAGCATACCATACCGTAGGAAAGAAATCTTAAATGTGAGTATGTGACCATCAGCGCCCTGTTTGGTGTAGGATTTTCAGTGGGAATTTCGAAAAAAAAAATGTATATTCAGTTTTCGCCAAAATTTATGTTAAATTAGCCCGAAACTCTTTTACAGGACACTCAATTCTATATGGATCCTTCATTCTTTTGACCCAATACTTTAGATTAGTTAGTATTTAGTTATACTATACATGTCAATATAGACAACAGAATCCCAAGAAGATATAATTGTAACTGGATCGTATGCACAAGAGTAATATTTTTAACCTAGGCATACTCTCGGGTTCGGTAATTACGAAGAAAAGTTTGTTACACCTTTAACAATTCAATCATCAAATTTGATTTTTACTATCACCTTAACTGCTATTAGAACATACGTTCTCCCAAATTTACGGCACTTCATCAGCATATATTGACAAGGATTCATCTTGGCTAGTCAAAGAAACATTGTTGGTCGGTGTTCTTATCCATATATACTGGTGCACTCCATATCTTTGCACAACTTTTTTAGCATATATTGACAAGGATTCATCTTGGCTAGTCAAAGAAACATTGTTGGTCGGTGTTCTTATCCATATAAACTGGTGCACTCCATATCAATTGCACAACTTTTTTAATAGTCTCCCCTAAAAATAAAATCCCAGTAAAACCTCAAGCACTCATATGTAAAGTTTGAACCCATTTATTAGCTACAACACGAAGTTGAAAGGCTTTTCCCCTTAGAAAAGTTGCTAAAAATTAAATTTAGAGACCAATGGGATCTTTTTTTCTTTTTAAAAAATAAGTAATTAGCAGAATTTCTCCTGCAATTGCATGGCTAGATATTGCAACATATTATATATAAGTCTATTGCCTTTCAAAAATATAGTTGTATATGTTATACAATGGTAATAGTTGTAATATATATACATGGTTAATCTGAACTGTTATATCCTACTCCACCAAAATAAGTGAGGTGGATCTTCCCTTTTCCTCCCGATTAATGAGATAATTTCTAAGATTTTGTTAATGATTTAAGGTTTATTGTGTGATTTTTTAGACTCCAAAGTGAAGGAGGTATCTTTAAAGTGTGAAATTTGAGACATGCCATCGCAAAACCATCTAGTATTATGTACCATCGCAAAACTTGTAAAGTATTTTGACTCTCGGAGAAATTTCGAATATTTTACTTGAAGATCATATGTACTACCTTTAGTTCTAAAAAGGTGCTACCTTAATAAAGAAAAGCAGAGTGGAATAAAAAAGCAGAGTGGAATTGGCTTTCATGTTTTGCAATTGCGGGCAGTGGAGTTGCTCCGTAGAGTAAGTGCTGAGATGTAAACATTTGAAATGGCAAATATATGTGTTAAATATATTATCAATTATTAAAACAAAGGGAAAAGAAGCTCTGTTTTTTCTCAAGGGCTAGAAAATACCACGTTAACCGGAGACAAAAGAAAAGAATCTACAACGGTGATTGTGGTAGGTCCAAATTATAATAGCAGAGATCGGTCAGAGATATATCAAGGATATTATAGTTGGGCACGTAGGCCATTCTATTTATGCCTATCTAAGGGGTGGCAGTTAATATCGCTAAAGGTGCCTTTTGTCTTCACGCACGCGTCTTCATTAAGTCTTGAACCATCACTTTATTTGGTTAACCATTGTGTCCCTTAGCCAACCATCATAAGTTGCTAGATACGCCAATAACTGCTCTCATGTTAATCACGTAGAAAACTACAATGTCTCCCAACCTATTTACCTAGTCGGGGTTTATAGAACCATATGACTGGTTGTCTTTTGGTTATAACTAGTCGTTGTTGGCTTCCTACCAGTTTGTCACTAAAGGAATAAGATTTCTTTTAAATTGTGGTCGTAAATATAACCGTTATGTTAAGTGTACCCTTAATATGTGGGCCTACTTTCCAAAGGAAAATAATAACCTGGTCAGGAATTCTCGTTAGCTAGTCCCCAAGGCTTAAGAAAATAAAAAATAAAATATTTACTTAAGTCTTTCTTGCCTCAAAACATGCAACAAGAAGATTTTCTTCTCCACACAATCATTTTAGTCATTTAATATGAATGTGGGAGAGAGAAAAAGACTATCTTCTTGGTAAGTAGGGAACAGTTGTGGTAAAAAAAAATAGGGATATAAAAAGACTTCATCATTTTACATCATTTCTTACTCTACCCATGTTGCAACCAACATCTATAATCTACCTGTTCGCAAACTCTTCATTTGCTTCTCTCTTTTGAGCTTTTCACGATCTCAACTATGGGGATTTTGAGCAAATAGAGCTACACAGAGAGCAAAATCTAGGAGCTTGAAGATTAGTGCTATCTCCCACCTAAGTCCCTAATCAAGTGGACTCCTACTGTTGAAGAATCTACTCCAACTCCATCTAAAAGCCGGATTGTTCTTTTCACCTCTTTTGTGAAATCGAGCTTTGAGTAGAAAAACACATCTTCTCAAGAAATGATTTTTACTACTGAGACTGGTGCCATCGTGGTATAGAGACCATCTTTTGAGCCAAGCAATGCCTCGACCAGTTCAACCGAAGCAAGAGTCAACCAACGTACTACCCCAACTAATTTTGGGTATAGTGACTTAGAAAACAAACTTGTATATTTGGGCAAAAAAAATAATCTCTTGGTAGATATATGGATAGACGAGAGCAGGTGGAGAGTTTGGTGGGCGACGAGGTAGGTAGAAGGGCTTACCCCTCTCGGGCTAGGCTGACTGCACTCAGGCTAGGTCAGATGCATGTACTTTCCATATTTCCCCCTCCACTAGAAAATTTCAAATCTACTAAAATACTAGAAAACACCTGAACACAACTCATGGGGTTGATCCATCTGGTTGCGGGCTTCCGGCTTCAGGCTGCCAGAAGCCAGCAGTCGGTTGGAGTCAGAGTCGCTTCAACTGCTAGCTGCGAGAGTGAAAAGCTGCTTTGGATAAGGCTATCCTAGCTTCGTTCATCATACCCAATCTCCTTCCCCTACTCGCACCGTACCTCTATCTCTCGAGAGAATCCCCCTCCCACCCCATGGTGATGGCCACAGCAGCCAGATCCGCATTGGCATCTCGGCCCCCATCCACGTTGGTGTGTCGTCCCCCTCCCTATCCGCACGAGCCTGTCTCTCCTCCTTTCATAGATTGAGCACTATCCACGGCAGGGGCCGATCCTGACTGTGGATATGCTCCAGGGGCCTGTGTTCCAGTGGGCTAGATCTTCGGGTGACCAGCACCGTTCGCGTTCTCCCGTAGGTCGGCCATGAAGGTTTTGTCGAGCTCTTCCCCACGACCACCCCACGCACATGAAGGTACAAGTGTTCCCTACCTATTACTCCCCTAGTGTTCCTCCGTGCATTGGTAGATGAGTTCTTTTTGCATGGTTTGCCGGTGGATTTTTTAGCTTCCCTGTTTTGGTGCACATGTGCACATACATTATTTGTGGATCTGTTGGTCGTGCTTGCATGTGTTTGCGCCACCTTGCCTGCAAATGGACAAGGGCAAGGCCAAGGGTGCTAGGACATGGAGCGCTGAGGTTATGAGCATTTACCTAAAAATCTGCAGTGAAGAGGTGGCCATCCAGAACAAGCTGTACTCTTGCTTGAACAGGCAAGGCTATGCCAACCTTGCCCGCAAATTGTTTGAACGCACTAGCTGTGTCTATACGTGCAAGTAATGAAGAATAAGTGGGAGAGCCTGAAACACGATTTCGCCCATTGGAAGTCCTTGACGCAGTGTGCAACAGGCCTCGGCCTAGGCCCTGAGATGAGCTCCATCACTGTCGACCCTACGTGGTGGGCAGAGGTGACTACGGTAAGTGCTGAACCGTGTCACTACTTGCGTTAAAATCATTTCGTGGGCGTGTAGTCCAAATGACAATGACAAATTTGTTTTGCCTTTCGAAGGATGGTCTGAGATGACAAAGCTCAAGGATGCACGCCTTGCAAATAAGGACCTCATGGAGCTCATCTTGGCCGACACCACCAGCACGAGTATGCATTCATGTTGGGTGTGGATACCTTGGGCTCCGACGATGATGATGTGGACAACCCCGCTCCCCCATTGCACACCCAGTGCAGACGATGGGCAGTAGACATATGTTCGGGTCATCTCGTGGCAAGAGGGCTCGGCCAGTGCCTACCGCACCGAGTGACAATGACCCAGCGAAGCGCAACGACCGTGACACCCAGCTGAAATGTCTCATGGACATCTACGAGTAGACTCACACACTCACTAGCCGGCTGGCGGCCATGAGTGCCACCTCACCAATGCGGGACTCCACGAGGGAGGAATTCGTGAGCTTGATGAAGATGGTGAAGGAGGCGGGGACTGGCAAAGAAACCATGGAGTACTACTACATGTCACAACGCTGTTCCTCAAGTAGGACCTCCACGCTAAGGCTGTAAAAAAGCTCAAAGCTCACGAACTATTCAAGTTCGGTTCATTTTAGGTTTGATTCGAGCTCAGCTCAAACTTTAAACGAGCTGAACTCGAGTTTGATCTCGAACTCATGAGCTTTATCGAGTCGAGCTTGAATAGTTCGCGAGCCTCGATTCGAGCTTAAATAGTGATACATATTAACTCCTACCAAGCTTACTCGAGTCGAGCTCGAGCTCGAGCTTTTCTTGTTGTTGAAAATTAGTGTATGTTTGAATTATTTTGACTGTTATCGAGTTTACTAGAGTCGAGCTCGAACTCAAAATTTTCTTATTATTGAAAAATAGAGCATAATAAATTATTTTAATTGACGCTTTGACCTCAGCACCGCCTGTGCCTAGTCCGGCCATCCATGCCTCGCCACGACCTCGCCTCAAAGTCCTGCAGCCATCACAGACAAGAAACCATCACATAGCACCGCTCGAAACGGCATAATCATACAATAGCATTAGTGAAAGGTACTCAAGCATGAAATACCCAAAACAAACTCAAACTCTCTAACTCAAGCGTCAATTACTCGTCACAAGCATGGGGATACCTCCACATGGTCTCTCAACTTGTCATTTGCAGTTGGTGTGCTAAGTAGATTCATGGAGAGGCCCACGGTGATGCATCACAAAGCAGTCAAACAAGTTCTTCGATATGTGAGAGGGACAATGAGCTATGGTCCTGTGTATACCAGAGGAGGAGATACAGATATGATCACTGGGTATATAGACAGTGATTTGGCCGATGACAACGATACAGGAAGAGTACCGGGGGCATGGCATTGTATATCAACGATTGTCTAGTGTCTTGGAACTCTCAGAAGCAGAGAATGGTTGCTTGTCATCATGTGAAGCCGAATTCATGGCGGCAACGGCGGCGGCAAGCCAGGCGTTGTGTCTTAGAAGCCTGCTGGGAGAAGTGACCAGAAAAAGTATGAAGCAGTGAAGTTATTCATTGATAACAAATCGGCGATTGCGTTAATGAAGAATCCCGTGTTTCATGGGTGTAGCAAACATATCGACATGAGGTTTCACTTCATTCGAGAATGCGTCAAGAAGCGGCAAATCGCTGTGGAGTTCGTTCGCATAGATGAGCAGCGAGCCGATCTACTGACGAAGGCTTTGCCGGCAGCAAAGCTATCAACGATGTGGCACTAGCCGGGTGTTCGTGACATTGGGATGCATCAGGATTAAGGGGGAGTATGTTGGAGTTAACCCTGAGCATCCCTCTCTGGACAGAAACAGAAGAAGAGCTCTGGATGGCAACGGCAGAAGAGTTCTTTAGGAAACTGGAAACAGTCTCCGAGTAGCGTTTTGTAAAAGTTCGTTTCCGGACATGAAATTGATTCATTGTCCGATCAGGATTCTTATTTGTATAGGTTTAGTACTTACCATATTTCATGTATTGCTGCCACTATAAATTGAGGAGAGAAAAGAGAACGAAATTGCCCCACAAAATCATTGTATTTGCATCCTGTGTTCTGAATTTTTCGAACTGTGCCGGACGTGCTACAGTGCGCAAAAATCTGAGTTTGTGCTTCAGGTTCAGACTTCAGTTTTTCCAGCGTTCGGTTTTCAGAGATTAGAGCTATGCGTCATTGGTCTGAAGACCTCTGTCTACAGAAATTACCATGTTAATCAGTGAAAAAAGAGAAAAATATGTACTGTCGATTGTGGTGGGTCCAAATTATAACGCTCTAGATTTTATTATAGTATTTGAAACCAGAAGTTTTGGGCTTTTGGCAGTGTTCATAGCCCCCTTGCATTGGTCATTTCTTTTTCTTTGTTTAGCTTTGGTTTAAGTGCATGCAACAATTAGTGAAATCATAGGATGAGTACTGAGGAGTTGGACTATCAAGGCAGTGACCACTGCCACAGTCACCACCGATGGTGGGCAGCCATGAGGAAATTGATCGTGGTCCGTCGTTCGTCCCTGGTGCCACCGAGCAACCGGCGATAGTGAGGCATTATCGAATAATAGCTGACGAGGTCGGCGGCGGGATATACTATGATATGTTATCGAAGGTGGACAAATCGAGTCCGTTTGGTGGCAAAATAGTGCGATCAATCTAATAAAGCTTGCCGATGGCTGAACAACTTTGATTATTTTTTCCAGACTTGTCAACAGAAGAATTCCATGATTATATATTCTCACTTTTCTTTCTTCCTTTTCATCTTTTCTTTGCAAGAACATCGCCAGGCAGATCAAGAGGTTCAGAGGGAGGCCAATAGCGATGATCAAGAGCGTGATGACTGTGTAACGGATCAAGAAAAAGAAGCCACCAAATTCGTTTTCAATGGCTATAAATTACTACGTTAGTCCGTGGAAAAATAAAAAGATCTATATCCTCGATGGTAATGGGTCTATGTTATAATGATGCAGTAATAAATCTAGCTAGCAGCGCAAATTCGTGGGGTCACCCTGCTAGTTAGAAGTTAGCAACATTATAAACTGCAAGACTAGTCACCATAGGGATTTTACAGGCGTATGGCTCAAAATTACAAGCCTCCATCCATGGACTTAAGCTTGCGTAAGTATGATCTCTCTTCGTCGCAGTACGACTTCTACCTCTTGTGAGCGTGGAGCAGCATTGCTGATCATAGTCCAAGAATGACGTAGTAGACCAATGTGATTGGAAGAGCTATCAGCATGCCAAAAATTACCCTGCAAGAATTTACAATGACAAGAAGTTAATCTCAACGTATGTGCAAACCGGACCCGGCAATGCATCGTAGCTGGCAATTACTACTTACGCAGTGCTGAGGATGGCCGGATGGACATTGTATTCCTTCGCGAAAACAAAAGGCACAATCCCTTGTGGTAGAGCTGCCTGTCAAATAAAAACCGGAAAGTACCAACATACACAATGCATGAGCTTTATATAATTCACAGGGAAATAAATTGCTTGAATCTTAGCACAGCGTCGCAATGAAGAAGCTGACAAAGCCGGGATCTGACAGAGAAGAACCCGGCCATGCTCTCGCAGTTCGTAAGCCGGATGCCCCACACATGATAAGTATGTCTACTAGATTAATGATAGGCAAAAAAAAAATGGGTATTGATAGACATCATCCGGATGTTTTCTTTCTAACTATCATCCAGATTTGTGACCGTTGGATTAGAGATCCAAGGGCCACAAATTCTCCCCACCCCATCCAAAAAAAATTCACCCCCCCTCCAGAAAAAATTATCCCCCCTCCAAAAAAAGAGACCGTTGGATCTTTAATCCAACGTCCGAAATTTGGATGATTATTAGGAAGAAAACATCCGGGTGATACCTATACACACCCAAAAAAAATTTCACTTTTCACGGGTATCATCTTAATTTACATGCATGCATGTTTAATTACCTGAACAATGGCGACATGCAAGAGTGTTCCACGGAGGCCGATGGCCAGTGAGGCCGCGGCCATGACGGCGGGGCCCGCGAGGAAGCGGACGGCCATGGAGACGGCGGCGACGGCATCGCCGCACGCGATGATCCTCGGCTGCAGCGCCATAAACAATCCTGGCCACGAGAGAGTTGACGGTGTTAGCTCCGGCGCGGGCCAGGGGCGGTGGTGTGGGGACGATTAATTGCGGGCTACGGGAAGACATAAGCACAAGGGGGTGTGGGCACGCACCCAGGCTAAACATGGCCATCCCCAGCCCGGCGTCCGAGAGAATGGAGATGGACTTCTCGACGATCGTTGGCATAGAGATGTGCCACCTGTGATCGATGAACATATATCACCCGCTAATTCCAAAAGGATAAGACGAGATCATTACTGGTATGCATTAGAGAAGAGAAGATAACAACCATACTAATGATTAGTGCAAGTAAACAGCTGCGAGTTATAACTCCGAAAGAAATGAATCGATGACCAGTACTCGTGCGCCGCGCAAAGTTCGAAACTTTTTTTGCTCCTACAGTTTGCGATTGGCGGTCTGGTCGGGCCCGCGCGGTGGTCCTCCGGCGGGCGGAGAACTCATCAGCCCGCCACCACCGTTTGGGGATCCGTAAAGGCTGCTTTTCGGTTATTCCCACCGCCACACAGCGCGTACGCCGGACAGATTCGGTGCCTCCTTGCCGAAGTAGCCCGCTTTCTAGCTAGGTTTCGCCAAGAATATCGATCGATCTCATCACTTGTCACGCACCCCACACCAAGCAAATCAAAGCTAGCATTTGCACCAGCCATCGATCCTTGCCAATCTTGTCGCCTCTCTGCCGTGTAAAATCACAGCCTAGCTAGCTAGCTAAATCGCTATCAGTAGCACTAACTGTATGAGTGAAGCAAGTCACGTGTAACTGTGTAAGAGTGAATTACTCGTACCGGAAGGCGATGAGGGACCAGGTGAGGCCGATGAGGCTGGAGTACGTGTTGGGGTTTCGTATGAGCTTGCGCCACACCATGATGAGGATGAGCCGTGTCATCACGCTCGCCGGCGGCATTTGGTGCTGCCGCGCCCTCCGAGCGTCCGCACCTCCGCCGTCACCGGTGTTTGCTCCGTCCACGTCCTTGGGGTGAAGCTCCGCCGTCGAGCTGGACCCCAGCTTCGTCAGCCCGTCCGGTCCGGCCTCCGCCGCCTCGGCATCCTCCACCGTCTTACCGCCTCCGAAGCTGAAGTCCTCACCTCCCCCCATTGCCACCGCGCCGTAGTCCTCGTTCTCTAAAAACATGGAGAATTTGCCAAGGCCTATGTTTACACTTGCACATGAAACCCGTGAAACGATGGACATACGATAGCTTTAGTGTCGAAACGGACCTTTGCCTGGGCCGTTCTGCGGCAGGTCGGCTGGGACAACCATGCGGATTTCCTTGGCGCCGACGTCGAGAGGCGCTCCACCCGGGCCGCTGCTGAACACCGGCAAGCCGCTGACTTCCGAGACGGGAGAGGCGCTTGAGCTCCACACGAACATGTGGAGCTCCTTGGCGTCGTGGTTATGCGCTGCCGCGGGTTTGGGCCGTAGCGAGTGCTCGTCGAAGTTGGACTGCCTCGGCGTTGGTCCCAGCGACGACTGCAGAGAGTAGAGCTCGGAGGCGCCGAAGCTCGAATCGCGCACCCCGGCGGGGGTCGGCGGCGGAGGCGCGCCGCCGACCATGGCAAAGAAGTCGGCGTGGTTGAAGTTGGAGCCCCGCGGGGTGGGGTTCCGCGACGAGCTCAGCGAGTATATCTCCGCTCCAGTCAGGTTCGATGGCCGCGGCGTCACCAGCAGCGACCGCCGCGACGCCGACGACCGGCGCACGGTGACGTGCAGCCGCCCGTCTGCCGCCACCTCCGCCTCCGTCTCCGCGCGGCCGCCCTCCAGAGACACGACGTCCGGGTCCACGTGCAGCGACACAATGGACGCGGCGGTGTCCGGGAACTGGTCGGCGATGAGCATCCGCGCGGCGCGAAACTCGAAGAGGAAGAGCAGCAGCGTGTACCAGATGATGCACTGGAGCACGACGATCTGGACCATGAGCGAGCCGGAGTAGGGGCCGTACATGGCTATCAGCAGCGGTATCCCCATGACGAGCGTGTTGGGCAGCGTCGACAGCGAGAAGAGCGTGATGGACCAGCCCAGCCGCGGCGCCCCGGCCCGCGAGGGGAGGCGCGACCACACGGCGAGCCCGGCCAGGACGAGCAGCTTCTGCAGCGTGTCCGCGGCCAGGAAGCGGAGGTTCATGTCGTAGGGGTTATTGGTGGAGATGAAGTGGAAGGACAGCAGCGGCACGGCGAAGATGGCGACGAAGCGGTTGATGCCGGAGCACTGGTCCGGGGTGAAGATGCCCCACCAGCGCACCGATCCGTACGCCAGGATCATCGCCACATAGAGCGGCACCACCGCCGCCAGCACAGTGTACACGTCGTGCAATGATATCATCTTGCCGCCGCGCCCGCCGTCGCCCGGAGGCTAACGGAGGAGGTAGAAGCGCTAGCTCGGGGTTTCGCGTCTGCCGCTCCTTCGCAGTGGAATGCGAGAGGAGTGGTCAGTGGAGTAGTGTGCGGGTTACATGCAGGAGTAGTAAGTGTGTGGGTTCTTGCAAGCTCGGCGAGGTCGGGGGCAGCTATTTATATGGCAGCAGGGCCAATGGGGCGCGACAGGCGCAGCCCCGACTCGGGGAGCGGTTTTCCCGTCTAGAGTGTCGGAAAAAAAAATGGCGGAGAAGACAGCCGACGAGCCGCGCAGCCCAGTAGGTGTGTGCTTGCCGCTCGGTGAAAAACGGTGCTCCGTTCGACCGGAGAGCGCGAGAGCCGCCTTGCACTTGCTCATGTAGGGGAGTGTAGCTCCGCCGTCGAATTGCGTGGCGCCAGTGGACAGCGAGCGTGCCAGTATGGATACCTAGGCGGCTAGGTTCTGAGTGGTCGCGTAACGCCCCCCATGTGGTCTGGTCTTGGACGGTGGATTGCATCAGTCCGTGCTAAACCGGTGGCACTTCTTATCTGTCTTGGACGGTTGATCCTATCCAGCATAGTACGTCACGATTTCGCATCGGTTGGAGCTGAGCCTGGAGGGCCTGGACTGCACTTCTATGTAGCCCAGCCCAATTTAAATGATCAAATCTTATCTCCCACCAGTAAAAATTTTGTATGCTCCGTATCTCCGAGATACAGCATTGACTACTCCCTCCATTTCTTGTCCTTCTAAACTGTGTGTGCAGTCAATATTTTAAACTTTGGTTTCTTACGTACATAAAAGTAGTTAGATTTGTCATATGAAAAATATATGATACTTGTATATTTATCATCAAAGTACTTCCGTGTCACTATGTTTTCAATAATTTCTGGTTACATATAAATAGAAAAAATAACGCTTAAAGATGTGTATCGTGGACCATGTTAATATCCAAAATAACAGATAAAATAACAAACCCAATTTTTTTCTCAACATATTTGTAGAAATCATAATTGCATAAGACCATGGCAGTGTTTTTCATGACCAATCTACTCGTGTCGTTTTCATGTAACTAATTGATAGCAGGCTTCTAAGAGCATGTACAATGCAGACGCTTAGAGAGATGCTTAACAATGAAAAACTAATTTTTCTTGCCACATAGGATAGATAAGGTGCTTATTTTGAAGCACTGATGCTTAAATAAGTATCGGTGCTTAGTATGTGCTTATGTGTATAACTATATCTATTAATAGATAATATAGCATCTAAGCATCCACGGAAGAGACACTTGCATTGGAGGAAATAACTTTTGCTTGGGTGCTTGATGATGTGGCTATATTCTCTCTCTTTTAGCATTCATATATAAGCATCTTGCATTGTACATGCCCTAATGGGGACAAGAACTTGTAACCAATCGAAGGGAGTATAACTGTGCATCTTCTTTGTATAATCTGTTACATATTAAAAGCTCATTACCGGTCTTTCAGAGCAGCTAAGAAAAAGAGAAATAGGCTAGAAATTCTCAGGAAAAACAAAACAACTCGTCCTTAATCTGTGGACCCTAACTAAGTCGAATTATAGCAGTCATTAGATGTTATTATTTTAAAGAAAAACATCTAACTATCTATCAAGCATATCTTAGATTAAAAGAATTAGTACAAGCCAAGTATAATAAAAAATAATAGATATTCAGAATAAATAAATAAAAGGAAACCAACAGTATGATTTTCATATGAGCTCCAAATTAAAACCCATATATATCAAAAATTCAAAATAAAAATTGGATAAAAATTTGTAGTTGGATTTGTATACAGATTCTAACCTAAAATAGATATTCAAAATCAAATAAAAAATAACAGCAAAAACAGAAATTTAGAATAAAAACAAAAGAAATTTAGTAATTTGATTTTTGTACGAACTCCAAATTAAATCCCTATGTAGATAAATTTTGGAATAAAAATTAGCAGTTGGATTTGTATACGAATTCTAACCTAAAATTAAAATTCAAAATTAGATAAAAATGAAAATTAAATGAAAAGAAAACGTCCATGTCAAGTACAATAAAAAATAACATACATTTGAAATAAAAATTAGAAGTTGAAATTATATACGAATTACAACCTAAAACTGAAAAAGAAAGTTTGCAACCAATTCAACATTTCAACACTTGAGTAAAGGGAGAAAGATTTGGATGAATTTTTATATCTACCGATACGGAGATGAATGTTTACAGCTACTCTCTAGCCACTCTCAAAGCCTAAGGATGATAAATAACTCAAGATAAAGAGACACAACTCATCTCCCAAAAGTTATCTTCAAGAATCCCAACTCTGACACACTACAACCTGACCAGTCTACGACCACATAGACCTACCAAGCTTCGAGTAGGGAGAAAATGCACACATACTTTCTTCCTTGGAATGACACACGCACTCGAGTAGGGAGGATGAACAAACATAGAAGGGACTTATTTTTTGGCAACACACGCCTTTTTCTTCTCTCTGTTATTCACTCGCAACACCTCAAAATGTTTAACAGATCAGATGGCTTAAATAAGCCTCACGCACGCACTAAGTCGACTAACAACTAGTATCTATTTTCACTCCACTATCCGAGATCTTCTCCACAATCCGTATGACTCAGCCGCTCATTGACTCAGCTACTCAACTTACGAGTACAACTTACACACATCGAGCACCATCCGAAATACTCGCTCCAACCAACTAGCACAGCTAGGGGATACGACTAGAGCAGACACACTACAACCTGACCAGTCTACGAGCACATAGACCTACCAAGCTTCGAGTCCTTCTTTGACCACGCCTCATAACCACAACTACTCGACCATGGATTCTTGACCATGTCTTGTCGACCACTTCACCGATCATGGCTTGTCGACCACGATACTTCAACTGCATCTACGATTGAGGCTTCCCTTCAATCGTTTCATTGACCACGGCTTGTCGACCACAGTTCTTCAATCATATCTCCGACCATATAGGTCTTTAAGCACCGGCTGTCGAGCACTATGCAACTTACGGCCACTGTAGCTACGACTGCTTGTTACAGTACTCCTCCGAGTACTGACTGCTATAGTACTTCTTCGAGTGCTGACTGTAGCTACGACTACTATGCAACTTGGCTTACAACCGCGACTGCTATGACCGGTCTCCGACTCTGGGTCTTCAACTTGTACTCAACATACGACTACAGAGTATTCGAACACACTGTCAGACCCAGATTTTACAATTCGGAATCTACTGTGTTTAACTGCACTATTCCCTGGATCAGTAGATAGTGCACACAGTTACAGTTCTGAATATCAAAGTACATATCATGCGAAAACGTAAATATAATAGTAGACTTACTCATGGGCCGATCTGGCCGAAATCAACAAATTGCAGCAGCGGAAGAACGAAGCACACAGGTGGGACCTTCAGGACATGCCCACAGGCAGCCAACTGGAGGTTCGCGACCTAGCCCTTGACATCTTCATCCTCTTCGTCATCGTAATCCAAAAGTATTATTGATGCATAGCGATCCGATTCCTGCTTCTGAATTTGTCGCAAAAGCGAGCGTGAGCACTCCGACCCCGTGCTCCGCGAGTCAACACAAACATAATGCAATATCTAACATGTATGGCAAATCAAAGGATGGCTCGGGTTCTTTTTATTTGCAGGAGTGCTTTTGAATACAATTATATAAAAATTTCCTAAGACTTAGCATTTTTAGAAATGACTGAATTTCTAAAGAAATACTCATGTATACCAGTGTTACAGAATCCATCCACCATTACATGGCTTCTGCACCATATACTTTCTTTCAGCGTTATAGCCGCTTATCTTACCACTGTGACGACACCCAGGACAATTCAAACTAGGGCCTTTCTCTGCCCTCCACATTACCATTTCCACCCACAAAGATTTTGAAACAGAACTATATCTAGTCAAGTTCCCATGTCCGCCCTTGACCGTGAGCACGGCTATTCGAATAGTTTTTGACTCTGCAGAGTTTGCACACTTTACCCACAAGAGATAGATCCACTCGTTGCCCCACATGATTCCTTAGTCATGCAGAGTAGACTATCACAGGACCTTTACAATGCATTTTTCCTAGCAGAGTTACGTCCGCTAAGGTTTCCACTTCCTTCGGGGTACGACCACCCTTCCAGAAGCCCCCTCTCGCGCCGTCACGTCGGAGGATGTGGCCATCCTCTACCCGCCCGTGGTCACACCGGCGCAACTCTTACTAAGTCGATGCAAATTAGTTAGCCCTGCCTACACTTTGCCAGCTTGTGGTTGTACTTGTTGTACACTGGGAGGTCATCACAGGATTCGGTCCTTAGGGCTATCTGGGCGGTCTACCACTAACCCTTTGTGCTTCCACTGCACCACTCATTCACACCCTCGAACCAATCCGCCCAGATATTTAAGCATGTTGGGGTTTTTCGAAACATAAAGTAATCATACCAACATATACCAGTCATTCCCGTCATGACTGCCCGAATCAATTTCTCATGAATAAAAGTGATGCTTGGAACAATTTCTTGCCCCATGTTCCTAATCAATGCTAATCACGGCATACAATTAAGGACTTATTTTCGAAATGTTACTATTATATTTTTGCTAGGGCGACAAGGTTCACACATTCAAATATTCCAACGGATCATTATTAGCAAACGTTATATTAGGTGTATAACTATCATTTCTGGAAATGAACATATTTTACCACATAATATATCAGCATGCATGTTAATAATTTAAAAGGAAATAGCTTTGAAATTCTGGGTTCAATATGATCAAAAAGTGTTAACTCGCCTTGGTCACAGCGGTCGGGATCCCGATTCTCTGGTGCTTCTAGGGCTGCTGCCTCGATCTCCTCTTCTTGTGCCTCGTAAGCTATTTTAGCGTGCGCCAAAATTTGTATAAAAAGAAAAGCAGCAAATCAAACCAAATAACACCAGAAATTCAAACGAACTCTAAAAATTATGATTTCAGTCCCATTAGATAGATCTTGATTTTAGAGGAATTTAGAAATTTGTCTCACTCAATTTGGAGTTAAAATGAATAAGTTATGCTCCTTTGAATATTTTAGTTCAGTTAAATTCAAAAATTATTAAATCTCTGACAGTGGGACCCACTAGTTATTTTAATCTTTTTAACCTTTTTATTATATTCCATATTATGTGTGTATGACATGTGGGAACCCTCTGTCAGTAACCATGCATGTGGCTGGTCACTGACAGGTGGGCCCTTCGGCCTCTGGCCCCACGGGTCAGTGGGCTGCCCTGACAGGCGGGGTCCGGCTGTCAGTGGGCTCGGGTCCCGCAGTGGCTGACGAATGGGGCCCAGGTGTCAGCGGAAAAAACGAAAAGAAATGCTCGACCGCAACGCGCGGAGCTGGGGCTCGAACGCGCGCCGCGGGAGCAGGGGGAGGGAGAGACGAGCGCTGATAGCCAAGTGAGCGGGGGAGGCATTGCCTACCCTATAAGGGTAGTTTACCCTTTTGAAGTAGCTCGCGGAGGGGTCCGGCAGAGAAAGTCGGGGGCGACGGTGGCCGGCGGCGAGGGCTGCCGGGGAGGTTCTGGGGTTGCGTGGAATATAATCTCCGGGTGCCGGGGAAGACGTGGGTGCAGACGGTCGGAGGTGACGGCCACCGGAGAAGGCTGGCGGTGTACGGTGGCGGTGACTCGGCGGGAGCTCCGGTGACGGCGAGGTACAGGCTTCGGGAGGTGCGGGGGAGACCGGGGGTAGCTTCGCGACGCTCCGGAGATAGTTCAAGGGCGGGGAATTGGGTTCTGGTGGCTCGGTTTGGCGGATCGGTGATCGCTGGAGTTGGGGAAGGAAGTAGGCTCGCCGGCGATTTAGGGGCTCTCGGTTCAATTGCTTGCAGAGGAGGGGAGAAGGAGGTATTGCGGCGCGGTTGCGACTCCCGGGAGGGGCTTTTATAGCCCGAGGAGCAGCGCGCGGCGAGGGCGGCATCTGGCACACCTCTGTGCACGCGGGGCAGGGGCAGTGAACGAGATCTTCTCCGGGATTTCGTAGGAGAGAGGTGGCGGGAGAGGTGCATTCCCCCTCCTGTGACGGGTTCTTTGAATTCGCCCGCGAGGTGAGAGAGGGAGCGGGGATTTGCTGCGGTAGAGGCGCAAGCGCGAGAGAGAGCTGCGTCGCGTGCGCGTGGAGGAGAGAAGAAGCCGGGGGAGGAAGAAGAGAGCGGGGGTGGGAGGTCCACCGGCCAGAGGAAGAGAGATCTGACGCGTGGGGCTCGCGCGGCAGTGAGAGAAGGCGCGATGGAGGCGGGGCCACTGGCAGACACGGCCGGGACAACGCGGGCGACCGCACGGCCACGCGGCAGCGAGAGGAGAGGCGCGATCGGGGGCGCGGGCCCGCGTGGCAGAGGCGGCGCGGCGTGCGCGGGCTGGGCCGCGGAACGCTGGATCGCGCGTGCGCGCTGGCTGCGTGTGGAGGGAACGACTGGGCCGGGGTGACGGCCGGCCCGCCTGTGTTATTTTCTTTTAAATTCTTTTTCTTTTTGTATTTCTTTGATTTTCGTGTATGTACATACATGCTTATTTATATATGTATTGATATTCATATGTGTTTGCATATATATGTAAATGCTAGCCTCCTTTAATTTGCTTGCCATAATTTTTAGGGATGATATTTCATGCTTATTTACATTTCTCCTTTTTGCTCTTATTCTCCTTAATACCCTTGTACATTATTTCTCCCCTTTTGTTCACCTCCTTGTCATTCATGCCCTTATGTTTAGAGATGGGATTTCATGTTTACACCCAATTCCCTTTTGGTATTTTATGAATCATCTTTTCATATTCTTACTCTAGATTTTAATTTTCTAATATTTAGACATGATTGTTTTCCCTTTGGTCCTTTTGACTTTTTGGAACCTTCATTAAGTTATTCAGAAAAATACCACAAACTCCAAATTCAAATAAAACATATTGCAGAAATAAATTCAAAAAGCTTCACATTTTCAAATTCAAATTTTCAGGATGTTACACACACCGAGCACTTGACACAACTATACAGTACTCGAACACATCGAGTACTCGACACATGACTTCTCAGTACTCGTCAGTACTCGAACACGCCGAGTACTCTACACACAACTCAAACACACCCAGGGGCGGAGCCCAATGGGCCGGAGGGGGTTCCCAGGAACCCGGGTCAAAAAAATTTTAAGTTATTATTAGTAAGTATTCACCCTTTGTGCACCCCCTTGACCTAATATGGTGTACTCCTAGCCCAACAAAATTTGTTCTGCTCTGTTCAGCCCATTCGGCATTCTCCCACCGTCACGCGACGATCCAACTTCTTCTCAAATCTTACTACTTATCTTGTTCTGTTGTTCATCGCTGGAGCCTGGTCGCCTACTCGCCTGGAGACTGGACTCTGGAGTGCTGCCGTCTGCCGACCTTCCGTTGCCTGCGTGCCGCGTGCGATGGTGCGAGCGCCTGTGAGGCCTGTCCTTTCCGCAATTCCGCGTGAGCCTGGAGAGTGGAGACTGCGGGCGCCTGCGTGGCTGCGTCTGCCGGTCTGCCGTCGCTCGTCTATGTGGAGAAAGAAGAGATGAGAAAAGTTACTAACAAGGCTGTTGTTCATCGCTTTATGAATATGACCACACGCAAATATTAGAAGGTAATGTATTTTTTTACATAGTTATTATGTACTTTTTAATTGAAACTAATATGCTTATATTTTTTTTGTTGTAGGCTATTGAAGGGATCAATCATTACTATCTTTGGTTACTATCTTTGATGATGTATTTCAGGATTTGGTAAATCTCGACTATCTTTTATGATCGTGATGTTCCGTTTCACTTCTTTTTTAATTTTGGTAAGCACTTTTAATCATTAATGCTAAGTTGTCATATAGTATCGTTCTATCAATGAAGTATTGGTATAAAAAGCTATCTACAAATGTTATTATTTAGTATTTTTTTGCTTGAAAATTCTATATGCCTATATAGATATGGTGAAGTGGTGCACCCCCCTCCGTTTTGCTCTAGCTCCGCCACTGAACACACCAACTACACATAACAACAAGATTAGTTCCAACAACCATCACCACCGTAGCACCGCCTCATCCTCCTCTTGCTTGTATGCGCGCTCACCTTTGAGCTCAAGCCACCATCTCGCCGTTGCCACTTTGCCTATCTCCTCCCCGGAACTGGCCGTCGTCGGCAGTGCGCCCTCCATCCCTCATCCATTTTAGTCGGCAGTAATACCACCTATAGACTCCTCTCACCTTCCTTGTTCCGTTTTGCCCTATGCCTGGACTCAATGCCTTCACGTCGCCGTCAGTCGAGCTCAGCTCGAGGCCTTCCATGGCGCTCCTGAGGGGAAGAGAAGATGGGAAAACAACTTAGTGTAGAGCTGCTCTGAGATTCGTAATTCCACGTATCCAACATAGACTATGAGTCCTTCAGAGGACGAAGGCTCCGTGTCCAGTAAAATTTTTCTCCATCAATTTTCATTTATCAAATGGTGCGGTACTAGTTTCCCCTGCCTGCCTTCCGCTGGCACTGCCAGTCTGCAGTCTGCACCTTGTCTTCCATTTCCTCATCAGAACACAACAAAACAGAAGATAACCAGACCAGAAACAAGACAAGGCCAGAGAGTTCCTCACACTCTTCTCTCCTTGTCTGCTCAGTTTGGTGGGTTCTGCTTGTTGTAAATAATACGAAATGAGCGTGTATTCAGTTTTAATTCCAGCTAGATTAAACATAAACACAAAACATTTCCAGCAAAATATAAATGACATAAATTACATATAAACATGTAATTCTATCTTGCCATTTATACACATGTAAATATTCAATGAATATAAACACAAATGTGCTGAAAATAACATGTAAAGCAGTCCTTGAAGCAGAAAAGCAATTAAATCTAGCTTAAGACAAAATAATTGCTTTAACTTTGCTCTCAGAACAGAGTTGCACAAGATTGAAGATCTTGGCCTTCTCATGCCAATGTCGAAACTCTTCATAATTAATATGAGAACTAGAAATCAGGATTTGAGCTCTAAAATATGTTTCTACTGTCAGAACTTAGCCAAAATAGTGATCAGAATTTATAACTTTCGGTTTAAATGTTCACAGTCAATGAGATTTCACACAGGAATCAGACTGTATCCCGGAATTTTAACATGCAGCATATACCAGTGCGTTCATATGCAGCATACACCAAAAATTTAACAATAGATCAGGAAGGATCCTCTTCTAGAATAACAAGAATGACTACTGCATAGCAAAATTTCAATTGCTTATGAACAGATCATATTAGCCGAAAGACAGCAAAAGTATAGACAGTAGAAACCAAATCACTAGAGCTCAAAACTAATCCTGTTATCAATATCTAATTCAGTATTCGACTAGTTCATCACAGAGCAACAACCGAGCACACATAGCATTCCAAGTATTTGAACTTTAAAAGCCAAAAATTAAAGAACAAATATAGCTGCTGCTATTTGAAGAAGAATCAAAATACTCACGGTGCAGACGGCACTCGAAGCCGTCCAGAAGCAACTCAAGAAGGTGAAGAACAAGAAAACCAGGGAAAGGCACACTCACGACGCTGACCCAGAAAACCTAGCACCCCCTTGTGCCGCTCGCAGTAGAGGAGTGAGGTAGACAGACATACAATGCCTACTCCAACCTCGGTTGCCGAAGCCGGAGATGAAGATCAGGGTGACGCCGCACAAGACCACAGGGAATGCACCGGCCGGATGCACTCAAACAATAATGGGGAATCGCCACTGCCTTCTTCCTCCCTCGGGTCAACTTTTCACCTACCGATTTCCCCTCAAACCCCACCAAATCTCTGGGATTCACACAGAAAATCCAAGGCAAAAGCACCAATCGGTGATGGCGCAGAAGCACCAGCACCCGCACACCCGAAGACCAGAGAGGAAGAAGACCAAAGAGGAGCAAATCGAGATCGGAAGAGAGCTCACCCGCACGGTGGAAGAATTCGGTCTTAAGAAGAGGAGACAGGGGTTTGCAACGGGGTGACACGAGCGGCCGGCTCCAAAAAACCCAGGCCAACCCGCGCCTTCACCGCCGCCTCTCCACACGCTGTCTCCCCCATGCACCACCAAAATCGTTAGATCTGGGCGGAAGCCCCTCCACACGCTGTCTCCTCCCTTAGCCCCGCCTGCATTCCCTTTTTTTTTGCAATTGGAAAATTACCGAAATGTCCTCGCTGCACCAACACTGCTCACCGGTTCCCCTTCACAGCACCCATGCCTTCCTCCTGGCCCCTGCCCTCAGAAGCCAGTCAAGCCACTAGAAAGAGAAACACCACACTACACTCGCTTCATACTTAGGCACGGCGGGAACTAGCAGCTCCCGCAAGGAACCATGAGAACCACCATGGCGAGAAGCCCCCACGAGTCCTCCTCATTCTCCCGGAGGCACTTCAAGTGGCCGGTTCTTGGTAAGAGCAGCAGCCATGGCCCCACCAGTATCGCGGAGGAAGGCTCCGTCAAGAGTACGGAGGCTGAGGACGAGGAGGAGGCGGCCATGGCTTTCTCCTCCACCTGCCCGTCGTTCCACTCAGAGGACTTCGTGTCCCCTCCGCCCAAGCCGCTCAAGCAGCAGCGCAAGAAGCTGGCCCGCACGGCAGTGTCGCGCCTGCGCACGGCGCTGACCGCGGCCATTGCCGGCCGGTACTGGCAGGTAGGCCTCGGCGCACGGCTCACCGGCACTCTGTACGGCCACCGTCGCGGCCACGTCCACCTCGCGTTCCAGGTCGACCCGCGGGCGTGCCCCGCGCTGCTGCTAGAGCTGGCCGAGCCCACGGCGTCGCTGGTGCGCGAGATGGCCTCGGGCCTCCTGCGCATCGCGCTCGAGTGCGAGCGCGGCAAGGGCGCATGCGCCTTCCCCAGCGCCGCCGGCTCAGGCAGGAAGCTGCTGGAGGAGACGGTGTGGCGCGCGTACTGCAACGGCAAGGGCTGCGGGTACGCGGTGCGGCGCGAGTGCGGCGCCGCGGACTGGCGCGTGCTGCGCGCGCTGGAGCCCGTTTCCATGGGCGCGGGGGTCATGCCGGCGTCGTGCGGCGGCGGTGAGGGCGACGTCATGTACATGCGCGCTCCCTTCGAGCGCGTGGTGGGCTCCCGCGACTCGGAGGCGTTCTACATGATGAACCCGGACAGCAGCAGCAACAATGGCGGCCCGGAGCTTAGCGTCTACCTCCTTCGAGTTTGATCGCAGCGTCTGCTCGGATCGTGCCAGTCCTGCATGCCTCGAGCTGCTTAATTTTCCTTGTGTTTTCTGTAGTGTCACGGTATGGTTGTTGTGGAATAATGCATGGCTGTTGTGGAATAATAGCATGTGGTGTTTAGACTTGCATGGAAAATGGAAAGGGAATGGAAACATTTTCTTTTTTGGCCTTTTTGGGAGGTTGGTTGTTGCTTGGCAGTTTATAGTTGTTACTGCGCCTGTAAGGTGGTGGTCAGATTGTGAGAGTGAAAGAAGGGAGCTCCATGCGGTGGCTATGGGCGACTGTTGTAATGGTCGGATGGATATATATTAATGTAGTGGTATTGCACTGCATCCCTATTTGTACTACTTCCTATCTATAAATATTGGCCGTCGGCGGCCAAATTTTATAAATTTTGATTATTATTATGGTATATTAAAGTATATAGATTGACTATATAAAAATAATATTATTGGATTTATCTTGCAAAATCATTTCAATACATTTTTTATTATTTTGCTAGTATATTATAATAATAAATTATAGTCAAAGAGAGATCATAAAAAATAACCTATATTTGCGAACGAATGAAGTAATAAACTACTAACGCATTGATCGCTGATATACATGAGCTTATCTTCCTGTCTATACAAACCAGGAAGCACATCCTCTGCCTTTTAACCTCCTCTGCCATTCCTTGCCATTGGGCAATCGAGCATTGGACGGCTTGGATGAGGGTATACGAGGTGATCTCAAGTGCTCAATGGCAAGGAGTTGCAGAGGAGGTTAACGGCGGAGGATGTGTGTTCGCACACGAACACGTCACCGTGTGCCCCCGGCGTCGAGCGCGATACGCAGGACACGTCGCCGGAGGAGTCTTGCTGGGAGCGCGATACGCAGGACATGCCGGCGAGAGCTCTTGAGACCCGACACCCCACGCGCCCGGGAGGGACCCAGTCAGGGCGAGCGGCGGCGATGGGCTGTCCTAGGTCGGCCTGACCGCCCCTAGGACCTTGTGATTCGTTATCGCAAGGGAGTAAACGACGACGAAGAACAAGAAGCAAAATAGGGCAGAGGAAAATAATAGATTGCAAAATAATATAGTAGATTAGTTTCGATTGTGTGTTGTCAATCGGCCGTAAACCCTACATACATATATATAGGGGGAAGCTGGTCCTAGCTTCTTTTGGAAACAACAATTATTTGAATCGAATCAGAGTCCAGACCGAATAAAACTTATTTTAATTTATTCGGTTGCAATTTTACCATGCGGCAGAGATCGCTTCAAGATTGTTTCCTGATCCTTTCCAAACTGTTGCCCGCGCGTGTCATGACTTCCCAAGATCGTTTATGGCCGGCCGGCGCTGCCTACGACCGATCCCGAGTGCTCTTGATGCCGTACGACCACTCCAAAAACATCCCTTTTACCATGCTCACTTCCTTCAACATGGTCGGAATCGCCTTTGGCACGTGCTGGCCTTCTCGATTTGATTGCTGCTCCTTACGACCGCCTTCACCGCGACCGTGGCCTTCTCTGCGTGGTTGAACCCTTTACGATAACCGGTCAGTGTCTCTTACGACTTCCCAGGGTCGTTTACGACTGGTTAGAATCGTTTACGACTGGTTAGAACTATCTATGACCGGTTCTGGATGCTTACGACCAGTTCCGATCCTTCTATTGCTTTACCAATCAATTTTCCTTCGTGATCGTAAACTTACTGTAGCAGTCTACGACCGCTCCATTGCATCGCTGCGCTGTCTTTCCTTCAACCGCTCAAAATACCGTGATCGAAACCTTCAATGAGCACGCATTGATGCTGGCGATCGTCAATTTTCTGTAGTCGAACCACCCTTTTGATTACGTTCATTTCCTTCAATGTGGTTGGAGTTGTTACCGCTTCTCGTTATAACGTGATCGTAAGCCACCGACTTCTCATCGTGGTCGTAAGTTCGACTGCCGACTATCAACCTTGATGTCGTCGACTGTGAACCAGGCTTCTGATCGTGGCCAATCGTGTTCGTCGTAGCCTCCAATGCAGTCGTAGGCTTCTACGTGGTCATAGACTCCAACGTGATCGTGGCCTTCAACGTGATCGTAGACCTCACCGTGGTCGTAGCCTCCAACGTAGTCGTAGACTCCACCGTGGTCGTAGCTTCCAACGTGGTCGAAAACTCCAACGTGGTCGTATACCCCAACGTGGTCGTAGATCCCACCGTGGTCGTAGCCTCCAACGTGGTCGTAACTGCCTTCGACCACGGCCAACGTGGTCGTAACCGGCCCAGCTGGCTTCCGACTTGCTTTGCCGTGGTCGTAACGGCCGCCAACGTGGTCATAACTGCCTTCGACTACGGCCAACGTGGTCGTAACCGGTCTAGCTGGCTTCCAACTTGCTTTGCCGTGGTCGTAACTACTCACAACCATGATATAGGCACAACCTTCCCTTGTTAACCTGCTTTTGGTTTTACGATGATTGTAGTTCCAAGCCAAATTTGATTATCAACAATGTGCTTCCCATGTTTGTTAGGAGGATAAGCACATTAACGCGGTACATGTTACCTTTGTTGAATCGGCACCTTGAGATAATCCTAGTGAATAGTGATGTTAACTTTCTATCATCAAATACATGAAAGTCATTCACTCGTTCCGCTATTCTTACTTGATAACACCCCTTGAAATAGAACGGTGTGAATGTAAAATCTCGACCGTTCAATCAGTGTGATATAGGCCCTGCTCTGTTGGGTTGAAAAATTGTGGCTTATAGCTGAAATTGCACTGTAGCAGTTAAAATTTCACTATAACTGAAGGTGGCTTATTTGACGTAATTAAATTTAAAAAATTAAAAATAGGAAAAAATATGTTAGCTCATCACAGACAACGCAAACGAATATGGTAAAAAAAGAACTGGCAAAAATGCTAAAAAACCAAAAGTTCAGAAAAAGATAAAATTTATTAATAGTAAAAAATAAATCAGAAGTTAAAACCGGAACGAACGGGCCATAGTCAGAAGGTGAATGGGCATCAGGGTCAGCCCAGACAAAAGCGCTAGCTACCACCGCCGCAACCTTGGCTACCTCATCAGTCATCACCGGTGGCCTGCGACCTAGAGAAGCACCTTATCAGGGTTTCACAAGTTTAGCGAAATTTTAGTAATTTTGTTCCTTTCGCTCCCTCCTAAAAGAAAAACGTTTGGGTCAAAATATTTCGGGTACATTCGAATTTTAGGATAAAAATCTGCAAGCTAGCACTTCTGAGAAGGTATGGAGCGTTGGCCTGGTGGTACTGCATTTGTGCTACGTGCACGAGCTCCTGGGACCTTGGTGACATCTTATCGTATACTCCCGGTGATAAAAGTAAGACGTTTTGGGATTAGTGTAGCCAAACATTCTAAACTTCAACAATTAATTTCTTTATATGATATTTCATCGTATACTCCTTCCGGTGACAAAAGTAAGAAGTTTTTGAATAGGTGTAGTTAAATATTCTAAACTTTAATTATTAATATATTTACGAGTATTTTAGATTGAATACATAAAAATAGTATATATGGATCTATCTTGAAAAATATTTTTTTATAATATTATAATTTTATTAGATTATATAATATGTAACAATAAAAATAAATGGTTAAAATAGTTCTTTGGGGAGTATAGATGTCCAAAACAGCTTCTTTTACGATGTGGGGGCTACCACGAGTGGCGAGTATACTCCAACAGTCCCACTAAATGCCTACGGTGATTGTGTACTCCACCACTGTAGAAGTGGCACCGTAGAGAACGGACCATAATCTGGAGTGTGGACCTGAGCCGGCAGCATTAAAGGGTCACCTCACCTCATTCTATATGCATGTAGGAGCAACAGAAGTATGGATACTGTGCACACATTGTACAATTGTTTTTGCAAGGATGTAATCTCCCTATCATCGTAATGGAAGAAATGTGAAAATGTTTTCTGACGCCAATCAAATGCTAAGCTCCGTGTGTTAAGCATTAAAGCATGCATTCGAGCCTCGGTTCAAAAGTTCGAATTGAGCTAAGCAGATCAGTTTATCTGAGGCCGTGAACCAAGTATTTGAAAGATCATGTGAGAAGATCCTAGTTTATAATATGATGAACCATTGCAATTTAGGATATGGGAAAATTTAAATGGCAATGTTACTGGTCGGCCAGGAGGAAGATCGATTAGACTAGCATTGATGGACCGGTCTAACCGATTGGTGGTTAGACCGCATGGGAGGAGTGATCAGATCAGCGCGTGTCAGCGGTCATATTGGTCGAGTGTTGGCGGTCAGACCGGCTTGTGCTAGCGGTCTGATCGACCAGATGTGGTTTTTTGGCCAGACTTTTTATTTGTGGATTTTGAGTTGAGGACTAGGTTTTGATGGGTATGGTCAGTGGATACATATTGCATGAGCTATATTTCGGCTAATGTGGGTCAAGTTCTGAAGAATTTGTGCTCAAAAATGATTTCTTTATCTTTGGATGTGCAGGGTCGCTTGGAGTCAACCATGGACAACGAGAGGATCAGGGCTAGGCTCATGGAGGAGTCGAGGCCTAGAACAATCGAGGATGCCGGGTGAGATGGTGAGCCTAAGCATGACATGAGAAAAGCGGAAAATGTTGAAGGCAAATTCGAACGGTGAGATCGCACCATGTGGCTTGGACGGGCCAAGTGAGCTGTGGTTCGATGGAACTGGGACGAGAGAGACTTAACAACGTGTGGCAAGTATGGCGATTGCTTACAATGGATGGTGATGATCGGGTCAACGGAGGCTTTTTTTGGTAGTTTGGCCAAAATACCGGAAACTATCTTAAATCAAAACTGTAGTGCATGAGTATCGCTTGGAAGAGCGGTTTAGGTCAAGATGGAGCTGGTTTGAGTAAGATGGATCAAGGTTAAGGATTTAACAAATTTGGGCTTATACGCTTTGAAAAGCGTGCATAAGTTAACATGTGTGAATAAAATCTGTGTATGTGTGGTTACTGCGTTCCCCCATTATGCTAAGTGGATAGTATCTACTAAGAAGTGGTTGTGACTAGCTAGCCCATCTATAAAAAGGGGTTGGGATTGAGATTTGCGGTTAACCATCCAACCCACCTCTTATGTGCTCTATTGTTTTAGGGTTATGGTTTTGAGCACATGATATGCTCTATGTCCTCTAAGATGGAGTGACTATAAAACTTTCCTCTTCAAGGAGCAATAGAATCAATCTTTGATATTCTCCATGGCTATCTCTCTATTTGATTCATTTGCTCTTGTTTTGGTTGATTTTTGAAGTGATTTCTTCGGTGTTCTTACTTGTTATGACATGTGAGAACATATCTAAAACTATGTTTGCTATCCTATGCCCACGAGCAAGTCTTAATTATTGATTTTGATTTTAGGTTATTTTTTGCATCCTTGCTAAAATCTCAAAAGGGTCTAAGCTTTGATGTGGGTTTTTGCAATCCATGAATGGAATAGATTTCTGAGACCTTGAGCAAGACGTATACAAAGTTTCACGACTTTTGGATCATCCAATCAAAAATTACATGAATATAAAATCTCGCACCCGTGTTGATTTTACTGTTTATAAGCCTGATTTTATTTTTCATAGCGGTCTGATCGCCATTGAGCTAGAGGTCAGATTGCCCCTAGAGGTTAGACCACCCCGTGGTTGGCAGTCATACCATTAGGGAGAGGTCAGACCGCTCTCTGGTTGGAGGTCTGACCTCTAGGAGTCCAGATCTTCTAAATTTCGTGTTCTTGAGTGATTAGCCTTAAATTTAAGAAGATAATCTAGAATATTTGAGGAAAATTTTAATCGACACCATTCACCTTGGTACCTTTGTAGTCCTACAACATTAAATTCAAATCCTGTGCGTTCTAGAACTTCTTAGGCCAGTCTCGGTGGGGGTTTTATGGAGTTTCATGGGTATTAAATATGCTGACATAGCACTGTATTGATGAAGAGAGAGATGATAAAAGTTTCATGGGAGTAGAGAGAGTTTCATGGGGGTTGAAACTCTTCTGCACTGTTTCCAAAATATGGGTGTGTTGGAAACTGGGATAAGAAATCTCCACTGAGACTGGCCTTAAAATTTGGTACTCCAACTATTTTAATGTCAAGCACACACTATTTGCAAAGTCAATGTGTCCGTTCAAAAAAAACCATTTGCAAAGTCAATGCATCGACTGTTCAGATGCAACACCAGTATAGTAGTATCACGTAGTACATCAGTCAGTACATGAAACAGTCAAACGGTGAGGTGACTGGAGGTCGTCATCTCCGTAGAGCCGAATCCTTCTCTATCTCTAAAACCCGATGGGCCAAATCATGGCGCATGGCAGGACGCCCTCTTTAAACCTGATGTGTGTGACATGCTTGGCGAGAAGCTGGTTTTTTCTCTCTATATTTTGCGCCTCATGTGATTCATGTCTTCATGATGCAGATGCTAATAAAAACCCATGAAGGATTTGACACAAGCGACTCCACAGAAAGATTCCCTTTTCGTTTATTGCGCCGGTAGTACTTCCTGCTACAGCTCCATCCGATCCGACTCTCGGGGCCTGCTTGGATGGCAAAAGCTTCACGTAGATTCTTTAGTTTTCTCTTCCTTCGGGTTCAGATTCTAGTTTCTAACTTATTATTTATTAATTTTTTTGATTCTTTTTCGCTTTTTACTTTTTTTTTTACCTTTTTTGTGTTCTTTTGTATTATCCGTAATAGGATAGCTTTTTTCTATTTTTAATTTTTCAAATTTAATTACACCAAAAAAGTTATAGCGCAAAATAAACTAGCTACAGTGAAAAAAACTAAATGCCACAAAAAACCCAACTGAGCATAACCTAAATGAAATACAGTTTATTTCCTATAGGGGCCAGGGAAAACCGGTGTCAAAATTCACCCTTGACACATTTTCATTTGTTATGTGTGTTTGGTTAGCGAGACAACAGCGTGTGTTCAAGTGGAGTTAGTTGTTGTTGTGCTTGTAGACACACATTCCCTGTATTTATGGATCTGAGATCCACATCTCTGCTTGTAACATATTCTCTATATTTCTAATTGTAACATGTTCTCTATATAAAGGAAATGATCCCCAGAGGGTCATTATGTTCATCAATTCTATCTTTCACAAAATCTTTTATGGTATTAGAGCTCATATCGATCCAATTAACTCTGATCTCTCACCATGTCTACAACTTCCAGTTCCCAATCCTCCGCTGGCAATGTCATTGGTACAACCTCACAAGCCGGACCCCTTCCCACAACAGCATTCAATCACATGATCAATGTGAAGCTCTCTTGCAAGAACTGTGTTGTGGAAGGCACAACTCCTTCCATACCTCAGAAGACAACATCTACTCGAGTACATTGATGGCAGCACCACTTGCCTTTCAGCGATGATCACACAGACGATTGAAGAAGGAGGAGTGGTGCCCAATCCGGGCTATAGTGTCTGGTTCCAATAAGACCAGCTCGTGTTAAGTGCACTTCTGTCCTCTCTTACTAAAGAAGTGCTCTCACACGTCATTTTCCTGCCCACTTCAAGGGAAGTTTGGCTGGTTTTGGAGAAGATGTTCTTCTCGAGCTTGCGGGCTCGAATCATGCAGATTCGCATGCAGCTCTTGACAAGAAGAAGGATCTAACCATTACAAACTACTTCTGTAAGGCCAAGAGTCTCGCCAACACGCTCTCTGTGATTGGAATCCCACTCCAGGAGGAAGAGATAATCTCTTACATGTTGGCTAGCCTTGGAACAGAGTATGACTCGCTGGTCACAAACATCACTACCTATGTCAACCCCATCTCCTTGAGTGATCTCTATGCTCATATGCTAAGCTTTGAGTTGACATTGGAGCACAACAACTCTGCTTTTCAGGTGTCCTCTACTAACCACGTCAACAGAAATCAAGCACATGGAGGAGGGAAGAATGATTGTGGGCGCGATTGGAACCAAGGAAAATCACCTGGCAAACGCAACAACTCCAGTGCTACACAAGGCGGTAGCACACGCCCCTAGTGCCAAGTATGTAGCAAGCTAGTACATGAAGCTTTGCGATGCTACCATTAGTTTGACCATAGCTATCAAGCTGAAGACTCCAACAGAGTTGCAACAGTAGCCATCAACTCATATGCTGTCGACTCCAATTGCTACGTTGATATTGGTGCCACCAACCACATCAACCATGATCTGGAATGTCTAACAACCCGGGAGCGCTACAATGGAGGCGATCAGGTCCAAGTAGCCAACAGGACAGGTTTGCCTATTACTCATATTGGGAATTCTTCTATTACTACAAATTCATGTTCTTTATCTCTAAACAATATTTTGCATGTCCCTAAGATCAATAGACACCTCCTATCTATTCATAAAATTGTGACCAGCAATGCTGTTTTTGTCGAGTTTCATCCAAATTGCTTCTTTGTCAAGGATCAAGACATGAAGACCATCCTGCTCAGAGGCGGGTGTAAGGACAGTCTATACTCCCTTGCAAGTGGTCGACCTAGTCATGCATTGCACTCAGCCAAGATCACTCAGGAGCAGTGGCACTGGCGACTGGGCCATCCTTTATTCTCAATTGTTCATCAGATCCTTAAGTCAAATAAACTTGTTGTAGCCTTGAATAATTCTAGCTTAGTTTGTGATGCATGTCAACAAGCTAAAGCCCACGAACTTCCATTTAGTTCCTCTTTACATGTATCCTTAGCACCTTTAGAGTTGGTCTTTACTGATGTTTGGGGGCCAACTCTCCAATCTGTTGGGGGTTTTAGATATTATGTTAGTTTCATCGATGACTACAACAAATTCATTTGGATCTATTTTTTGAAATATAAATCTGATGTTGAACAAGTTTTCTTCCAGTTCCAAAATGATGTTGAGCATTTGCTTGGTTCCAAAATTCATGCCATACAATCTGATTGGGGTGGTGAGTACCAAAAGCTCAACGAACACTTCAATCATGTAGGGATTACCATCGTGTTTCTTGCCCCCATACACATCAGCAAATGGCTCAGCTGAATGCAAACGCCGACATATAGTTGAGACTAGTTTAGCACTTCTTACTCAATCTCACATGCCAATCTGGTTCTAGGATGAGGCGTTTCACAATGCATATTTCCTTATCAACAAATGCCGAGCTGCGTCATATCTCAAGCAGATTTTCTATTGCACAGTAGCCTAAATTTTTTGGTTTCAGTCAATTTTTTCCCTATATATGCAACATTTTTGTCCATATTTGTGATATTTTTCACCCATGTGTGCAATATTTTCCCATGTATGCAATATTTTCCCAATGTATGCAACATTTTTTGCGACAAATGTTGCATATATGGGAAAAATGTTACATACAAGGGTGAAAAAATTGCAAATATAGATGGTAAATGTTGCATACATGAGAAAAAATACTGTAGCAAAATTGACTAAAGCAAAAAAAATTCAGTCGACTGTGTAATAGACAATCCCTATCTCAAGATACTCCCATCCAATGACTTCTTGGCATTGATCCTAAATACGCCATGCTCCGAGGGTTTGGGTGCACTTGTTGGCCCAATCTCCAGCCATACAACTCTAGAAAACTCGAGTTCATAATCAAGCAATGCTTCTTTATAGGTTACAGTGCAATCCACAAAGGCTACAAGTGTCTTGATCGATCCACTGGACGTGTATACATCTCACGAGATGTTGTCTTTGATGAGAATGTATTTCCCTTTGCAAATCCTTCAAAAAAAAACCTTCAATCTCAACCTCACTCTGTTGTTCTTCCAACTGTTGCCATACTACCCCCAATACACTGAACAGTACCTTACTGATACAAATCTGACAACCACCACCTATGATCCTATTGCAGTAATAGACAATTCTCTTATGAGTAGTAGTCATACTAACCCTGTTAATGATCACCTTGGTAGTGTTATTGTTGCTTCTACAAATTCAGATCATTCAGGTCTACAAGCAAATATCAGTACAAATTTAGCACCCATGCAACACCCTATGCAGACTAGGCTGAAGGACAATATTCGACATCAACGAGAGTTTAATGATGGGATTGTACAATATTTAGAGAAGTCTCGAAAGTTAACAACAAATGCTTCAAAAATGGCATAGGGTACAACTACTATTGCTGAACCAACAAAACACACCGAAGCCATGCAAAACATAGAGTGGAAACAAGCTATGGACTCTGAATATGTTGCTTTACTCAGAAACAGAACATGTAGTCTAGTTCCACCGAAGAAAAGTATCAACATAATAGATAGCAAATGTGTATTCAAACATAAGCAAAAAGCAGATGGGGCAATCGATTGATATAAGGCACGATTTGTAGCTAAGGGCTTCAAACAGAGGTATGGGATTGATTATCTCAACACTTATAGCCCTGTTGTTAAGCCAACAACTATTCATGTCACCCTATCACTAGTAGTATCAAGAGGCGAACACTTATGCGAGCTTGATTCGAACTTTAAACGAGCTAAACTCGAGCTTGATCTTGAGCTCATGAGCTTCACCAAGCTGAGCTCGAATAGTTCACGAGTCTCGATTTGAGCTTAAATAGTGATACATATTAACTCTTACCGAGTTTACTCGAGCCAAACTCAAGCTCGTGCTTTTCTTATGGTTAAAAATTAGTATATGTTTGAATTATTTTGACTATTATCGAGCTTACTAGAGTCAAGCTCAAACTCAAAACTTTCTTATTTTTGAAACATAGTGCATAATAAATTATTTTAATTATTATCAATCTTCAACGAGCCGAACTCGAGCCTACTCGAGCTTAGGCTGAGCCGAGTTCGAGCCTAGGTCCATACTCAGACCTCAACTTGAGCTCGACTCGAGCTTCTATTGAGCTCGAGCCTAGAAGACCAAGCTCGACTCGTTTACAACCCTAGATGCAACCCACTGGTTGCTCTGCTAGTCTGTCGAGCGCCGTGCAGCCAGTACCACCAGCACCCATGGCCAATGAGCACCAAAAGCCTCGAGCAAGCAGCAGTAGGAGATCACTACCTGCCTCGTCTAGTGACTACTGACTAGTAGCAGGAACTCTTTTTTTTTGCTTCTAAAAGCCCTTTTTTTTACAATGAAGTGCTTTTCAAATGAATGTTTTTAAGATGAAGTCCACAAATTAATTGTAGCACACACTACAGCGACTTCATTTATATCGACCAAAATCGCACGCGAGTCTCTATCTCTTCGTACTCTCTCTCTCGTGAATAGCCAAAAGTCATAAACCACAACAAAAAACCATAAGTCACTGTCAAAAAGAAGAGGCCCATAGCCTAGTAGGCTTATACTGCTCCTGACTCTAGAGGGGCCCTGACAGAAAATTTTCTACGAGTACCACTATGGTATTCATTTTAAAAATATGAATAATGATGGGTCATGCTATCAAGTCACATCCTTGCCTATCCCGCGCAGTCGTCACTATGGTTCATGCCCGCACAGCTCCTCCACCCTGTTGGCTATTTAAGCTCCCCCAGCCTCCTTGCTTGGCCCTTACCCTCACGGCACCCCTCCTTCCTCGCCATTTTGGTCCAAGCAAGCTCTCGTCCGAAGCTCTCTTCCGGCCGCCACCATTGTTTTGTTGTTCTGACCAACTCGATGACTCTCCCCCTCAACTCCTCGTGTCAAAATGTGTTCCCAGCCATAGCGTTCATTTCCCCTTGATTAATTTCATGATTTTCCCACATGAACCCGCTGGCGCCATTGTCTTCCCTTGCTCGGCCAAAATAGCCACCGGCGACGCCATCATCTCCTCGCCGAGCTTCGGCCCGATTCATCTTTCTTGAAGCATCCTCGCAACCTACTTGACTAGTCCTAGTGTCACTTACTTGATTCCCTTTGTCCAGTGAGTCGACGACGATGACCTCACCGCGCCACCTCCAGCTCACGCCAACGGCCCTCCTCGGCTCTCCACCACCACCGCCTGCACTAATGAGCTCCCCTCAACCCTCTAAAGCTCATGTGCCCACTATTTCTCCTTTTCCTCCACCCGCCATTGCACGTCTTGTTCGACACCTAGATCCAACCATTACGAGCTGTCGCCGCCCATCTCAACTTCGCCCTCAGCCACGACACTACCACCCCTAGCTCGTACTTTCCTCCAGCACACCATTTTCTAGGTTGTTGTCGCCCCACCGTCATCGCCTCGCCGCCAGCTAGCCCACCATGACTGTGCGCCGCCCTCCCCTATTTTTGGCTCCCTACTCTATTCTACTCGGCTTCTCTATGTTCCTCTATATCTCTCCCTATGTACATGGCATGTGGGCCCAACATTGCTAATGGCCCACATGCCATTGTTTAGATCTTGTTTTCTAATTAGAAAATAATTTAGAGAAATACAAAATAATTAGGAAAAATTCAAATAAAAATATAATTAAATATAATTTATTTATAAATAAGAATAAAATTAATTATGAAATTAGAATAAAGGTTTTTGCAAATTAAAAATATTAAATATTAAATCTTGATTAATTGCATGCCAATAAGGATTAGCAAGTTAATTATTGGATAAAAATAGTTAGGGTAAGAATAAGCCATGTAACTATTATTATTATTATTTCTATATCTCAAAAACCATGAGGGCCCTTTTCCAAATAATACTTAAATAATTAAGGTAATTAATCAAGAGGGACCTTACAAGAGCACGTGCTAAGAAACTACAAGATCAGGTGAACTTGCTTCTTAATGAACATGTCATTAATGTTAACAAGAATTTTATACTACCTAAATCTTGTAATTTACTTGTGCTTAGGTATTTGGATCAATACGATGCGCAAGAGGAAGGAGAAGAATAGCTACGGTATGACTATCAGTTAACGCCAAAAGGGAGGCCATCAGAAGAGGAGTCCAAGTTCCGCATAGAGATAAGGCACGTTTGGACCAGTCCAAATGGCTTCGGTGATGTTCAAACCGTCTGATCAGTTTCAGACCACTCGGCCACTTTGTAACGTTCAAACCAGTCCGAATGGCTTGGTGATGTCTGGACCGTTCGATCACCCTCAGATGTGCTCGAATTGCCCGATCAGTCTCGGTGATGTTTGGACCAGTTCGATTGGCCTCAGTAACATTCAGACCATCAAAGATTACGAGTACTCGGCGTACTCGAAGAGCAAAGAAGACGCAAATACCAAAGGAGACTTGAGCACTAGGGAGGCTTACGAGTTTCATAGCAAAGGAGGTCGAAGTCTACGAGTACGATCATGTGGTCATAACCATCAAGCACTATAGCACTCGAGAAGTTACTGTACCACTTGAGAAGTTACTGTAGCAGATAAAGTTTTATGACTACTACCTGTGGTCGTAGCCATTGCATGGTCATAACCAATGCGTGGTCATAGCTATTGCGTGGTCGTAGACAGCGCGTGGTCATAATCAATATCTGGTATCAAAATGATGTGACAGCTATAAATTTTAATTTTCTTTTTGTGTGAATTCGAGTCTAATATGATATAGGGTTAAGTTGTACTTGATTAGGGGTCTTACAATATGTAACATTTGGGTAGACCACGATAAACTAATATATTATCAGAGAACTATATGCTTGTTCTTCCTAAGATTTGTCATATAATTGCAACCTAGAGGGAAATTAGGCATTATCAACCCGTTGTTCTTGTGATTTCTTGTTATTTGTAGGAGCGGCGACACGTCTATTTGTGTGATCGAGTAGACGGGATCACAAGCGTGTGGTTGGGCGAATTCTTTTCTCGTGGGTTATTGTTCTAATAGTGGTTGGCATCATCGATTTGTCAGGTTGCACGGATCCAAGTTACCATCATCGATCCTACGTCGTGAAAATCGGCATCCCCCATATCATCTTGATATCAGAGCTCTAGTTGCCACGGTGGGATCAATTTACCCGTAGTAAGATTTACTTTTCTATCCAATACACAAAAGGCCAAAATAAATTCAAAACCATAGTTTTTTGCATCTGTTATTTTCATGAATTTTGTTATGTTTTCATCCATTAGAATTTTTGTTTAGGTGCTGATCGCCGTGTTTCCTTTGTGTAACTTAATCATTGTGTTGTTTCCCTTGTTTCATCAGAAAGCATTAATTCCAGTTAGCTTCACTTATATTATTTTCTTTCATCTATGAGACTAGCTTTTGATATTGCATTAAGGGATGCTCTTAGAAAAGCTAAAACCTTAGTGTTAGCCATAATTTTATATTTATATATATAAACATAGAAGAAGGCAGTTGACATAAAAAAACCTCAGAAAAAGGTGAGTTTTGGTCGAATTGAGATTAGCTAATTCTTGTCCATAATTTTTAGATTGTGTATTTTATTTCTTGAGCAATCTTGTACACTTACATTTCATATTATTGCAATTGGCTAGCGTCCCTTCTAGTACTTGGTGCAAAATGAGCTATTTAATGCTCAATTTCAGAATGTCTCTATTTAGCTCATTCTTTGTTTGCATTGAGTCATATTGATCTTTCCATATGCGTTCATACACTTCACTTAAACCTATTAGATCAGCACTTAAAAAAAGTATTTTAGCATAGATTATTACCTAACTTTACAATATCTAGAATTTTATATTGCATAGGTAAATATTTTTTCATCCAAACTCCACAAATAAGCCATTATTTAACAGTGTTGTGCAATTGAATTCACTTAATCTATCACCTTATGTCGTCTATTGTCACCAAAGTGTGTGCAGCTCTTCAATTCTATCAAGGACACATAAAAACTTTGGTTGGTAAGAGAAAGTAAGGTTGAGTGAATTCCACAAATAAAACTTCCCACATCCACATACATAGCTTTTCTTGTTGTTTGCACTAACCATGGCATGAAAAGAAGGAGAACAAGCATATGTTACACCAGCTGACCTTGAGAAGCTCACAAATGATTTTAACACTCAGTTGAATGACAACCTGAACGCCTTGAGGAGAGAGATACTAGAGGAGCTTCGCAAAGAGTAGGGCCAGTTGGCGTCCATGAAGAATGTGTTGAGCTTGATGAGACAAATGAGAAGAGGGCTGCACGGTTCGCTAGAGAAGCTCAAGCAGATCGAGCCACTGCCAATGCGATTCAACCACCCTTTCTCGGGTGTAGGGGAGGTGTTTTCAGTGCTGACCATGTCCAATGGAGAGGCCGTGGTCGTGGGCATGATAGTGCCTCCCATATTGAGGACTTCGGCGATGACTTTTGGCTACACCGTAACAACAACTATCAACGTCATGACCATCGTCATGATGACCCGCACGTGGAGGAGAAGTTTAGGAAACTCAAATTCACTATTCCCAAATTTAAAGGCGCTTCCGATCCAGATGCATATCTCACATGAGAGCTCAATGTAGATAAGATTTTTCGGATGCACAATTATTTAGAGGAGAAGAAGCTACATATGGCGTTATTTAAGTTTGATGGATATGCGTTGATTTGGTGGGAGTAAGTAGCTGAGAGCATGTTTTGTTCCTAATACTTATAAACATGATCTTTTTGATAAACTGTAGAACTTAAGACAAGGAGGTCGTTTGGTGGAGGAATACTACAAGGATATGGAGCAAGCTATGATTTGGACACGTGTGCATCAATATGAAGAGCAAACACTTATGTGTTTTCTATTTGGCCTAAATAAAAACATTAAACGCATTGTACAATATCAGTCCTATAATACTGTTGTTGATTTGGTGCTTCAAGCAACAGCATCTTTCAATTTGAAAGCTTCATCATCATCCTATAATGCCACCAAGGCACAATTCAATTTGGGATGAGGTATATTTTCAGCTAGCACTAATTCAAATAGTAATGCTCGTTCTTCCTCAATTGCAAAATCAACACCTACACCAAGTGAGAAGAAAGCTACTCCATCCCCTATATCCTCAATTGGTGCTACAGCAAAGAGTAGAGAAATTCAATGCTTCAAGTGCTTGGGGCGTGGTCACATTTCTAAGGTGTCCCAACAACCAAGTTATACTTATGACAGAAGATGAAGATTATGAATCCGCAAGTGAAGATGAGGTTAAGCTCAGTCATGAAAAGGAGAAATATGAGGATGCATCAGATAACAATGAAGAGGTTGATGTATTGAATTATGAAACGGGAGATGCACTAGTAATCACCAAAAATTTAAGCATACTTGCACAAGAAGGAGATGCACATCCAGAGTGATTCAACTTATTTCAAACCCAAGTCAAGGTAAACAATAAGGTAATTAAACTTATTATTGATGATGGTAGTTATCATAACTTGACTAGTGTTGAATTATATGATAAGCTTGGTTTAAAGATGCTGAAACATCCATGTCTATATCATGTGCAATGATTTAGTGAATGTGGGGATGTGAAGGTTCAGTTTGTGATGCATTCTACTTTTAAGATTGGTGATTATAAGGACACCGTTGAGTGTGATGTGGTGCCTATGACAGTGTGTTATTTGCTGTTAGGAAGGCCATGGTAACATGATAGAAGTGTGCAACATGATGATAGTTCCAATATATGTGTTTTTAAGTGGAAGGGAAAGACAAAAGAGCTTAATCCAATTACTCTTCATCAAATACATACTGAGTTTCAGCAAAAGAAGCTTACTAAAAATAAGAGTAAAAATGAAGAAAAGAGAGATTTCCACACATCGGTGAGTGAGAGCCACAAGCCAAATATGATAGAAAAAAAGTAAGAGTGAGGGATGGTTAGTTATGTTAGCCACAAAATCAGATTTGAGAGATGTGAGCAATGACCCATCAAAGAAGCACTTTGTGCTTGTGTACAAATATGCAACAATTTTGCTTTCAACTTGAGAGACCATGTGGAGGTGACCACATGTTTATGATGAGTAATTGACAAGTATGTTGCAAAGATTGAGTTTGGTTTGAGTGATTTGTGCCAGGTCGGCATTTGGCGCAATCGGGTATGGTTGGACGGTCTTATTGCATATTCGTCTTCCCGATTGGTCGTTTGGGCGATTTCATGCTTAAGTTCGTTTTGTTGATGCTAACTGTGATTACATATGTCGAGCGGTGCTATGTGATGTGTTTCTTGTCTATGATGGCTGCAGGACGTCGAGGCGGAGTCGTGGCGAGGCACAAGGTGACCGGACTAGGCACAGGCGGTGTCGAGGTCAGAACGGTTGGATGTATCGAAGACGGCGGAGACTTGAGGTGGTTGCGAGGCTTGGATGACAAGGAACGCGGAAGCTTCCCGGAAGGTGCAGGAGGGGCGTTTCGGTAAAAGCGTAAAGCTGCACAGGTGGAAGCAGTTCCGTTCGGGTTTAGCGGGCATAACGGGTTGGAGACCGTTAGCCGGAGCCTATATAAGGAGGGGATGTCTCCTTATGGCTGTATGGATTCAATGGATTGAAGGGGTTGTTAGGGTTTGCTTTAGTCAAAATAGCCTTTGGAGAGGTTGTTTTGGCTTTAGGCTTTAGTTGGTATGGGTTGGTGAGGAGACAGAGTTCTGTTGGTCATTGTCTCGTCTTTGTTGGTGTGTGTATGTGTTCTTGAGAGGAGACATGTAGCTTGTGCTCTCAATCCAATCTTGTATGGGGTTGTAGGGATGGGTTGAGTTGATACTCTATGTAATCATTCATCTCCATTCCTCAATATCAATCTGAGATGGCTTTGTTTGAGTTTGATTGAGTTCTTGAGCTCCCTCTGTTGTTCTGTTCTTCATTCTTTCCTGTGCAAGATTTCTCAAGTTCTTGTTTTTGTGATCTTTCTTGCTGAGTAGTAGCAAAATGGGTTGTTGTGATCTAGGAGATGCTCCAAAGCCATTTGGCTAGTCAATTCTAAAAGCAAACCTCGTTTAATTTCAGATTTTGCTTCTTGGCCTCCTCTATTCTTCATTTTCTTTCCTAGGGTTTGACGTGGATTTTGTTTCTCTTCATGAGATGACATGAAACTTGGAATGATGAATCCTGAGGCTATTAAGTAGATATTCTCAAAGTTTCATGGTCAAAGATTCGAAGATTGGAGAGGAATTTGAGTTTTGGTGCTGCTCTGTGCATTTTTTCAGTCCTTGGGTAAAATCTGAAATTCTTATTCTCTTTTTGTTTCTTCTTGCTGTTTATGGCCCCTATGCTATTTAGAATAAGTGTATGATCTCTTGGTCAGAGGATAACAGCAAAAATGCATCAATTCCATTGAATCTCTCTTCTCTCGAGTTTCAGGGCTTCCAATTTTCGGCCTCGGGTTTAACTATCAGGCTAACCGGTCAGACCGGAGTGGCCATGGCGGTCAGACCGCTCAGCCAGTGGCGGCCAGACCGGCAGTATTGGGGCGGTCAGACCGGCCACTGACCGGCGGTCTGACCGGCCAATAGGAGGCGGTCTGACCGGCCCCCCTTTGGCAGCTTGTGGTGTCTGCTGTCCCTTGGTTTGATTTCGGCACTCTAATTTCATTATTTGTCTTGTCTATTTCTTCTCTGTTAGTTTAGGGTTCCAGAGAACTTTTGAACTCAGTTTCATAGCTTTCATAGCTATTGAAGAGGAGTTTCATTCGGGGAACTTTTGGGGGCAAGTTTTAAAGAAGCGACATTCACCCCCCCCCCCCTCTGTCGCCATTTTAGTCCAACACAACTAATGACTTAACCTCTCTTCCTAGTGGTGTTTCCTCTATTTTTTGCAGGCATTTGATGATGTGTTTTCGGAGGAGATATCAGTGGGACTTCCACCATTGTGCAGAATAGAGCATCAAATTAATCTAGTTCCCGGTACATCACTTTCAAACCATCCACCATATCGTACCAATCCAGAGGAAACCAAAAACATTCAGCGCCAAGTGTAGGAGCTACTTGAGAAAGGGTATGTACACAAAAATCTTAGTCCTTGTGTTGTTCTTGTAATTCTTGTTCCTAAGAAAAATGGTACATAGAGAATGTGTGTTGATTATCGTGTTATTAACAATATCACTGTTAGATATCGTCATCCTATTCATAGGTTAGATGATATGCTAGATGAACTTAGTGGTGCTATTATATTCACTAAAATTGATTTGAGAAGTGGGTACCATCAGATTAGGATGAAACTTGGTGATGAATAGAAAACTACTTTTAAAACAAAATTTAGATTGTATGAGTGATAGTAATACTTTTTGGTTTAACTAATGCACCTAATACATTCATGTGTTTGATGAATCATGTTTTAAGAGCATTCATTGGCAAATTTGTTGTGGTATACTTTGATGACATATTGATCTATAGCAAAACGATGGATGAACACATTAATCATATTAGACAAGTGCTAAAAGTACTTAAAAGTGAGAAATTGTATACTAATCTTGACAAATGCACTTTTTGTACCGATAAAGCTGTGTTCTTAGGCTATGTTGTTTCTGGACAAGGCATTGAGGTAGATGAATCTAAAACTGAAGCGATTAAGAATTTGCCTACACCTGTGAATATTAGTCAAATCAGAAGATTTCATGGTCTTGCTAGCTTTTATCGTTGTTTTGTTAAAGATTTCAGCACCATTGTTGTGCCATTAAATGAGTTAACAAAAAAATGTGTTGTGTTTAAATGGGGTGCATCACAAGAAAAGGCTTTCAAGAACTAAAAAAAGACTAATTGAATCACCATTGTTTGCTTTACCTAATTTCGCTAAGATTTTTGAAATTGAATGTGATGCTAGTGGAATAGGTATTAGTGGTGTTTTAATGCAAGAAGGAAAACCAGTAGCATACTTTAGTGAGAAACTAGGAGGTGCTCGATTGAACTATTCTATGTATGATAAAGAATTGTATATTTTGGTGCGTGTGCTTGAAACTTGGCAACATTATCTTTTGTCTAAAGAATTTATTATTCACTCTGATCGTGCAGCTTTGAAATAGTTGAAAAGTCAAGCTAAAGTGAACCGTAGACATGCTAAGTGGGTCGAATTTATTGAAACTTTCTCATATATTGTTAAGTACAAGAAAGGAAAAGAGAATGTGGTAGCTGATGTTTTATCTAGAAAGAATGCACGGTTAATTCAATTGGAAGTAAAGGTACGCAGACTAGAGAGCTTGAAAGATTTACATGCTTCCGACCATAAATTTTCAGAATCATATTCTAAATGCAAAGATGGAAAAGAATAGGATAAGTTCCATGTTCATGATGGGCTCTTATTTCATGCTAACAAATTATGTGTTCCAGATTTGTCTGTGCATTTGCTTTTATTGCAGGAATCTCATACAGATGAATTGATGGGATACTTTAGGATAGCAAAAAAACATTTATGATGTTGAACGATCACTTTTATTGGTCTAAAATGAGGCATGATGTCGAAAGATTTGTACAAGGATATGTGACATGCCACAAAGCGAAATCTAAATTTAATCCACATGGTTTATATATTCCACTTACGGTTCCTGGTGCGCCTTGGGAGGATATTAGTATGGACTTTGTTTTAGGATTGCCTAGGACTGAGACGAGGAGGGATTCAGTTTTTATAGTTGTGGATGAGTTTTCTAAAATGGCACATTTTATTCCCTGTCACAAAAGCGACGATGTGTCGCATGTAGCTAACTTATTTTTTAGGAAAATTGTAAGATTGTATGGCATGCCAAGGACGATTGTTTTAGATCATGACATCAAATTCATGAGCTATTTTTAGAAGACTTTGTGGGCTAAACTTGGGACAAGTTGTTATTTTCAATAACTTGTCACCCACAAACAGATAGACAAACGAAGGTGGTGAATAGAATACTTTTCATGCTACCACGAACAATGATCAAAAAGAATCTCAAAGAGTGGAAAGATTTCTTGCCTCATGTAGAGTTTGCATACAACAGGGTGGTACATTCTACTACTCAATTGTGCCATTCGAGGTGGTGTATGATTTTAAACCAATCACGCCACTTGATTTTCCGCCACTTCCACTACATAAAAAAGCTAATATGGAGACTCCAAACGTGTTGAATATTTGAAGAAGATTTATACCAAGAATAAAGAAGAAATTGAAAAGAAGACACGTTACTATGCTGAGATGGCGAACAAGTTAAGAAAGAAGATATTATTAGAACCCGGTGATTTGTTTTGGGTGCATCTACGCAAATAGCACTTCCTGGACAAGCGTAAGTCCAAGTTGATGCCTCGTGGAGATGGTACAATCAAAGTACTTGAGAAAATCAATGACAATGCATATAAAATTGATCTTTCAGGTAATGATTAGCTGTAAGTTCTACATTCAATGTTGCTAATTTATCACCATTCTTTAGGCCAGAAGAATCAGAGTCGGGGGCGACTTCTTTTCAAGAGAGGGAGGATGATGAGGGCATCTTTATGACACTTTGTTCTCATCCACCTAATGATCAAGATATACATATTGAGTTACCGCCTGGACCAATTACAAGAGCACGTGCCAAGAAACAAGATTAGGTGAACTTGCTTCTTAATGAACATGTCATTAATGTTAACAACAATTTCATACTACCTAAATCTTGTAATTTACTTGTGCTTAGGTATTTGGATCAATACGATACGCAAGAGGAAGGAAAAGAAGAGCTACGCCATGACTGTCAGTTAACGCCAAAAGGGAGGCCATCAGAAGAGGAGTCCAAGATCTGCTCAGAGATAAGGCACGTTCAGACCAGTCTGAACAGCTTCGGTGATGTTTGGACCGTCCAATTAGTTTCAGACCGCTCGATCACTTTGGAAATGTTCGGACTAGTCTGAACGGCTTCAGTGACGTCTGGACCATCCAATCGCCCTCAGATGCGCTTGAACCGCCCGATTGGTCTCAGTGACATTCAAACTAGTCTGATTGGCCTCGGTAACATTCAGAACATCAAAGATTATGAGTACTCAGTGTACTCGAAGAGCAGAGAAGACGCAAATACCAGAGAAGACTCGAGCACTAGGGAGGCTTACGAGTACCATACCAAAGGAGGTCGAAGTCTACAAGTATGATCAAGTGGTCATAACCATCGAGTACTGTAGCACTCAAGAAGTTGTTGTAGCACTCGAGAAGTTACTGTAGCAAACAAAGTTTTACGACTGCTGCTCGTGGTCATAGCCATTGCATGGTCGTAGCCAACACATGATCGTAGCAATTGCATGATCATAGCCAGTGTGTGGTCGTAGCCAGCGCGTGGTCATAATCAACATCTGGTATCAAAATAATGTGACAGCTATAAATTTTAATTTTCCTTTTTTGTGTGAGTTCAAGTCTAATACGATATAGGGTTGAGTTGTACCTAATTAGGGGTCTTGTAGACTTTCACAAGGGCTATATAAGCCTTGTAATATATAACCTTTTGGTAGACCACAATAAACCAATCTATTATTAGAGAGAGTTATACGCTTATTCTTCGTAGAGTTTGGCATATGATTGTGACCTAGAGGAGAATTGGATGTTCTTAACCACCGTTATTTTTGTGATTCTTTGTGATTTGCAGGAGCGGCAACACATCTACTTGTGTGGTCAGGTACATGGGGTCATGAGCGTGCGGTTGGGGAAATTCCTTTGTCGCAGGTTACTATTCTAACAGTGGTTGGCGCCATTGGTTCGTTAGGTTGCACGGATCCAAGTTACCATCATCGATCCTATGTCATGAAGATCGGGCATCCCCATATCAATATCAATATACCATAGTCTGAAGTCTAGTAGTACCAGACTAAGCTAAGAGTTGCATTTTGTCCACATGCACATAAGCCCTAGGATTAATTATCAGCCATAGTTTGTTTGTAAATGGTGGCCTAATTAAAGTTAACCATTAAATAGCAATTAATTAAATAAATAATCCCACACCTTAGATAATTATTGGATTAATCATTCGACTAATTAGCAATTCAACCTCAAATAATAATACATCATAAACTTCCAAGAAACATGAAATATAAGATTAATACAATTAATTAAAATTATGCTTATAGCATGTATATCCTCATATCTTTTGTAGATCCTGCCTAACTCATGAAACTTCCTTAATAAATATAAGTTAATAGTAGATAGTGTCCTGACTTTCATCTATATCGGTTAAAATATATACCCTCTCTCGCGCGAGTAGTAAACAATGCTGCCACCCACCGCCGTGCCCCTGCCGCCGCCCACCACGCCACCACCATTCTTCCCCCTAAAATTCAAAAAAAACTTTCACTTTCAACTTTCCAAAAACTTTTACTTTCAACTCTCCAAAATTTTCACTTTCAAAAAATTCACACTTTCAACTCCTCAATTTTAGTTGGGTTTAGAGAAAGAATCAAATCAAATTAAAAGAAAATTCCACTAGAATTGGGGGCTTACCTCCTCGACAGCGGCGTGAGCTCCTCATCCAAAGCATGGCGCGACCTCGACCTCCCGTTGCACACGTAAGCTTCTCCTCCAAAGATGGGCAGCGCTTGCTGCTCCTCTCACTGCCATGGCGCAGGGTCCTTGAACACAGTTGGTGGGCTCGTGACCGGCGGCCCAATCCCAGGCTCCCAACTTGCTCTGTCTTGCTTCCCCTCCCATCTCTCTCCCTGTCGTGACGACGAACAGGAAAAGGATGGATGCGGGATGCATCTCTCCCTATGGGTGGTAACTGTTGAGGAACCGTCGCTGGCGACCAGTCCGATCGATTCCTCTGCTTAGAGCAAATCGAATCAATCACAGAAGACAAAATAATAGATTGAACACAGAGAAGGTAGAGAGAACTCCTGGTCTTTCTTTATTGCTTTTAATTGCATGTGTACAAAATATGCCGGTACGACTCCCTATTTATAGTCTCTGGTGAGGTGTCCATAATGGGCCAGGTCTGCTGGCCTGGGCCTAGGTTTTCTAACACTCCCTCTTGGGCACTCATCCGACACGTTCATCCTATGTTAAAACTCCATAAAAATCCAGTGGAAAAATTTTGTACAAAGAGTACATGATACATGTTATGCTGCGATGCACGAATTGCCTCATTAAAAACCTTGGACAAGAAATTTCAGGAAAACTCGTCAAGGGAAAAAGAGTACAATTCACCCAATTTCATTTAGTCTTCAGAACTTTATTCTTTTTGGTACTTAATCTTCATGATCAAGATTTACTAGCGGGCTTGAGAGAATTCTCCCCATGAATTCTGCAGTTCTCTAAGTCTCATCATTCCAATTCCACGCACGCACCTTTCAAAGCTAGATGCGGATAGTGACTTAGTGAACAAATCTGCTAGATTTTCACATAACTTAGTATGCAGTACTTTAATCTCGTCCATCTTTTGCAATTCATGTGCATAAAAGAACTTGGGGTTGATGTGCTTTGTGATATGACTCTTCACATAGCCCATCTGCACTTGTGCAACGCAAGCTGCATTATCTTCACAGATAATTGTGGGGGTTTGCACAATGTTCATTCCACATGACTGCTGGATGTGGTGAATCATTCGGCGGAGCCAAGCGCACTCTCGTGCGGCTTCATACAGTGCTATAATTTCTGAGTGGTTCGTCGAAGTAGTTACCAGACTTTGCTTGGACAATTTTCAGGAAATTGCAGTTCCACCACACAAGAATACATAGCCTGTTTGTGACCTTGCGGTATGCGGGTCTGATAGGTACCCAGCATCTGCATAGCCAATCAAGTTCAGATCTTAATTCTTTCTGTAGAACAATCCAAGGTCCTTGCTTCCTTGGAGGTATTGGAAGATGTCTTTTATGCCCAGCCAATGCCTTTTGGTAGGCTCTGCACCGTACCTTGCTAATAGGTTCACGGCAAATGCAATGTCCGGTCTAGTGCAGTTTGCTAAGTACATGAGTGCTCCCACAGCGCTCAATTTGGGAATTCCAGTCCCAGGACTTCTCCCCCCTCTTCCGTAGGTCGGAAAGGATCTTTTTCTTGCTGTAAAAATCTCCCGATCATCGGTACTTTCGATGGGAATGCCTTCTCAAAACCAAACCTTTCTAGCACCTTCTGAGTGTAGGCCTACTGATGTATAAAGATTCATTCAGGGACATGCTCAAACTGCAGACCTAAGCAGAACTTGGTCATGCCCAAATCTTTCATTTCAAATTCTGACTCCAAGTAGGAGCTTACTTCTTTTATGTCTTCTACTGTCCCGATGATATTCAGATCATCTACATACACAGAGATTATATAGAATCCATTCTGGGATCACCGTATAAATACACAAGGACAATATTCATTGTTCTTGTAGCCTTTTTTCCAGAGAAAGTCGCTTAAGCGATTATACCACATTCTTTCAGATTGCTTAAGTCCATACAGTGACTTTCTGAGTTTCACACTGTACAGATTTCTATTTGCTCTGTCTTGGTTCGGGAGAGGGATTCCTTCAGGGACTTTCATATAAATCTCCGAATCTAAGTTACCATAAAGGTATGCAGTTACCACATCCAACAATTTCATTTCTAAGTTCAAGTTCACTGCCATTGAGATCAAATATCTAAAGGTAATTCCACTCATGACTGGGGAGTATGTTTCTTCATAATCAACTCCAAGACGTTGAGTGAAACCTTGTGCTACCAGCTTTGCTTTGTATCTCACTACTTCGTTTCATTCATTTCTCTTTCAAACAAATACCCACTTGTGCTCTACAGGGTGCACATGGGGAGGTGTGCAGCATACGGGCCCAAACACTTCTCTTTTGTTCAGAGATAGCAATTCAGTTGCTATTGCCTTCTTCCAATCTTCCCAATCTGATCTTTTCTTATATTCAGCGAGCGATGCAGACTCGGGATCAAGATCGATGATGGTGGCAATTTTCTTTGCGAAGTAGATATCGATATTAGTTATTGTCCTATTCAGGGACTCTCCCGTGTGCACATAATTTATAGCTATTTCTTCATGAGTTGCTTCTTCTGGAGCGATTGCTTCTTCTAGAGCTTCTCCTTGCGCATCACTTCTTTCAATTACGGTGGTAAGACCCTTTAGTTTTTCGGCTCCGATGTGTGCGCACACATCCATGCCGATGGGGATATTCAGATCCAGTATGCCTTTTTCTGAAGGTGTCATACTTGTGCCAGGTCTCAACTAGCTCCCCTTCTCGTTCTGGGGGAATTCAGTGATCGGCTGTGATAAGTCCTTCTTATCCTTTTTCGCCGGGCGTCCCTGGTTACTTGGGATTTGAGGAGCCAAAGTTCTCATCCTTTTATTTTGAGGTCTCTGGACGGAATTAGGGATACCTTCAAATTTTTTTCGTATTTCAACCCTCTCCGGTGCATTGCGTGCAAGCACATGCGACTTAGTCACGCTCTTCAAATCACTAAAGTGATCGGACAGATGGTTTGCTAATGCTTGCAAGTCAATGATCTTCTGGACCTCTTTTTCTGTATCACTAGTGCGCGGGTCGTGTGCATGAATTCCCGTGGCTTCCCACGTAATAACCCGACATTTTTCATCAAGGGGTTGATTTCCTCCCCCTAATGTTGGAAAATTATCCTCATCAAAAATGCAGTCAGCGAAGTAGACAGTATGCAAATCTCCCGACATGGGTTCCAAATACCTGATTATGGATACAGTCTCATAACCAACGTATATCCCAGTCTTATGGAGAGGGCCCATTGCAGTACGCTGTGGAGGGGGTATAGGTATATAAACCTTGCATCTAAACCTCTTGAGATGAGAAATTTTTTGTGGTGACCCTTGAGCTAGTTGTATAGGTGAATGGACGTTGTAGGCCAAAGGTCTAAAGTTGATGAGATTCGCTGCATGCAGGACTGCGTGTCCCCAACATGTAGCTGGTAAATTACAATTATGCAAAAGGGGTCGGGTAATAAATTTAATTCTCTTGATTAAAGCCTCTTCCAAACCATTCTGGGTATGAACATGCGGTACCGAGTGCTCAACTGCAATTCCCATCGCCATGCAATAATCATCAAATGCCTTTGAAGTAAATTCTCCAGCGTTGTCCATTCTGATGGACTTGATATGATGATCAGGAAACACATTTCTGATACGAATGATCTGCGAGATCAATTTTGCGAAAGCATGGTTTCTTGTGGATAATAAACCTACATATGACCACTTTGAGGAAGCATCAATGAGCACCATGAAATACTTAAATGGCCCTGAGATGGGCTGAATGGGACCGCAAATGTCTCCCTGGATGCGTTCCAGGAATGCAGGGACTTCATCCTTCACTTTCAGAGTGGAGGGTCTAGTAATTAATTTCCCGGTGGCACATGCAGGGCACACAAAATCTTAATGATTCGGGAAATTCTTTACATTAATATTATGCCCTTGGGAATTGTTAAATATATTTCTCATCATCCTAAGACCTGGGTGACCTAATCTGTCATGTCAGAGACAGAAGAGTTCAGAGCTTCTAAATACTATCTTCAGGACAGTGTAGGCTGCAGGTGCCTTAATGTTGGTATAATATAGTCCAGTTTCTAGTGAAGGAAGTTTTTCTAATACCCTTTTGCCATTCTCTTCGCATTTCGTGATGAGCAGGTATTCCTTACCATACTCTTCTTCAGTCTCAACGTGGAAACCATTGACGCGAATATCCTTAAAGTTTAGGAGAGTTCTAGTCGATTCTGGGTACAATAAGGCTTCTTTAATGACCAAAGTTGTGCCTATTGGAAGTATAATTGTGGCTCTTCCAGAACCAATTATACATGCATCGCTTTCGACGATTGTCGTAAGGCTGCCAGTACTCTTACGAATCGACTGAAAATACCTAGTCTCTCTTAAGATGGTATTCGTTGTGCCACTATCAGCAAGGCACACTTCCTCCATAAGACGCCACACGTGTTCTAATATAAGGTATTTTATTAACATGTATTAGAATGCATTCAACATATAAATAAAATACACCAATATCAGAACATATCATGCCATCATAAACTGAATAAATGAATGAATTATTCCAAAATCATCCAACCATCACGAGAAAACAAAACTAAAGTACCATCCATGCAAGTTCTAACTTGTCCATTTAACACAAAATAAATGACAATTAAAGTCTAATGCATTCTGTGCATCAGATTGAATCAACTAGAAAATCAGAGACTTCTTCGGCTATCTTCTCAGGAGTGATCTTCTCTTCGAGAGAGATCATGGCGGTGGCTGCCTCTAGGTCGTAAGGGGGTGTTGCTGCTGGGATGGGTTCAACCTCCATCAACTCAGGCAGCTACTCAAGATGCTCCCCCTCAACTGCTGCAAAGTGGGCTTCAGGCTGCCCTTTGCCATCCTTCTTCTTCTGAGCTTGGTGGGCATCAATGACATGTTGCGGTTCTTTGCATATCCGCGACCATGCCCCCATTTGCCACACTTGTAGCAACCTTGGTTCTGCTGACCATAGGTCTTGCTACTCTTCTTAGCCTTTTTGTCACTTGGAGCATCTGATTTGCCTTTTTGGCCAATGGACTTACCCTTCTTCCCCCTTCTCTTCATCAAGGGCTTTCGCACCTTATAACTCCCAGCATTGGCTTCACAGCCAGCGGAGCTGCTTGGTGGCTGAGTGACGTAATTCTTGCGGAGAAGTTCGTCCTGAGCCTCCGCAACCTGCATCATATCAATCAATTCAGCGTACTCCTTGTAGCCGTCTTGACGATAGTTGCGAGCAGATTGTACAGCATTGGGGTAAAAGGTGGACAGGGTCTTCTCGATCTTCTGCTCATCTGTGATCTGCTTGCCATAGAGTTGAAGATTGGTACAAATCCTGTGCAAGGCAGAATTGTACTCCCCGACTGTCTTAAAGTCGGCAAACCTCAGTCTGATCCACTCCTGCTCTGCTTGACGAAGAATGGTATACTTTAGCCTCTCAAACCACTTCTTGAGTGCGGTCCAGAGTGCTAGCGTGCTTTTCTCCGCCATATACTCATTCTTGAGAGTGAGGCAGAGGTGGTGCCTAAGAAAATGAAGTGTTTGATCATTCTCCTCAGGTGTGGGTTGGGTGTTATTCAGTCCGCCAATCCCAATAGCCGCGAGGATCTTCTTGGCTCCAAGCACTATCTCGACATCGGATGCCCACGTCAGATAGTTTTGGCCATACTGGGCCAGCTCCGCGAACTCCCGGTTCGTGATGCCAGTCATCTACATGCGTATGAACGGAATAAATAAGTTTACTGTTGGTAAACATGCATGGAATAATTTGCTGCGGGTAAATAAATGGTACAATAGGTTCTCGTAATGTTTCATAATTTTCTATGCATTTTCTACAATTTTTACTGCTAATTTCAGTGATTAAAAGCAATTTAAACAATTACAATTAACCAAAAACAGTAAATAAATACAGAAAATAATAATGGCAGAAATAAATAAGCTTCAAATGCTAAAATTAATTCAAAATTCAGATTCCTGATGCCCTTTTATGCTACAATATGAATTTTCGGCGAATTTCAGAGAAAAATTCGCGCAATTTCCTGATTTACCGAGGGGTTTTCTGCAAAATTCTGGACCCGCTCGTAAATTTGGGGACTTATTCATGATTTTCAGAACTACGATGCCTTTTCTGCAAAATGCAGGACTTATATGCAAGTTCTAAGGGCTCTTTAGTAATTCACAAGATTTAGGGGGGCCTTTTGAAAAAAATGACGGCTCTCCTTTCGGCCGAGCCCTCGGCCCACCTTATTCCCGCATCTACCAGCCCATTTGGCCCAAAACGGCCTGTCCGGCCGGTTAAGTTTTGGGAAGGGGGTAGGGTTTCCCTACCCACCTGTTTTCGGTGGCAGCGGCGGCTTGAGGAGGCCGGCCCAGCGAGCACGAGGCGGCGCAACATTCGGCGCGCGTGGATGGCACAGAGGTGGCCACGGGGGCCGTGATTCGAGCGGCTGGCCGAGAGGCCAAGTGGTGGCGGCACCGGGCATGGGCGGCGACTCGGGCGAGGCTATGCAGAGCCGGAGGTGAGGCGGGGCCATGCGGCGAGCAACTCCCGATCCGTGCGGTCGGTCGGGTGGCGCAGAGAAGGCGGCACCGTGCGGGCGGCGGCTGCATGCGGGCGAGCCAACCTCGGGTGTGGGCCGGCGGTGACGTCGAGGCAAGCGATGGCTGCGTGCCGGCGGTGACGTCGAGGCGAGCGCTGGCTGCGGGCCGGCGATGACGTCGAGGCGGCGCGCAGCTACGGGCGACGGCCGAGGGTGGCGCGGCTGCGGGCGGCGGCCAAAGGCGGCGCTCGGCCTTGGTCATGCACGACCAGCAGCGCTGACACCATCTTCGGGCACGGGTGGCGCGCGCAGTGGCGTGCGGGCCAGAGGCGGGCGTGCGCGATGGGACAGCAAGCCGGGACAGCGGCCGGCGCTTCAGGCGGAAAAGCGGCGGCCCGTGCGAGGGCAGACGCCAGCTTTAGCGTCTGCCGTGTGGCGGCGCCGGCTGCTAGCCGGCGACCGGTGGCAAAGGGGAGTGGCGATGGACCGACGTCAGGCCGGCGGCCAGTCTTCCTCCCTTTTTTGTGCAGGGCCGTGTATAAACCGAACCGTCCCAGATTTTCTCCTTTTTTCTCTAATCTACAGTGCAATCAACATCTACCCCGTGTTGTAATCTACCGATCGACATTATGCCGGCGACTTCAGGTCTGCTCGTGGTAGATTAGGGCGGATTTGCACCATAGAAATTCAATCTAGAACGCGGAAAAACTGCGAATTTAAAGCGATCTAGATAATTCAATCTATTAGGGATTCGATTATTACCTACGATTCACCGGAGCGATCTCGTGCTGATAACGTGTTGAGGAACCGTCGCTGGCGACCAGTCCGATCGATTCCTCTGCTTAGAACAAATCGAATCAATCACAGAAGACAGAATAATAGATTGAACATAGAGAGAAGGTAGAAAGAACTCTTGGTCTTTCTTTATTGCTTTCAATTGCATGTGTACAAAATATGCCGGTACGGCTCTCTATTTATAGTCTCTGGTGAGGTGCTCATAATAGATCAGGTCTGCTGGTATGGGCTCAGGTTTCCTAACAGTAACAACGGGAGGCAAAAAAAAAGGCCAAAGGAAGGTGGGCCCACCAGTACGAGCCGCACTTGCCCCAGATCAGACAAACTATGCTGCTGTCGGAGACCGTGAATTGTCATAGTATAGCGTTTTCGATTGATTTATTAGTACTTACCGCAGCTTCGAGAATAATGTCCAATCATAAATCATTGTTATTAATTCTTTGCTAATCCACGTAATAGTAGTGTCCATATGGATATAAAAAATATTAAGGCTCATAACATACAGCTCATATATGTCCAAATTTTGAAAAAGCATAGCCAAACAAATAACCTAACTGATCCACGGTTGACGGGAACCAAATTGTTGGTCGTGAGCAAGAACCGATGTGCCACATCAATTGGGTTATATCATTTGTTGGCTAATTGCATAATGCTTAGAGATACGACTAGAATCCTTTTCTTTAAGAGAGACAAATGTTTGGTTCATGGGTGTATGGGATGGTCTCATTCAGCTTGGATGGAATTATCTTGGATAAGATTATCCAAATTGCTTGTTTGGTTTAGGGATGGGATGATACGGGTTTGATGTTTTGTTGGTGAGATGAGGATAGAGGGATATTCAATTTTCTGTTTGATTGAAGAGACAAATGGTGGATGAGATAGGTTATGATAACCTCTTTTTCATGATTTTGTGAGATTACCCTTGGTACATATGACTGACAAAACATTCTAAGTCTCACATTGTAAGTCATGCTATTGATGGCACAAACTTGCAAAAATTTTCCTAATTCTTGTTACTGGTGTAATATCACCTTAAGCCCAGCACAATGCTTGCTAGAGCTTCTTGCCCAGCACGATGCTTGCTAGAGCTTCTTCCTCTATATCCTCAACAACAATGAGAAGAGGTCTACAATTCTACATAGATCTATCATCATGAAGCACCAATCCAACAAATAATCAAGTCGTTTTGGAGGATTTTGGCTCCATACCTTTAGTTTGGGGAGGAAGACACAAGGTCAAGAAGGGGGAGAGGCTCGTGAGGAGTGAGATGTAGAATCTGGTCACTGCCCTAGTCGTCATCGTAGTCGATCACCAAAATCGGTAGTCTACCGTCGCTACTCACCGTTGGTCAGTCAAGAATCCCCTCCATTGCCATCATAGCCGTCACTCGGGCTCCACTCACGGTCACTATCAGTTGTACTACCCTCGTCGTCACCTCCGTCAACTTGCACTCGAGTCGCAGCCGTCGACTAGCCTTGTGCCCTAGCCACTGCCAGATGTAGGAGAGATGGGGTGGCGTGGAAGGTGAATGGAATGAGTCCGTCTGGGACTTTGGGAGATATGGGGTGGCATGGGGGAGGTGAGTGGAACACGTGCATCTGGTCACATGATGGCACGTGAGTTGAGTGTACGCAGGTGGACGAGCTCGTTCGATGTTTTTTTTTTTTTGCCATATCGTGCTATCCAGGATCTCAAGAGAATATTCCCCTTAGGTGGATGAGTTCATGCGAGATGAGTTGATCCGATCCACTCAAGTAAACATAGATACAACCCTAAACTCATCTCGATCCACTCAACTAAACATAGATACAACCCCACAAGTTGGATGAGATCATCACATCCACCCCTTGTCCCATGAAACCACACACTACCAAAGTGTATCACCTGGCGATACCCAGTTTATCGCTATATATATGTGTGTGTGTCTACGGTCGTCGGTGCATTCTCCTCTCCCCTCTCTACAGCCATCCGATTTGATCTGGACCATTCGTCTCTCTCCTCTCTCTCTCTCTCTCTTTCTCAGATACAACCACTCACCCCTCCACTTTCCCCATCTCCTCGTGCATTCCGGCCACCCTTCTCTCTCTATCGTTTGCTCTCTAATATTTGATGTGTGAAGTTGGCCAGATAATAAGTTACGTCTCATTATTTTCATAACTTCGTTGCAACGCATGGGTCTCTAACTAGTATACATGGGCCACAATTGGGCTTGTTCTGCTGAGGCGCAGTCCGCATTGAATATTGAATATAGATGGGCCTTGCATCTTTCACACTTCAAATCAGTCGGGCCTACGCACCCAAAGTCCCAGACTTCTCACTTTTCCACGCATCAACAACTAAGAAATATAAACAGTTCAAAAAAAACTACGAAAACAAGATTAAGGCAGGAAAAACGCACTCACAATCGTACGATCTCTTTTGCGTGAGCTTCCATCCTCTTCGAAATGACTCCATTGTGCGTAACTGACTCGGAATAATGTGCCTCAAGCATTTCCAATAGCAAATTTCACGTCCGGTAATACGCATCCTACCAGGCATCCAATTCTGTAAAAAAAGCACCCAGCTGCACCGTGCCATCACTTGCTTCGTACTAAACAAGCTACAATAATTCAGGACACCTTTATTCTTGCACAGCTGCTTAAGCTTCGGAGATGCAAGAACAGCCTATAAATACCTCGTGCCATCCGTTTTGAGTTCATCAAGTCCACAGCTGCTCAAGCTTTCTGAGCCATCCCCAGAATTACAACAGAGTAGCATAAGAAGAATGGCATCCCTGAAGGCCGTAAAGCCCGCCGGGCTTGCAGGACAGGCCAAGGAACCTGCAGCCAAGCTCAGTGAGACGGCGACGAAGCCAGTGGCCGCCAAGGGCGGAATCAAGAAGGCTGAGCAGAAGCCCCGGGAGCCTAAGAAGAAGGTACGAACATGCAGTTGATGCCATATTGAGATCCTTATTGCCGTTACCTTGCACGCTCTTTTCGTGATGATTTAGTGTTTTTCACGTGAAAGCAGGTGAAGAGCAGCAAGCCGGCAGCAGCCAAAAACTGACGATGGCAGCGAGAGAAATGGAGCTCGCATACCGGTCTCCATGATATGAATTATGAACCCCGTCTTTCCCTTCCCGTGATGTCATGATCATGCCTGTAACCGCAGTCAGTCAGGTCTTGACGGTGTGTGCAACCCTCATGTAACTGATATTACGAATAAGACGGTATAGTTGTGCCATCTGCTTCGTGTTTTCCAGCTTGATGTTTCGGTGCATTCTCCCACTTACCGGTACGGTTTTGTTCGGGCTTCCATTGGGAGATCTCACAACGTATACAATGATCACCTGGAGTCTTCAGAAATCCATCAACTCTTAGGGTCTCGCCTCACAACTCACAAGAGCGCAAACCCATCACGAAGTCTTCAATTGATATCCTATTGAGATTTGAGAAGACACCTCAAAAAATCACTATGCAAAAATAATATTAACAAAACACATATGAGAATTCAAGATCAAGCACAACCAGCAAAACAGCAGCAACATCACTGCACAAAACTGTCAGGGTCACAATCATCCATCACAAACAGTACATGTATGACCAATAACGCAAACCAAAAACTCGGAAGAGCATGCGCTCGAGTTCTTTTTTTTTTTTTTGAAAGAAAGGCAGGAGAGCTGCCTCCGTTTCATTGATCAGAAGAAGAAATACAGAGTTCCAGAGCAACAAAAACAAACAAAGCAAAAGGAAAACTATACAAAGGCTTTGAAGGGAGCCACCCTAACGGAGGACTGCTAGGAAAGCAATTGCTGCAAGTGTTTTGCACCCGCGTCAGCCCAGGAGTGGATGTCGCCCTTGACAGCTCGAAGCAGGACTTCAGGTGGGCGCTCGACTTGCCGGAAAATTCTCTCATTTCTCTCATTCCATATTCCCCAAACGGTGGCCATTATTACGTAGCTGACAACTTATTTGGCGTTACCCTGTCATCTCAGCGGACGTCGTCCATCCACCATTGAAGGAGATCAATATTTGTCCATGTAGATGGCTTTAAGGCATCGACCACATGCAAGGGAGTAACTTAGCGGAAGTGTCAAAGGGTGGGCACTTGCTACAATATCCTGATGCACTAAAAATATTGCAAAAATAACTTGCTGCAATAATCTCAAAATGACATATACTTTTAGATTAGCTACAGATAGTGGTAATCTTCTAGTTTTGTGTTTTACACAAATTAGAATATTACATAAGGCTTACAAGACATGATTACAAGCCTTTGTGAGTGATATAAAATACAACATTATGTACAACTTCGCAAAAAAATAGAGGAAAAAGAAGTTTGGTTTCCAATCATGTAGCTTCTTCCTCTTGTATTGCATACCAGCTACAAGTTCTACATGGCCAACATGCCAGGAAAGAAGAGGAAAGGGATTTATCTTGCCTGCTCCAAATATCCAATCCAACCAAGTGACCAACGACTTACCCAAGCATCCTTTCCTCAGAAGGCGCAAAATGCACAGATTCTTGCTTGGCCATGTTCCACGTTAGATATAGCGAATAAATGGCTTCGAAATAATGTCTGCATATAAACCGTTTAAAAATAAGTAGGAATCTCATTAATATGCTAACTAAATCATTCTGTTGGTATAGATATTAGATAGTACTGAATATGGAAACTGATTTTTTGAGTATATGTGTACTTCAGAGTACGAGCATTCAGACCAGCCCCTTTCTTTTCTAGTAATATCTTACTGAAACAATGTGTGAAGCATAAATGATAAATACAATATTCATCAACTAATTAAGAACCAACAACCAAAAAAACTCTGCAACCAAATTTCCAAACCTTCATTGGAAGGAAAGAAAGGCAGAAGAATAAACAAATATTGGTCCAATGCATATGCGGGAAATGGAATATAGGTTCTAAAGTCCCAAACAACTGTCCAGGAAGAAGTGCAGTAAATTATCAAAATGGGCATGTTTTTCTATGTTCCTTTTTTTGTAGATTGAATAACGAACGGATAACAAAGAGTTCGAAGCCAATTTTAATGGTGATTGAGATTAAGTTCTCTGTTCTCAACAAAGGATCTCATCAGAATCCCACACTAGAAGATCTAGAACTTAAGAATAATAAAATATTGGCATTTGAACAATTAGGTACCATTTGTACCTTCTTAGAATTTGATGAGAATTGTGGAAAATCATAGCCATGCAAAAAGTATACCAGCAGTGAAAGAGTTTAAAGCAAAAGATTAAGGTGTGAACAGCAACTACCTACTAGAAGGGACTAATTCGACGGGCCAACTGTAATTGCCACTCGAAAACCAGGCGCCTTGGAGTGGGTGCCAAAGCAATCTTTTCATATGCAATTGCATCGTCAGCATGAATAACAGACAAGACATCTTCAACCAATGGATCTCTTCCGCCCCTAAGAGGATCCTATGAACAGATATAAAAAAACAAGTTAGAACAAAACTTGGGACTAACAAGTTAAAATCTGCAAGAGTCCATAATTAGGTGAGATATTATAATACCACAACTGAATAAATTATATAGCAATTTCCAGTCCGGAGGGTTAGTTCTGCTTGTACTAATCAAAGGGAAGTTTAAGACAAACATGATAAGATCTTGCTCTTAATATCCCGTAGAAGAGAACGTTGTAATATAACTGATATAGTTATATATCTTTGGTACAGCAGTAGCATGGCGGTGCACAGGAGGAAGGAGTGGCGGAGGGACCAAAAGGTCTGGCCGCGCCACCTTTTTTTTTCATGGCTGTGCCGTTGGATTGAGATCTAGTATCTAGGATTGGCTTAGGGAGGAAGTTGATCTAGATGTAAATAAAAACACATCCGACACCTCCACTCCCACCCGACGCCGTCTCCTCCCCTCCCTCGTCTCCCCTAGCCTCCCCCTGCCCATGCGCCTCCTCCCCACCGATGGCTCCCGGCAGCGGCGCCACCTTCTCGCCTCCCCGGATCCACTATCCCCAAGATCACCGCCGCCGGATGCACCATCTCTGAGGTCACTGTCTTGGATCCTGCTAGTACACCTCCGCCTCCACCTCCGGTACTCCACCAGGGTCATCGTGCTCCTCGCCGGTGTCCCCAACCCCATGCTGCTTGCTCTCGGGGTCATCGTCCTCGACACCAGTGTTCTCCACCCTAGCACGGAGGATTCAGCGGATCCTAAGGTCGCCTCCATTGGATCCGATCATCCTCGCCTCGACCACTGTCAGATTAGGCCATTCTCGCAACGAGACAGTGGGACGACGGTGGATCAAGAACATGGAGTCATAGCTGGAGCCAGTCGACCACGCCAACAGAAAAGAAGTGGAAGGTGGCGGCGCCAGCGGAGAAGAGTGGGAAAGAGGTCTCCGCGGCGAGGCCCAGCCATCCTCGCGTCGTTGACACCAAACCCGAGGGAGAAGCCGGAGTCCATTGGATCTGGTGATCCCTAACCACCGCGCTACTAGATCTGGCCATCCTCAACTCCAACGTGCCAGATATGGCCATCCTCGATCCCAAGGCCACCATCTTCCTCCCTCCTAGCGCCACCGTCTTCCTCCTCCCCGACATAACCTCCCCGCTAACCGGTTCACGCCGTTGCCTCCTCGCTCGCCGAGCCCAGCCGCCGCTTGGAGACTGCCGGCTTGTCATGGGCAGCGATCACTAGCGCCGCCACCCATCACAGATCTGGCTTGCAAAACTAGTAAGGTGCTGGTGCAGGGTATGAAAGAGGGAGAGGATTAAGAGATTAATCGGAGTGAGGAAAGGGAGCGGCACTGATCAGGACACGAGATAACGAGAGTGGCTAGCAATTGCGGCCTCAGGGGTGTGGCAACGTGGGAAGAGAAGCAGTTGGGGTGTGAGGCCGTGAGCAGTTTAGGGAGAGAGCCGGCTAACGGCACGGGCCCATATGTCGGCGTATGTCAAAAGGAGATGCTGGAGTGCGCTGCGGTAGGGAGAAAGGGGGAGGTGGTGAACGGACAGACTCCCCTTTTATATAAGTAGAGATAGAGATAGAGTAGAGATAGTAAATAGTGAGCCAATTTGCAACGAAAGTCATTTTTGTTTTAGTAAATAATAAAAACTCAAATTAAGTTGCAGTTTACACATCTAAGTACTATCAAGTACTAATAAAACTTGAACAGTAGCAATCATGACATGAAAAAAATCATTATCAAAATTCCAGATGTGTTACCTGTATAAATAGATCTGTATGTGTTTTCCCTTCGTACAACAATAACTTGGCTTGAGCACCAGCTTGTTGAAGGACGTCTACAAAAGTTTGACTGCACATGAAAGAAGCAGAGTAAATGGTATCATGAAATTGGGAAACATTATGTTGGTTCAACAAGAGATGATCAATCAACAAACGATCCATCCAAACAACAGACCAACCTTACAGTAGAAACAGCAAAATATAGATGAAGGGAAGTTGACAATGGAAAAATAAATAGCAAGCCACATTCTTATTGTAACATGCTTGCTCAGAAATTTTTGACACTTGGTGTTGCATATGACGACAGACAATGTTCTCATAATAAACTTGGTATTCTAGTCAATCAATCCCCTAGGTTACCAGTATTTTGAAAAACATGCTATCATCTGGAGTGTAATGCAGATTGTTGTATGAAAACTTCTGTTTTGGTTCCTATCCAGAAAAACTGCAAATGCTACCCTTCAAATTTACAGTCTGTCTATATAATTTTGATTTTAATATCCAAGTTGCAAAGCAATTTCATGTTCAAGAAATACCTCAATACTAAAAGAAGGAATTCTTAAACTGGAAAAGGAAAATAATAGAAGTAAAGAATTAGGACAGTTAAGTTAAACATGATAGACACTGTAAAAGGGCATGTTATCCTGCCCCACCTTGGTTTATGGCTTTATACAATTCAACTAAAAACATCTTTTGTAGAATTAGTTTGTAATCCTCTCAACTCATTAATGTTTTTCTACCTTAGATCAGAAGAACGGGCATTGGCTTAATTAAGAAGCTATGGAAAAGTTACTTGTCATAAATTCAAGTGCAAATGGACTTGGACGGTAAAAAAATTTCCTTTCATCACAACAGCATGACAAGGCATCAAGAAATTTTGGAGTGTAGGTGGGTACAGGTGGAGAGAAAATATCTATCGACCAAGAACTCTAACTTTGCTTGAGTTCGTCCTTCATTATGTTAAATAAACATCCGCAGAAGGCACATGAATAAACCTGGCAGATGATGGTATTGAATAATCTTCTGTTCCATGCATAAGAACAATAAGAGGAAGTAGAGCTATGGTCTGGGCACTTGACTCCTTGGCAACAATTTCAGGAGAATAACGTGACAATGATTCCTCTCCTTCCATTATGCTGAAGCAATAGTCCAAAATTTTCCTTAGTGTTTATATCAAATTGTTATTAAATAAACAGACCACTTTCAGATCATAGTCATATAACCTGAGAAATATTGAACGATAAAGACCACGCTCATGGAAATGGTCAACCAAATTATGGATGCTGTATCTGCAAAAACACTATTGTTACTTCGCAGTGCAAGTTGAGTATCTTATCAATATACATCATCAAAAAGAAAAAATATAATATTGGAGGCCAAGGCTTATTAGTATTATGATGAAATAACTATCACAGTATATTCATTGCATTGATGATTGACAAAAATCACGGTGAGAGGAGGTTGACATAATAAACCATAAATGTGTATAATGCATCATAGATAATTGTTGTTACTAATTCTGGATCAAACTGGAGCTGGGTGAATCAGTTTAGTGACAGCATCAATGCAAAATATTGGAGCAAATTTTTATTGTGCATATCGACATACAGGGAAGCATATAAAAGTAGCCACCCTAAAATAGGAGAATGAGAGAGTACAACATGGGATAATTCATAGGGTCTTTTGAAGATGTTGGTGGCTTTTACAGTTTTAGGTATGCAATACAATGGTGAAGATTATTAGATTCATTCTTGTATTTAAGACTAGTTCTCATTTGGATACGTTCCCATTGGTTCAGATGCCAAAATAGGTATGAAAATTTATCAATGCAATTACTTTTTAAGGCAAAGGGCAATCACATGTTTCCCCAGTATCTGACCTAATATGCCAAGGACAATATCTTCCAGAGTTAGCACTCAATATGCTGAGGACAATAGAATATCTGATTTTTCTGTATGGGTTTCAACGAGAATTCAAAAAGAATAATCCTAAAAGTTGGCACAGCTTAACAGGAGCTCTGATGCCTGTACCAGCTCGGTTCATGTACCAGTCTCAGCAGTAGTCAAGATGGTCATGCAATAAAAAGCTAATCAAGAAAGAACCGAAGTGCTCACCCTCCAGATAAACCGAAGTATGCTTTGATTTGAGTAACACTCCAAAAAAAGGGCTGCCCTCTAGATTCTTTTACTGCCTGCTCCATGAGGGCACATGCTGCAATATGTGCTCCTGCTGACTGACCCATCAAGTAGATCCTACATGTTTATCATACATCCCACTAAGTGTTATAGAAGGGGCAAGAACTTACTGTGCATATAGCAATAGGTAACTCTTGAGGAAGTTATCTTATCAAGGACTAAAGAGTTCAAATAGACTAAGTATGGATAATGAACAGAATGATATGAAGATATGCCGTCAACATAATGCACGAAGATAATGCACAGGGGTTTAAGTAAGGTCCTAAAAAGCATCCAAGGGCAACTAAGCAACCAACAGCCAAGGTCAGCTTGGGTGATCAATAATTTGTAGCAATTACAAGGTGACAATCACGGGTTAACTACATCACAGCCCTTCGTACGCAAATACCACAAATTCACATGCAAAGTTCACTTGAGATTTAGAATTGCTCTCTATAACCCTTCGATAATAAGCTTTGCAGAAACTGAAATGGTTAATATCTTACTGATTAGGATCCCCTCCATAACTAGCAATGTTGTTACACACAAATGAAATCCCCTGAGAAGCATCGTTAACCATGTCGCTTATTGTTCCTTGGGGAAAATTTCTGAAAGGAATATATGAATATTGTGTCAAGAAAATAAATAGTGATGAAACTATAATTTCTCATTAGCAATAAAATGAAATGGAGTGGATTCAATGAAAATCATCATCACCTGTAATCAATGCAAGCAACTATGATTCCTCTCTCTGCCAACCGCCTCCCAAGAAGGGCACCCCATGCCTTGTAACTAAAAAATTTGAGCAAAGTCGTCAACGAAGAAAGTCACAGCTAAGGATTAATGTAATAACTTGTTGCAAAATTATGAACAATTACCCAATAATCCAAGCCCCACCAGTTACAAAGGCCACCACTGGACAGGGTCTGCTGTTGTTTTTGGGTATGTACAAATCCAACCTGTATAGTGTAATCTTCACTGAATTCAACCATACACAGGAAACAATTGTTTTTTTGGGGGGGATTTTAGTGTTTCCTGTCCTGATGTTACCTGTTTCTGGGTTGTTCTCCATAGACTATACTTCTACGAACCTGACTTGAAAAGAAATAGTAATATCCAACTGCAAACCAATAAAAGACTGTTTTCAGAATGCTATAGGATAAACAATGATATCATATTCTTATGAAATGAGTCAACCATGTAAGGGTTCATTCAAGAAGACTTCAAGCATATCAGTAATAAACAGAGCATATCCACCCCTCGTACTCTGTTATGTGCATAACAAGTGATAATAGCACAGTGAGTCAGAAGGATAACAGGTTGACTTCAATATACCTTGTAGAAAACCTGGCATAAGTAAAATTGCATAGATTGTGAGGGCAAGAAGTTGTGACATCCACCGGTAACCTAACCTGAATAATAACAAAAATCAGAAGGAATATAAAAAAACACCAACAGTAATTCTATACTACTATGCATTGACACATTCTGGAAAAATGTGAAAATTGAGAATGAATCTTAACCTAGCAAGATGAATGAAAATTTTCACGACAGTGAGTGCGAAAGTTGGCATGGCATCTCGGTGTGACACTTCAAAATACAAGGCCTGAATATATTGCTCTCGCATTTCAAATATTGGAGCTACTTCTATACTTGTGAACTTCGCTCTGTAATCTTATGGGTATCTCAAAAGCTTATTCAGTAAAAGTACTTGTGAGACCCTCTCTCACTGTATCCTTAAACAGTTTTAACTGCCACAGCTGTACTGTTCTATACAAGATGTCGAGCAGAGTTTATTTTTTAAAAAAACGGCAGGAGATCTCCCTTGCATTAAAGAAGATAGAGCAGAGTTTTTGAGCCCACAAAAATGCGTTATAACAACAAAATTCACCAGCCAGATATAGGCGATCGTGCATCATACCTGCCCCCCTTGTTCCATGTTTCCATAATCAATAATAGTTGCGTTAATTGATCAACAGATCAAGATCAAGAGTGCAATTTGCACGGAACACCAAGAAGTGAACTACATGACTAATTGACTGTACAGGGTGACTGCATCAGCATGTACTCCTGTATACTGGAGTATTTGAATAGGGAAAAATGGTGCGCTATTTTTTTTCAGGAAAAAAATGGTTTGTTAGGCAACAACAGTCTGCACGCCAGGGCAACTCCAAAACGCTAAACAGTCTTGTGGTCCCCGAAGCTTAACTCCTAGTACATCTCACTTGTCGATAAAGTTCCACACGCAATTGCGTCATCCGCCCTTATCAAACACCCCCTGATGTTCTCCCCTATGAAAGGCGCAACCATCTCACCAACCACAGATGATCTAAAAACGGGTCTACTAGGCCGTATACTTGGCCATATACAAGTAACGAGTAGACCGATTATGCTATATAATCACTACAAGACCGATTTTTAGAACCTTACCAACCACTAAAACATCAGGAACTTTCCTAAAACAGAAGTTTCAGCATCAAAACTGTCACCGCCGCGCCGCGCCGCGCCGCATGTATTAGTACATCGCAGCATCCGCCCTTTGACTAGTTAATTGGGGTACTTCATCGAGACGGGCAAGGCAAGATATTGCGAATTACCCGAGGCACTGGAGGAGGGTGAAGGTGAGGCGCGTGACGAGGTACGTCTCGGAGGCGGCGTGGCCGACGTCGTGGCGGAACGACGACTGCCGCCTCAGGCCACCCCAGCCGGGGGGCTTCGGCGACGCGGACTGCACCGGTGACGAGCTGCCGGCGGAGTCGCTCCGCGCGAGGAGCGCGTCCGCCTCGGCGCTGCCCCGCGCGTCGCCGGAGGGAGGCTGCATTGCGACGAGGCGAAGGTCCGAGAAGGGTCGGCGGGCGGTGGAGAGATTCGAAATGGTTTGGGTGGGTGGGGAAGGCAACGGAGCGGGGAAGGGATGGGGCGACGCGGGGGGACGTGAGGTGGGGCCTAAATAGGGGCGGGGAGCGCGAGTGCGTGACGACGTGGGGGAAGCGAGCGCAACGTGGCGAAATTTTCCGTTGCTTGCTTCCTTGCCTCGGTACCCTTTCGGTGTGTGCGTTTTGTTCCAAAAGGTTTGTCGGATCGTTAAAGCTGTAGGGTCGGTTCTTTTTACTGTAGTTTTTAGGTTATGGTTTTTAAATTCCACTTATTCGTAAAAGAGATATTATAGCACCGTACATACGCCAAAAAGCTTGGGCCGAATCGAATCCGCCCGTATACTCCTATGCAGATGGTGATGTGATCCTGTTTAGCTGAAAATCTACTCACCAGTTACACTAGACTGCAAATTGTAGATTATTCATTTGCTCACAGCTTAGTGAATGAATTGATGGTAAACACGCAAGGCTGGAGTTGCAGGCAATTACAAAAATCCGCCGGCGTTTCACCAGCACAAGAAATCACATTTCATAAAATCAATCTCTCTCTCTCTCTTTCTGCGCGAGTTAGGGCATATTCTTTTTAGCTTCTAAAAATTACTTTTTGACTTTTCTACAGTAACTAGCTTTTAAACGGAGTATCTTTTTAAAATAGAGTCTACTAGTTAATTATAGTACATACTGTACCGACTTTATTTATATCGGCAAAAACAACACGTGAGTTTCTGTTACTCTGTAATCTCTCGCATGAATAGGCCAAAAGTCACAAACCACAACTAAAAGTCATAAGATTCAGTCAAAAAGAATAGGCTCTCAGAATCTCTCCTCTTTAAAACAAAATGATTAGACTAAATTTCAGAAAACCCCATGTATTAAGGCATTAGTAACATAAAACTACAGATTTTACAAATTTCTACATTTAATCCATATCCTACTTGTCTAGCATGTTGGGCCACAAAGAAATCTCGAGCTAGCGGCCAAAGAGTGGGATGTGAAGGCCGTGTGTTCGCCTAGTGCCATGACTGCACCTAACGACGTGGCGAGGAGACTGAAGCGTAAGGTCTTAAGGCGTGAAGCGATGGCCTCCCTCGCACAGTTTGGGTCTTCGCAGCGCAACCAAGGCTGGACGATCACAGTTGAGCAGTGATCGACGTCGATTTCTTTGTGCGCCTAACATATTAGATGGGTGTGATATAAGGGATACGAAATGAAACTAGGTCAAGTGTAATCAAGTGTTTCAAAAAACCTGTGATTTAAAACCTATGATTTTGTGTTACGAATGTTCTAATACCTAGAGTTTTCTGAAATTCAAATGATTTATTATGGACCAAACTCCAAGTGAACCTAATGACCCAGGGTGTTCCACCAGCACAAAAAATCACACTTAGAACCCCCTCCTTAGAAAAAGAAAATGATGGACCAAACTCGACAGTGTACCTGATGGCTCGATGATGCGGTGTTTTGTACGGGCAAAAATGGTTGGTGGTGGAGCCGCCGCAAAGATGTGCCGCCAAAACTGCTAGTTTTGTGGCGCGCGGCGCGAGAGAATCTCGCATGTTCCAGAGCTGGTAGCATAGCGGAAACAGCCTGCGCGCGCGCGGCGTAGCTGGCTGGCTCTAGGTGCGGCGCGGGTGCGGGTGCGGCGGCGAACGCTGTCGCCGTCCGCATCCGGCTCGGTGGGGCCAATCCCGCGGCCGCGCCACACGTTGGAACCGACGTGATTTTTGGTCCGACGTCGCCGACACGGCTGCTCTCGTGCTGGTCCACGTTTCCGGGGCCAACGTGCCGAAAGATAGGTTGGGGTGGTCTCTGGGCTGGCCCTTTCCGTGCACTTTACCAGGCCTTGCTAGGCTGGATTCGAGGCCCTCTCCGATTTCAAGGGGAAAAAACGCAGGGTTCGATTTGATTCGTCGGAATAAAGCAAAGGGAAAACGCTGTAAAAAAATTCCTTTGCTTACGGTTTTAAAGAAGAAACGTAGGAAAATTAACATTCAACAAGACCTTTTTTTGTTCCTACATATAGGATCAAGGCAAAACATGCTGTATGTGTCACTAAAAACAAATGAGATTGCTATTCACTCCAAAGTTCATGTGTTCTTCATAAGTTCCAACCGTTCAATCCTATAAAATTCCTGTGTTATTCAATCTTCTGTTTTGCACATACAATCCTATCATATTTCTGTGTTTTTAAAATCCTGCGAATCAAATAGGCCCCGAGCCAAATCAGAAAAAAACGCTTTCTTCATCATATTAGGCTTCAGCTCTATTATTATAAGAGCTCCAATGATATTACCGATTGTGTATGCAAAACCCCATGTTTTGCAAATGTTTCAAGGAACCACATGTTCTTGGGTTAGGGCCTCTTTGATTCACACAATTTCAAAAATATAGGAATAGAAAAACACATGAATACGATAGGAATGCATGTACAAAATAGATGATTAAAAAACACAGGAATCTTGTAGGATTGGTGTTTTATTCGCTGAAGGAGTAAGAACACAAGAATTTTAGAGTGAATAGTAATCTTATTTGCTTTTAGTATAAATATAAGAGATTATCACACTGATTTAAGTACCAACATATAATAAAATTCATTAGTTGCCCACTTACATGTGGCCCCACCCATCCCTACACAGATTTAACCCAACAAAGCATCATGTTCTTATCTCCACCGATCCCTATTGTTCACACGTTCTCATCCCACATAGGAACAACCAAGTAGCGGTGGAGGGAGCAAAGGCAAAGGCGCCAACTTAGGCGGTGACAGCGGGAGTGAGGGCAAAGTCCGATGGCACCATCTTAGGCGGGAGCAAGAGCAAAGGCCTACGGGTTGGCCATGCTAGCTCGAGCAACGGTGGTGGGAGCCAGGATGAAGGATGGCAGCAGTAGGAGCCAAGGTGAAGGTTGGTGGCACCAAATCCACAGTGTGACAGTGATATCCTTCAACTTCGGCGTAGTGACGGCTCCAGCAAAGGCAGTGGAGGTGCAGAGCAAAGTGGTGCCTTGGTGAGTTTCTCACGTGTTTACTCTCTCGTTCTTCGTGTATAGGAATTCTACAAAGAGATTGGGGTGGATGGATTTTTTTCCTATAAAACCATGGGGAATGAGTGGTATTTATCTAGAATTTCTTGATGCGGTTAATACAAATCAAAAGTGTGAATAGTAGCTGTTGTGACTATGGGCCAAACAGTAAGTTAGGAGAGTAGTAGGGTGGTTACGAGAAATGAACTAGCCCCCCTCGGCTGTCCTCCACGGCTAGAGTATACACACACACACACACACACACACACACACACATATATATATATATATATATATATATATATATATATATATATATATATATATATATATATACATATACATATACATATACATACATATATATATATACATATATATATATACACATATACATATATACACACATATACATATATATATACATATACACACACACACACACATATATATATATATATATACATATATATATATGATCTTGAGGCCTGATTACAACAATATCCTCACAGTTGTGCATCATGTAAAGGGGTATACACGTCCTTGTATATATCCCACTGAACCTTTTAGCCCTTAACAGTAGCCAATCCTTTGGAATCCTAAATCCTGTATTTTTCATCCACCAATCCTTTGGATCAAAGAGAGCCTTAAAGGTTTCAAAAAAAATATGATGTTTGCTCTATTCCATTCCATGTAACAAGATATGACAAGTGGGACCCATATGTAGATCAAACATACCAGTAGCACCTATTTGCCAGCACCACCCACCCTCCTTTTCGGGCCTGCCTACACTGTTGTTGATAGTTACTATCAGGAAGAGTAAAGAAGAGAGAAGAGAAATGGGGTTAGCAGGTGGGCCCAGATTCAGTAAATGGGGCTAACTGGTGGGGCTCTACTTGTTAGAGCAAGTATAATAAGAGGCTGTTAGTAGGCTGTATGCTGAGGTGGAGGAGAGAGAAGAGAAGTGGGCTGTAAGTTTACAGCCAGCTGAAGCACAAGAACCAAGAAACTTTGTGAGAGAAATGGGTGGGTCATACAGCCTTCAGCTGGCTGTAAACTACTATATGAATGGGCTGATAAGTGGGCTGTAATTGTCCATACAGTCAGCTGAAGGCTGTATTATTAGCCTTGCTGTTAGTCTGACTAACAAGTAGGTTCCACCTATTATATCTCGTTGGATGGAAATTATAGAACAAAATAGATCAAACCTAGGTTTTTTAAAACCTTTTAATCTAAGAACCTATGATCCCTTGAACATTTTTGCAAAACATAAGATTTTGCATTACCTTTACTCCAAAACATAAGGTTCTATGAAATTTATAACTCCTTTTATCTAAGTTCAGTCGTAACACTTGCTTAAACTCAAATCGTTGAACTAACTCACCACAAGAGTGATGATTTCTAAAAACGCAATGACCTAAAACGCGAGTGCTACTTCCTTATCCACATAATTATTTAGGACATTTTACTGCTAGGATTTCACGAGATTGAAACACATCCATAGTGATATACCGTCCTGTAGCACCATCCATCTTCGAATTGTCGTAGCAGTTCGTAGTTTGGTAGTTCGTCTATCGCCGTCCCCGTCCTCGTCCGCGCACTCCACCTCGGGCACGCCGCCCTGATCCTGATCCACGTCCCTGGCCTCGAGAGAAACCACCCATTTCCTCGTCAAACACCACCCGTCTTGCAGCACCCACGACGCCTCGGCGAGGCGCCGGCGCCGGCACAGGCGTGGGCCGTCGCGGACGCCTGGGCCCCACATGCAGCTTCTGTTTTATGTACCCGCCATCTTCCCCAGTCCCCGCCTTCCGATCTCTCAGCAGCTTCGCGGCCATCTCAACGGCGACATCGGCGTCGTCGGTCATCAGCAGCTTCTCCGCGAGCTCCGCCGGCGCCACCTCCACCTCCCGCAGCAGCGCTTCGATCTCGGGGAAGAGCGGGTGGTGGTCGTCGACGCCGTGGTAGTTGGCCGCGAGCTCCTTGAAGGCGCCGAAGCCGCAGTAGCCCATGCGGACGTGCATGTCCATCCGGCCGGGGCGGAGCAGCGCCGGGTCGAGCCGGTCCATGTGGTTCGTCGTGAAGATGATGATGCGCTCGTGGCTGCTGCTGGACCAGAGGCCGTCCACCATGTTGAGCAGCCCGGACAGTGTGACCTGCATTGCGCCGTACACGGGCACATGGTAAGACAACGCACGGTTGGTAAGTGACTTGCTGTGCCAGAGTACGCTTTGTGAGTAGTGAATTCATAAATGCTTCTCAAAGCAAAGCCGTGCAGCTCTTTAGTTAGTGGTCAGTGACAGTGCGAGACAGTGACCCAAAGCTCCGTTTAAAACTTTAAATGTTGTAAAATTACTCCGTAAAGCAACGAGTTGTGCACTTGTATAACAGTACAATAGTACTACTAGAGTAACGCATGAGTAATATAAAATAATAAAATTGTGCAATGTTCTGATCTGTGCGCACTCACCCAGATTTTAGAGAATCTCCGCTTTAACGGAGTAATTTTTTATGAAATATTTTAATCATGATTGCTCTCTTCAAACGACACTTTACCTAAACTTCATCAAGAAGCGATCCAAAAAAAATCGTGCTCAGAGGCTTCTACCTAAACTTGAAGTACCATTTCTGCTGAAAACACCTAGATCATGGCATACTGTGCTGACTAGCTTTGTTTCGTTGATTGCAGCTTGCAACAGCTAATTGAGTTGTATTAGGGCTAACTAACCTTGTGATTCTTTGAAGCCGGGCTGCTCCCGTCGGAGCCTCCATCCGCTTCACTCCGCGGCACCGCCGTCACGGCGCAGTCGACATCCTCGATCAACAATATGGACCTGTTCTTCATCCGAATCAGCAGTTTCCTCAGCTCGGTGTTGGACCGGACGCCGCGGAGGTCGAGGTCATACACGTCGAAACGTAGGTGGTTGGAGATCGCGGCGACAAGGCTGGACTTGCCGGTCCCGGGCGGCCCGTGGACGAGGTACCCTCTCTTCCACGCCCTCCCCGTCCGCTCGAAGTACTCCTTCCGGCTCAAGAACCTGTCCAGGTCGTCCAACACGGCCTCCCGCAACGCGGCGTCCATGGCGAGCGTCGCGAACGTCGAGGCGTTGCGGATCCTCACGGGCCGCCACTTGCTCCACTCGTTGCTGTAGAGCCTGGCCTGCCGCTGCCCCTGGGACATGGCCTCGACGCGGGCCATGACGGCCGGCAGGTAGGCGCCGAGGACCATGTCCTTGTGCCGCCCGTCGAAGCTGAGCTTGAACACCTCGCGCGCGTCCTCCCCCGCCCGGCGCCTGCCGGCCCCGCCGTGGGTGCTCAGGCGCCACGTGAGCTCCGCCCCGTTGAACACGTCGACGACCGCCGTGCCGGGGCGCATAGCGAGCAGGATGTGCTCCGCGCCGGCGCCGCGCGGCAGGCTGGCCTTCATCAGCGGCACGGGCGCCGCGGCGAGGAGGGTGGAGACGTACGCCTTGGCCGAGAGGAAGACGCGGTTGTAGAAGGCGCCGTCGAACTCCTCGATGAGCACGGAGTGGCGCCGGGCGGCGGCGGGCGGCAGGAGGAGCAGCGCGCCGAGGGCCGTGTCGGGGAGGACGTCGGCGACGACCCGCCGCAGCAGCAGGGCCGCGCCCACAACGGACGTAGCCGTCGTGATGGCGCTCTTGTACCGCTCCAGCGCTCTGTTGTTCGGTGATGCCATGGCGCGCGGCTTCAACTGACCCTGTAATTGTGGGTGTCTGCCTAAGGTTTCGATCTAATCTAGTGGTGTCTGCCTAAGGTTTCGATCTAATCTAGTGTTTTGAGTGGGTTTCTATGGCGCAGCTGAGGGGAGCTTTTGAGTGGCTACAGAATGGAAGATTTGTTAAGAGTGCCGTCAACATATCAGGTCGTTCGGTGTGACGAATTCGGTGTATACAATCCTGATTACTTTGTGGAGTGGGTTGGCTCCAAGGAGATTAATGGGCGTTGACTCTTTGACCTGGTAACTGGTTTTTCTTCGAACCACCGTGTAAAGTAGTACTTGAATCGACCACCAAGGCGGTCAAAACTGGCCCCCATCAAGACTTCCATGGTGAGGGCAACCGAGAAGTTCAATTTAGAGTTTGCCATGTACGGTGCCGCTACTTTACATGACTTGTTATACAACCACGCCAAAATATGAAACACGAAGAATAATCATGAGCAGTGGACAAATATTTAAGTGAAAATTCTGGCGAATGTATAACAGAGAAGTTACAAAACACTTTATATGGGTAGATAACTTAGGTTGTGCATGTTATTTATTATAAGACTTATAGGAGGTATAAATACCTTTAGGAATAAAAGTCTCAGATAAGGAATCATCAGAGTCCTAGTTGTCATCACTGTCTTCTCCATCCTTGCATTCTTCTTCCTTTGGGAAGAACTCTGCATTGCGTCACCACCGCTTCCACCACTAGTGGCTGATGGTGTGCTCATCACTTCGCAGCGCTGCCCCTTCTTATCCATTGCCTCCGCGCCGGCCTGTCCAATCTAATATTTAGTTGCCTGCTGCACCGTATCACCCGTGCCACTGCCCAACTCCCTCCTCCGAGCCCGTGGCAGGCAGCGCCATTGTTGACTCACTGCCCTGCCGCCACCGCCAAGCTACCGCCTCCCTCCCTCTCTCCCTCTACAACCGGGGGGCTAGTGAACCCCTCTCGTCGCTCACTGTTGCTTACCGCCGCCGTAGTCGTTGTGGAAGAAGACCGCACACTCAAGCGCTGCGTAGTGCGCGCTACAGACTTTGCCTTCAAAATGCCACTTTAGTACCTGTAGACATAGTCCGTCCAAATTGTTTCTAAACAAACAATTTAATTTTTGTTGAAATCGGAAAAAATTTCAATGTTTACTGTATTCTTAGGTCCCGTTCATTCGGTCTTTTGGTTTTTCTGAAAGTCAAAATAAACGGGACAATTTTTAAAAGCGAAATTTTCAAATAATATTTTGAGTCCAAAATCGTATACACCATTCGCTGCCGTATATAAAAAACGCAAATAAATGATATGAACCGCAGAAAAAAAGGACCACACTGTGCAAGTAGAAGACAAACGAAAACAAATCAACCCGCAATGCCTGGTTGCAAGGTATACGCAGAAACCTCCACCGAGGAAAAGAACACTGCAAGTGGCACCTCGAGATGGAGATGTGAGCTGCGCACACAACCCGAGTGGAGTGGCGCACACAGAGTTGCCGCAGGCCGCAGCCCCCTGGCCGGGAGCAAAATGGGCGGGGCGTCCTTACCGTCGTGGTCGTCGGCTGCCGAGGCGTACGACTACGAGTGCGACCCGAGGTGGGTGCAGTACCGGGCCAGCTCCGCCGTGCCGCCCCACCTCGCCTCCCACCCCCACGTCGGCGCCCACTGTAATACCACTGAATTGCAAAAGAGAGAATTAGGGAAGTTAAGGGCGGTTTTTGCCGTCAGACCCATCGGCTTTTAGAACGCCGATTAAGTAACGCTCACCGAGGTTCCCATACCGCCCAGGAACGGTCGGCACCGTCTAGAAAGCCGCATAAAGTAGCGCTCTCAGAGGTTCCCAGACCGTCCAGGGGCGGCCGGCGCCGTCTTGCGTATTGGGTTTTCATCATTCGGCAGAAAAATTCCTTTTTACCTGTTACCGATTTACCAGCCGCAGTAGAAGAGCACCAAATAGTTTAGGGCTGCCATTGTACCAAAAAGTCCTCAGTGCCATACCCAGCCAAGGCGAAAAGGGAGGGGTAGAAGCGACATTTCGCAGTGAAAGGGATAGCCATGCCTCTTAAGTAGACAAGACAACACAACCATCTTTTCCTGCTCCACTTTTCTGCCCCAATCATAAAAGCCGTGCAACACCATTTCTCTTCCCATGCCGAGAAGAAGAGAGGAGGCAGAGAGAGCAAGAAGGAGGGTAGGAAGGAGAAGAGATCCCAACGGAGCTCAGGCGACGCCGTCGATAGCATCCAAAGGAGATCGTCTACAACCTCTTTCGTTGCCAGTCCCGCAGAACAAGTAGGTTGCCCATCCCCCATGTTTTTCCAACACAGTCTCACAAGCACAAACATATAGAAAGTAGGGGAGGGAGGTGAACTGCCCTGTTAAGGAGCGGCCGGCCGGCGAAGAGCCGTGGCCGGCGAGCTCGAATCCGCGAGGGGGGGGGGGCGATGCCGGAGTGGTGGCTGGCATCCGGTCCAGGGCGGCGCTTGGGGAGGTGGCGGCGCCGGCAGATCCGGCGCCAGGCGGCCGCCCTATCCGAGCGACGGCGCCACGCGCCTCGCCGTGTGTGCGCAAGGGGGACCGGCGGATCCAGTCGGGGCCGGCCAGATCTAGGGCAAAGAATGAAGGGAGCCGCCGGCGGTGAGCACTGGATCGGCGAGCCGAGCTCGGCCACGCCGCCACAACCCCTAAGAAACCACTAGACGGGCAAGAGAGGAGAGGGAGGGGATGCGGGAGATGTAGGGGAGGAAGAGAGGTGGCCGGTGGCGGGCACAGGGCCGGCGGGCCCTGAGTTTGGCCGTGCGTCGCCGCGCCGCCCGGGGGAAGAGCTCGGGCGCCCGCAGGTGAGAGAGAGAGAGAGAGGGCTGGGAAGGGGTTGAGGCCTTTTGGCCGAAAGAAATGAGAGGAGAGAGACGGTCGGGTGGGGAAGGAAGAGAAGAAGGGGCCGGCCGGGTAAGAAAAGAAAAGAGAGAAGGAAAAAAAGAGAGAAGAGGAGGGGAAAAAAGCGAAAGAAAAGAGGAGAAAAAGAAAAGAAAAAAAAAGAAATGGGGGTTTTGGTGCCTGCGCGACAGGTCCCTGGAACCCGTGTGTTTTTACGCCAGAATCGGGTTATACGTGTAGAATCGTCGTCACCCATTTAATCTCTGGTTTCGATACAATGCGTTAAATCGAACTATTTGCTTGTCCAGGTGAAGGTCCTGAGTCGACGCCGTCCGCACGTCGCTTCGCCCCGCTTGGTTAACAGGCAAGTACATCGTAGAACGGTAGACCAGAGTTTATGAATATGCGATGTTTACATGATGTGATGATATTTATGTGGAACTGCGATGACTACATGATATTTATGTGAAAATGTGATGTTTACATGACATAAAGTTACATGGTAAATGAGGGTAATGATGATGGAGTAAGGTGGGCAATGATGCTCACCTGCTAATGATGTTAATGATGAGCATGATTATGACAATGGGCATATGCATTTGCATTATGTGCACTCAAGAGTGAGGGCGGTGAGAAAGTCCCTAGCTACGAGTAAAGCTAACGGACTAATCCGGAGTGCTCTTGAGTAAGTCCTACCTCGGTAGGCCTCCACGGGAGTGGAGAGACCCCGTGCCGATAAGGGCGGGCCCAAGATTATGGGTGAACATCGACGGGTGTTCACTCGGCAATACCGGTATTTGCAATGTGATGAGCAAATGTGCATATAAAGCAGGGATGCATTGCATTGCATTGATGATGTGGCAATGTGCAACACGAAAATGTATGTGAAGTATGTACGATCGATGTGGAACCTTGAGAATGATGATATGAGCATGGCTATGCATGCAGAGTATGTTGGTTGGATTAAATTGTTTCATGTTGTGTTAGTATTTATCGTCCTATTATGTACTTGCTGAGTCTTTGGACTTACCCTTGCTTTGTTGTTTTATTTCTAGGTGATCGTTGAGGACGCCATGCCTGGGACGGGAGTAGCACATGAATAATCTACATTCACTAACCACACTCCCTGTACCACCTGTTGTTAGTTTATTTTAGTCTCTACTAGTCTGCTAGAGTAGGGGCTAAAAAAATATATGATGTATCTAATCGTTGCTACCTAAATATATTAGTGTTGAGTTTCTAGCAATTGAAAGTTAGATAAAAGTTTGCAATGGTGGTAGCACTTCGGACCCAGAGGATAGACGGGGTGTTACACCCACCTCCAGCACAAGTTCTACCGCCGCTTCGTCGTACGCACTCTCTCATCCAATTTCTCACTGCTCCGACTAGTACGTAAGTCTGCTCAGACACTGCATTTCGAGTCGGTAGCGCGCATCCGATCTGCGCCGGTGGCGGCGTCGCATTGTGAACCGCATTCGTTCGGGTATTCTCGAGATCTGGTGCGGGGTTGCCTTCGCTCCTTTCCACTCGAGTCCCCCCCCCATCGTTTTCTCTCGGTCACAGAAAAATAAGAAAAAAAGGGGGAATCTTGTTAGCCCATTCCGTTTTGCAGTGGTTTGCTGTCGTGCCGTGTGGGAGACCAGTCTTCTTCCTCTGTCCCGGTGCAGCTGTGCTGCTGCCCTGCGCCTTTGGTTCGGAGTGTGCCGAGTCTAGATTCGAGGAGTGAGCTCCCGCTCCCTTCTCTCTCCTTGCATGGGCTGCATCGGAATCCGCAATTGGCTCCGTTCCAACAGCCCAAGCCAAGAATTATTTTACGCGCAGGTTAGGTTTCGCCGCTGCTTATCTCCATTCTCTGGTCTGTTCCGTACCGGAGTACCTCATTTGACTTGGCTAGTCCCCAAATCCGATTTGGCTCCCCGCATTGCGCACAACTGCCCCCTCTTGCTGGCGCCGCTGCCACATAAGCCTGAATTGTTTGGCCATAAGAAACTTTCGTTTTTTTTTTCCTTTTTGCAAGAAGTATGATGCGTGAGGGGGATCTTGTGCGAGAATGTAGGGGTCGAATGTTGTAAGCCCGAGCCATGTCTGATTTCTGAAAGGATTGCTTGGGGAGGCTCAAGATTCTCATTTCTTTGCGCCTACGTCTTCCTCTTTGGCCGGTCTCGAGCTCGTGACGAAGCAGGCGAAGCAATGGCGCAAAGATTCTGTTCTCATACTGAATTAGGCATCTTGAGGATAGGAAGTGCGGAGGGAATAAGGTTCCTTTTTCTCTCTTTTCTTTCGCAGAAGTAATTCACTGCGTTCTGTTAGTATAATCCATTGCCGATTCAAAGTCTGTTTCGGTTGTACACGAATAGGAGTCTGTGTTGTACACGAATTGGAGTCTGTTTTTGGATTCCGATTAAGAGTTGGTTTAGGGGTTTTGCTTGCCCAGTTTAGGTCTTTGTATTGCATATAAATAGAGGATCAAGGTGCGGCTAATAGAATCAGCGCAGCACAACGAAATACATTGTGTTCTCTCAATTGTTTCTGCTGCCTCAACGTTGCGTGACTTCGTGCAAGTTTCGTCCGTGCGAGAGCGATCAGGATATTTCTTCGCCAACATTTGGTATCAGAGCAAGGCTACTCGATCCTTGCGCGATGTCGGCTCCAGTAAGCGATGGTGATCGGAGTATGTCGCCGCGCCGCGGAGGCCGAGGGCGGCGCTTGGCCTCGCCGTTCGTCCCTCGTCCTGGTCGCACTCGCGGCCGCGACATGGTGGTCCAGAAGACGGTGCGGGAGGTTGGAGGCGCGTCCTATCCGATGCTCACGCGCGACAACTACACGGATTGGTCGCTCGTAATGAAGGTCATGCTCCAGGCGAGGGGCTTGTGGGACACCGTCGAGTATGGCGACGCCGATCTGCAGGAGGATCGTGCGGCACTCGAGGCGCTCCTCAAGGCGGTCCCGCAGGAGATGATTCGCGCGCTCGTCATCAAGCAATCGGCCAAGGAAGCATGGGACTACGTCAAGTCCATACGAATTGGCTCCGATCATGTCCGCAAGGCGAAGCTCCAGAAGCTGCGCACCGAGTTCGAGACGCTCGCATTCAAGGAAGGCGAAGATCCTGAGGATTTCGCGCTTCGCTTGAGTTGCCTGGTCGGCCAGCTCTCGGAGTACGGCGAACCCGTCGACGAGCAGAAGGCCGTCGAGAAGTACCTTCGTGTCGTCCCGTCCAGGTTCGGTCATGTTGTCTACACCATAGAAACCATGCTTGATCTCTCCAGGCTGTCTATTGAGGAAGTCACCAGGCGACTGAAAGGCGCCGATGATCGTTGCATCCCGCAATCGGCGCCACCGACTACTACCTCGGAAGCTAAACTCTTGCTGACTGAGGAGGAATGGATGGCGCGCCTCAAGGAGAAGCAAAGCGGCGAGGGATCGTCTAGCAAGTCTGGTGGCCATGGCCGTCGCCGTGGCAGGGGCAACTGGCGACCTAAAGGCGAGGGTGGCCGTGACGCCGGACGTGACGAGCGCGAACCAGGGCGTGAGCAGTCGCGACAAGTGCCGGAACTGTGGCAAGATTGGCCACTGGGCCAAGGATTGCCGACAGCCAAAGCGCGAGCAGGTCCATCTCACCCGGGAGGATGATGAGGATCAGACGCTGCTCATGGCGCAGGTGTGCGCCCTCACTGACGACGTCGAGCAGATGCCATCGAACTTCGTCAAGCTAGACGAAACGCACGCCCAAGTGAATCTGGGGTGCGATGGAGAACAGCGGAGCGACGTGTGGTACCTGGACACTGGGGCCAGTAACCACATGACCGGTTGCGACAACCTCTTTGCGGAATTGGACACGGGCGTCATCGGATCGGTGAACTTCGGCGACGGCTCGGTTGTCGACATCCGCGGCGCGGCACGGTGCTGTTCACCTGCCAGAACGGTGAACACCGGGCGATCAGCAACGTCTACTACATTCCCAAGCTCAAGAGCAACATCATCAGCATCGGCCAGCTTGATGAGCGTGGCTGCCAGGTGCTGATCGACGGGGGAGTGTTGCGGATCCGCGATCGGCAACGTCAACTGCTTGCCAAGGTGAAGCGTGCCAAAAACCGCCTGTACATGCTCAACTTGAACATTGCGAGGCCGGTGTGCTTAATGGCGCGGCAAGATGATGAGGCTTGGCTATGGCATGCACGCTACGACCACCTCAACTTCGACGCTTTGAAGAAGTTGGCTCAAGATGGGATGGTGCGCGGACTCCCGGTGATCAGTCATCCCGGTGAGATCTGCGACAGCTGCCTCATTGGCAAGCAAAGGCGTGCTTCATTTCCAGCAGCGACACATTACCGTGCCGAGGGGTTGCTCGACCTCATGCACGGTGACCTGTGTGGGCCCATCACACCGGTGACTCATGGTGGTCGGCGCTACTTTCTCCTCCTCGTCGATGATTGCAGCCGCTACATGTGGCTTCGCCTCCTGACGAGCAAGGATCAGGCGCCTACCGTCATCAAGCAGTTCAAGGCTAGCGTTGAGGTTGAGACCGGGCGGTGTCTGCGCGTTCTGCGAACTGATCGAGGGGGAGAGTTCACCTCGATCGAGTTCGGGCAGTATTGCGTGGATCAAGGAGTTGCACGGCAGCTCACGGCACCATACTCGCCGCAACAGAACAGCGTCGTTGAGCGGCGCAACCAGACAATCGCCGGCATGGCGCACTGCTTGCTCAAGGCGAAGGGGATGCCATCTGAGTTTTGGGGGGAGGCGGTGACCACCGCCGTCTTTCTCCTGAACCGTGCACCCACCAAGAGCTTGGACGGCATGACGCCGTTCGAGGCCTGGCATGGGAGGAAACCCGACGTCTCCTTCCTGCGCACGTTCGGATGCATCGCTCACGCCAAGGTAACTCACCCAAATATGAAGAAGCTCGATGATCGCAGCGTGAAGACGGTGCTCCTCGGGTTCGAGCCGGGATCGAAGGCGTATCGGTTGTTCGACCCGGTTGCGCGCCGCGTCCATGTCTCCCGCGACGTGGTGTTCGACGAGATGGCCAGCTGGGATTGGGCGAATCCCGGCGAGCTGGAGAAGACGTCTAGCACGGGCACATTCGTCATCGAACACGAGATCATCACTGATCCAGTGGAGGTCCCTGCTCCGGGAGAGCAGCTGCACACACCACCTGGCGCTCCGGATCACGCACCGGGTGGGCGGTTCGTGTCGCCAACGGCTGAGGCGATTGCCGAGCTCGATCACGACGACGACAGTGGCGCACAACACCGGTTCAGGACGCTGCGGGACATCATCGGTCCCGCACCCGCTGGTGCCCCGATACGGTTCTTGGAGCCAGAACCAGTCGCCCCTGCTGAGTTGCACATGGTGAGTGCAGAAGAGCCGGCCACGTTTGGCGTGGCGGAACGCGACCCGTCTTGGCGCCGGGCGATGCTGGAGGAGATGAAAGCTATCGAGGAGAACAACACTTGGGACCTCGTCGAGCTTCCTGCCGGACACCGCGCGATCGGGCTCAAGTGGGTCTTCAAGGTAAAACGAGATGAGCATGGCGCCATCACCAGACACAAGGTGCGTCTCGTGGCGAAAGGGTATGCGCAGCGCGAGGGGATCGACTTCGAGGAGGTCTTTGCCCCTGTCGCGCGAATGGAGTCGGTGCGACTTCTGCTGGCTCTGGCAGCGCACCAAGGGTGGTCTGTGCACCACATGGATGTGAAGTCCGCGTTTCTGAACGGGGACCTTGCTGAGGAGGTCTATGTCGAGCAGCCGCCGGGTTTCGTCGTCGACAAGCAGGAGCACAAGGTGCTCAAGCTGCGCAAGGCGTTGTATGGGCTGCGCCAAGCCCCGCGCGCTTGGAATGCCAAGCTGGACGCCAGCCTCCAGGAGTTGGGTTTCAGCAGGTGCATGGATGAGCATGCGTTGTACACACGGCGGGCACCCGGAGGACCTTTGATCATCGGCGTCTACGTTGACGACTTGATCATCACCGGGACAACGCAAGCAGGCATTGACAAATTCAAGCGCGAGATGATGTCTATGTTTCGCATGAGCGACTTGGGACTGCTCACCTACTATCTTGGCATTGAGGTATGTCAAAGTGATAGTGGGATCACGCTCTGTCAAAGCGCCTATGCTGGGAAGCTCTTGGAGCAGAGTGGCATGGCAGAGTGCAATCCTTGTCACACGCCGATGGAAGAGAGGCTCAAGCTGTCCAAGGCATCAACGGCACCGTCTGTGGACGCAACTCGCTATCGGAGCGTTGTAGGGAGCCTGCGCTATTTGACTCATACCCGGCCGGACATCACGTTCGCTGTAGGGTACGTGAGTCGGTTCATGGAGGATCCGCGGGAAGATCACCTCGCCGCGGTGAAGCACATCCTCCGGTACATCGCCGGGACACGGGGGTTCGGCGTCACCTACCCGAGAGAAGAAGGAGGCGGGCTGGCTTTATCGGGCTACAGCGATAGCGACATGGCCGGCGACCTTGACGGGCGAAAGAGCACCACTGGTATCCTCTTCTTCCTCGGCACAAGCCCAGTCTCCTGGCAGTCGCAAAAACAGCGGGTTGTGGCTCTCTCCTCGTGTGAAGCAGAGTATATCGCCGCGGCGACAGCAGCTTGTCAGGGCGTCTGGCTTCACCGGCTGCTACAGGAGCTCTTGGAACAGAAGCTTCCGGCGCTGGAACTCAGGGTGGACAACAAGTCTGCCATTGCTCTTAGCAAGAATCCAGTCCTCCATGACAGGAGCAAACACATCGACACCCGATTTCACTTCATCCGTGAGGCGGTCGATGGAGGAAAAATTGCTCTCGAGTTCACTGAAACTGGACGGCAGCTCGCGGACATCCTAACGAAGCCACTCGGCCGCGTTCGGTTCCTGGAGCTCCGCGACAGTATCGGCGTAATCGGGATCAAGTGAAGGCAATAGGATTAGGGGGAGTTTGTTAGTATAATCCATTGCCGATTCAAAGTTTGTTTCGGTTGTGCACGAATAGGAGTCTGTTGTACACGAATTGGAGTCTGTTTTTGGAGTCCGATTAAGAGTTGGTTTAGGGTTTTGCTTGCCCAGTTTAGGTCTTTGTATTGCATATAAATAGAGGATCAAGGTGCGGCTAATAGAATCAGCGCAGCACAACGAAATACATTGTGTTCTCTCAATTGTTTCTGCTGCCTCAACGTTGCGTGACTTCGTGCAAGTTTCGTCCGTGCGAGAGCGATCGGGATATTTCTTCGCCAACACGTTCTTGCCTCCCTTGGGATATGTTTCGGAGCTAGCCTCCCTCTTCAAGTTGTCAAGAACAATTTAGATTCCATCCGTTGAGATTCATAAAAGGTTGTTTAGTATTATTTAGAATGTTTACCTCTGCATAGAAAGTCAGAGGTGACTGTACATCCTTGCTAAACATTGTTGAAGCTATTTGCTCATTTTGCGGTGATCTGAAAGATGACACATTCTGCGTGCGATCCTTTGATGCTGTCAGTGGTCGCTTTGGGTAAGCAAGCTTTTCAGGAATAGATACTGCTCTGTTAGTGCCCATTTGAGTGATCCATAGACCCTGGTCTGTGCCCATTTGACTCTCTGACTTCTGTCAGTGTGCTAGGTTGTGAGTCTACTTCCTTGCATTATGCAAGTTTGAACACACTGTATATACGATTATGAAAAATGCAATTGGGAAAGGATAGAATAAAATATTGGTATATGAAACAGTGAGCAGGGTCAAATAAATTGAATTTCTATAGTAGTTAGATAATGATAGATTTGCTGTTTTATTTGTTTTAGGACTATGTACATTGTGTAAATTAATGTATCAACCTTTTCTTTAAGAAACTTCTGTAAGATGGACATTACCGTACCATTTTGTATGTATCTGTAATTCTGTTGGTCCAATCGTGTCACTGAAATCTGTTGTTATTTTTACGCAAACTGCCTTGCTTCTATCATGCTATTGATGCTAAAGGTGTGATGTGGAGTGACTTAACATAATTTTTCTATCTCCTTTTGTGGATCTGTTTGTGCTTGGATACGCAGAACATGGCTGTATAAGAGCTTATATTTGTTTCTTGCTGACTCTTTTTATAGGATCCTGATTTTGTGGTTGAAGAAATGTCTTCAACCAGCTCTTCCCAGTCCTCAGCATCATCAGAGAGAGCATCTACATCAGATACCGATAATGCAAGGCCTTCTGATCAAGGTGATAAGAATCATATTGTTGTGTTTGTATGATGTCTCCAGTACAAACCTAATTATCTATAACTTTCTCACCTGCCAATTTGATCTTCATGGATATTGTAGGGACTAGGGACTAATTCTGCTGGACCAGCAAGAAGCAGACTTGCATTACAGTTGGATCAGCGGTCATTACATTTTTCCGTTAATGCTTGGGTAAATGGCTTAAATGAGACAAAAATATATATATTTCAGCAATTACTGTATCACATGTAAATTTTCTATATGTTGAAATCAATCCATTGCTGAAAATCTTGGTCTTGTCTCAATTAGTACATCTCCTGGAGTAGCAGATCCACTTCAATTGGCTATTCCACCACATAATTATGTTTAGGCTTAGTTGAAGTTGGTGTAGAACAACAGTTAAATTGTGGAAGTGAGACATCAATCAGACCAACCGCTAATCCAAGGATGTTTTATTTTAGCCAGGCCTGCAAGCTAGCATTCTATGAGAATACCTTCATCTAGAGCCCTGTTTTGCCTAAAAGACGTTCAGTTTCATAACTCTTCATAAGTAAATGGATGGTCAGGGTCCATTAGTCATATTATATTACAGCAATAAGCATATATTATACCAGATGAACTCAGTGTTCAGCCAGAGTTGGAGTAGCTGAAGATAATTTGATCTTTATAATTCTTAGGAACAAGATCTTAGTGCCTTTCTTGCTTAAACAACCGACCTAATGACTGGGTCTACTATACTTTTGCCTAGCATATTTTGTTTGTGTATTTTAGCTTATAGGTTTCTGGGGGTTGCATCAAATTATCAATACAGGTTTAATCAGTATGAGTGCCCCAACTTGTGGTAGTACCTTACTGTGTAATGAATAATCTTCTATGCGTTGTTTTAGCTTCCATGTATTACTGATGAGCAATGACACAGTTTTGTGTTGATATTGTCCAGAATACTCTAGCTAATAAATAGTACATCATCTTTATCATACACCGTTTGTTTTCTTCTTTTTCTGACAGGTTCTTATTGTTGCGTTGATTGGCATCCTTCCAATGGCACCACGACAACTGCAATGCAAGGGCTACCATTTGTCACTTCTTGGCACAACCTGTACCACAGGCTATGTTTTATTTGCTTTTTTTGGGGTCGGTAACATGAAATTAAGTATTCTAATTATTATTTTCTTCTTCCCACTTTAGATACCTTGCACTACTTATTTACCATTCTCCCTTCCTATCAGCTACCCAGAGCAGGAAACATGCAGGCTGTTCAGGCATGGTGTCACCGTGTAACTTCATCGAAGGATTTTATACCATTCATGTACTGCCTTATGTTTCTTACATCTAAACTGCACTTGAAGCGTAAGCATATGAGTTGTTTACTTTGACATGGAATTTTGTCATATTACTACCTAAGCATCTCAGTTTCATCGTGCATAATGAGATACTCTTTTCTGGCAGTTGTTTTGGTACCAGTAATTTGTTGGGCACTCAAACCTGTAGCCAGATTTCTACATCGCCATTTTACTAATTCCTCCCTGTACAGGTAAGTGGACAGATTTTTAGGCACAAAATGTCTTGTCTTCTATGCATTATACGATGCATGCTATCATTGACCCTTTTTAGGATAAAGAAGTAATAGTTTAGGCATGATTTGTGCCTATTCATGGTTTAAGTTGTTGTCTTGACTTCAATTTTTTTATTATACGAGTATATGACATAAGTTACTTTCATCTCTCTGGGGTTGCATACACTAGTGAATGGCGCAGTCTCGGTGGTGCTCTCTGTAGCCTTTTTATGCAATGGCAAACACAACAGTTGAACACATCCTAGTCCATTCATTGTGAAACACAGAACAGATATGGTTTATGTGTGTGAATTTTGCATGGTAACTGTTACGTGCGCGGTTACGGTAGTACGCGTGTACTGTTTATCATAGCTACTGTAGCGCGCGCACTGTTCACCATCGTTACTATAGCATGTGTGTACTGTTCACCCATGATTAGGAGATATGTTAGTCATGTATCCCTTCAAGATACGTTCGTAGTTGGTCAAGTATCTCTTGAGGATATGTTAGTAAGTATCCTTTCAGGAAGGAGATTAGGATTCGGCTAGAAGGAAGATTAGGAAAGTTAATTTCGTAGTATGGTAGTAGTTGCCTTAGGGGCCAAGTTAGACTAGTTATATAAAAGTATATGTGATGTAATTGTTTTGGCTCAAGCAAAGATGAATAAACAAGTCTCTAGTCTCTAAAGTCTAGCTGTGGTCGTTCTCTTGATCAGCTATTCTAGATCTATTCCTTCCTCAATCGTTGTTCTCTTCACCTATCGCTGTTCTACTTCAAATCGTCGCTATCTGACCTCTTTCCGACAAATGGTTACTCATTTTGTTGTGCTAGTTTACAACAGTAACAAGCTGATAAAAATGCAAAACAACCATTTTCTGTGAAATGAATGCTGCTATCAGCTTGTAATATGTTTTCTGTTGAACATGCTGGTAAATGGATTATAACAATTATGTGTGTTGTTAATTTGTAGGACATACCTGGAGCAACCTTGCACATGGGTTGAGGCAAACATTACTGCAGTCAACTTTCTGAGTTCAAATGCAGAGATTTTGTTGGGCTTTCTTTTGATCTTATCCCTGTTCTCGTCAGTAGACCCTAGCATTTTCATTTTTTATTTCCCTCCTCCTATTAGCCACTAGACTTTAATTTTATTTATTACTTGTGCAGGCGACAACGCAATGCTATGCAAACATTCATGTACTGGCAGGTTAGGTTCCGCATAAATATTGACTAATTTCTCCAAATGATCTACTTCTTGTTTTCTATTAACTGCAATGCTGACATTTTCGCAGATTATACTGTAATCTATAAAATGTGTCATCACCTTAGGACTGTTGATCCTAAATTGACATATAGCTTTTGATCACTAATATAATGATATATTAGTTGCTGCAAAAAATTTCCCCTATGGCAAGTGCTCATTGAAATCTACAACAAATGAAAAAGTATCACATAACAGTATAACACTTAATTTTGTAGTGCACTAGTATGAACTTGCATAGCATCAATATAGCAAATTATTGGTGATGTGCGCACCGAAATATGGATGGATGGCTTTCAATACAAAACAGTATTAACACTTAATTTTGTAGTGCACTTGTATAGACTTGCATAACATCAATATAGTAAAATCTTGGTGATGTGCGCACCGAAATATGGATGGATGGCTTTCAATACAAAACAGTATAACACCTAATTTTGTAGTGCACTTGTATAAACCTGCATAGCATCAATATAGTAAAATGTTGGTGATGTGTGCACCGAAATATGGATGGATGGCTTTCAGTATATGCCATTTGCATTTAGAAGAGGGTCTAGGCAATGATTGTTGCTGCTGCTATTCTGTCAAACTCTGGTGTCGGCTTGGTGCTGTAGTCAGTACTATTTTTTGTCCGACAATAGCACTTTACTGCTTTTGATTTCCTGAACTGTAAAGATGTAAGTGGCAAGGGCAGTGACTTAGGCTGCTAGACTCGATATCATTTGGTCTAAATAATTGTAACCGGTAGCAGCAGCTACATTTTTAGAATATTTCGTAGAAGTACCAATAAACTTTATTTGCTCAATCGAACAAATAACACTTGTTTGTTTGAAGACAAAAGAAGAATTTGCATGATGTTTTCTTTGTATTTCCGATTGTAGATGGACTTATTACTATATTGGAAGAATATGATATCTCAGCAAATTCCTTACTCTCTTTATCCGGTATTGCAGTTGCTGAAGCTCATGTATCACTCTCCTTTCACTTCTGGTTATCACAGAGCCATCTGGCTTAAAATTGGCCGGACAGTTAACCCCTATATCCACCGTTACACCCCTTTTCTTCATGACCCGATAAATGCCGGCATGAGATGGTGGTTCAGGTAGGATGGATATGGCTCCAGTAGTCACGTAAAGGAACAAGAATGTTTTTGGTAACATTTCACGGTTAACCCAAGGCGGATCCCTTTTTTTAGTAAGGTGCAGCTTGTGAGTGACGTGTTGTTAGTCCTTTCTTTTCTGCGACATTGAGCTGATGATAATTTTTAGTTAGTGATCAGTAATTTTGTAACTTTGCCCGTGATTGTAGAACTTAGTCGAGATCTTGAGATTCCGAACAGTTCTCCATGAATTGAAAATGGAGAAGTAATTGTTCTCTTGCTGAACTAATTGAGTCCTAACATCTGTATCGTCGTGTTGTTGAATCGAAACTATTCATCTACATTCTACACTCCTACGCTAAATGTTATATCTTTAAGCTGCTGAACATTATTGGTCAAATAACAGACTTAAATATTGTTCGATCTTACTTTTTCCTTGTAGTTGCTAGTGTAATAGAACATGCTTTTAAGTAACCATGTTACTGTTTTTGTTACTATAACTTAAGCCCGGGCATAGAAGCAGTTTAGGCGTGTTTTGGTCAGGTACGCGAATTAAGGAGGTTACGAGAGAGAGAGAGAGAGAGAGAGAGTTCATTTTAATTTTCGCATGCATGGCTTATACTTTTTGTCACCAATTTCTCGACCACCATAGCACTCCCATGAACTTAAAGTAGTGGCGTGGCGATCTAGAGGCTGAGGGTGCGAGGAGCCGATCAAACGAACTATTTCAACAGGATACAGGAGGTTCACGCGTCGTCCACGAACGACATCAATCGCGGCATGCAGCTCCGCCGCCACAGAGGATGTGCCTTTCATCGGAAGACCTCGAGCAGCCGCACGGCGGACGAGGCCGTCCAGCAGCTGCCTTGCCGTCGGCGCGTCCACGCATGCGCTCAAGTCGTCGCCCGGCGAGCCCCAGCAGCGTCAGGCTGCCATCTCCGTTCGTGCCGATCGAAGCGCCAGAAGATCTCACGGAGCTACCTGAGCTTACCGCCCATTTAAAATTCAACTGAAGACGCAAACAAAAAACAGGGGCTTCAAGACCCTACTTTTTGTTTGCATTAGAGCATCTCCAAGAGAGGCTTAATATTTTGTCCTCTAAAATCTCATATTGGGAGTCTTCCCAAAAAAATTGTCCTCTAAATCTTTCCCCTCTTTCAGCAGCTCCTCTAAACTTAGATCCCTAAAATTACTATCTAGTCACTGTATATTTGATGGTGATCCACCTCAATTTTAGAGTACCAAAATTATTGGGTGTGTTTTACAGTATCTGTTGGAGCTTGTTTTTAGCTTTCATACCCAATATTTTAAGATAAAGGGTGAGAAAAGAGATGCTCTTACGGTTGCTCCCTTGCCATTAATTAGGCTTGTAATGCAAAACAGACTTTATTATTACACTTTTACAAATACCAGTATGTTTTCACTGGTTCCATCCAAATGTGCAACCGGTAATCATAAACTACCGAAACTATTAGCTACCTAGAGCCTAGAGAAATACTAGAGATCACCACCCCTGAGAGGAAGAACAAGATGGACAGAGCCACCCTCCAGCTTGTATTCCTTGGCGGTCTTCTCGTCGGCGAGCTGCTTGCTGCCCAAGATGAGCCTCTGCTGCACGGGCAGGCAGGGTAAAACTAGAACAAAAATAATTGAGTTCACTGCTTCACCGTATATATAAAACATGTTCTTTTTGTTTTTTAGATTTTGCTTTTCGCTTTTGACTTCTCCGAAAGTCAAAAAACCAAACGTCGAAACGGGACAGCATCTTAAAGCAGATTCACCAAACTGCTTCAGGAGCATAAAACCGTATGCACCATCCGCATCGGCGTCTCTATCATCTGCTGTAGTGTCGAAAAGCGCAAATAAAACCCATCAATCGCAGCCTAAAAGAACATCTCCATAATTACATGTATAATTTTACCTCTGATTTGCAATGAATTAGGTGGGTATTTCAATTTCCAAAAACCTAAATTGAAACACTAATTTCAAACTCTACAATCTGACAAAAATCAACCAACAACCATAACATTTAAATCATAACTCATAAATTCAATCAATTTGCTTAAGGAAATTGAAAAAATCGAGAGAAATTTAGCAATACCTTATGTTGATTTAAGACTTAATCCATGTCGTCAAAGTGTTCGGTGAGATGATTGATGGGTGATGACAACCAAGAGATGCGACAGCCGACGGGCTGCAACCTAGGCCTCCGGGCTTTAGTAACCGGCGGCTACAAGCCTACGATCAAGCAAGAGGGTGGATTTTGCTTTTGCACGAAGCGAGACAAAGGGTGGGATGGAATGAGATGCATGTGACTAGGGTAATGCAATGCACATGTTGTACAACCTTTGCTTACTATCTTCCCTTTGTAGATTGGTTTGGCTGATCGAGCGTTTTGGACTATACTTATGTCAGTTGAACTGGACTTGTGTATGCTAAGCTGTGTATCCTGGGTTTTGATTGGTGTCGTCTTGGGCCCAACTGTAGGAGCGCTGAGTGGAGCAGTGGGAGGCAGGAGGCCGAGAGTTTTAATCTTTAGGCTGGTTAGGTGTCCTTTGATTTTTATTGGGAGTTCACACTTAAAATTTACATAGGCTATATAATAGATAAAATGAAATTGGATCTGGTGTCCTGTGCACTCCAGTAGCCCTATTTAGATCTGCCCCTGAGCGAGAGGTCAAGCTTTAATTTTTGGGCTGGATAGGTGTCCTTCATTTTTTATTGAGAATTCATACCTAAATTTACGTAACCTAGATAATCAAAAAATTAAATGTGCACCTCAGTAGCCCTCTTCGGATCCACACCCCTCCCTCTCCTCAATGCACACCTTGATCCTGTCCAATATGTCTAAGGGCTCATCGACGTCGATGTCCTTGCCGGTGAGCGTCCTGAGTCCTGACCTTGATCCTGGTGCCGTCCTGGAGCCGGAGGACGAGGTGCATCGTCGACTCCTCCTGGACGTTGTAGTCTGTAGGATCGGAAATGGCAACAGGGGGGGTGAATGGTGCCTTTTAAAAATCGCCCCCAAAGTATTCATAAAGATTTCATCTCTCCGATAGCTATAAAAGCTATGAAGAAGATGATTCAAGCTCTCTGGAAATCACAATTAGATTGACAAAAGAGGTGAAGCAATCTCGGCCATAAAGTTACTAAGCAAGAAGGTTCAAGATCACTGGAAACCGAAATCAATTATTGCCAAATACTGAAAGTGCACAAAACATGAACACACTGCAGAGAGACTGAGATTTGGCACCCAAAAATAAAGAAGCTGCCCTGGCCGAATAGACAAAACAAAATACTACTCAAACAGGAACTGCCAACACAACCGAAAGGATCTAAAAGCAGTAAGAAGAGAAAAAAAAATAAAAAAGAAAGCTGTAGATTGATAACTATCAGCATAGGAAAGGAAAAGCAACCAACTTGCAGCTACCGAACTCAAGACCGCACTCTGAAATTTTTGTCGGCAAAGAAAACTGAAATCAGCTGCTGCTAACCGAACAGGACCTGCAGAGGAAACAAGACCAAAACTGCAGAAAGTGCAGACTAAACCCAATTACTGCTGCTGGCCAAAATCAACAAACAAAGGGCTGAAAACAGCCAGCCGAAAAACTGAAAAAGAGCAGAAAAGACTTGCTGCCGAGAACCTGAACAGAAGTAGTCAAACTGAATAGACAAGAGCTGAAACAGTGAAGACTGAAGACAATCAAAAGCAAGCAAAAATAAAGGATGATTGCTGCTCTACTCGGCCCAGCTAATTAGTACTCTAACCTAAACACCAGATCAACCGCTAGAAGTAGGGAATCACATAAAAACAAACACTGAAGAAATTTGCTGGCCGAAATAAGAGTTTGCGCTGAAACTCTACCTCCGACCGGACAGCAGCTGAAACTCGGTCAGACCAGATTAGGGACAGCCGCACAAATGCACAAAAAGGCAGCCGAAAACTAAGATAGAGCAAATACTGCAGAGCACAAAAGAACTGCAGAAAAGGAGCCAAGACAAGAAATGGATTGCTGTCCGAAAACTGAAAGGACAAAGCTATTCGGCAGAAAAGCAAATGGACTGAAAACGAAAAAGCCAAACAGAAGGCAGACTGAAATGTAGAGCAGGCCGAAAATACATAATTTACTGCATACACCCAAAACTGAAAAATTACCAATGCTAGCTGCTCTTTTCTTAGCTCAAACACATTAGGACTACACTCTAAATATCACCTAGACCTCAGAAAATAGAAATTGCAGGGAGGGAACAAAAGGAGACATAGAACACTACATTTGACAAAAGAAGTCAGAATGTGAGACAGTGGCCGATTAACTTGTGATTATTGAGATCTTTAAACTTGAGATTGATGAAATTCAGCAAGAGAAGATCTCACTACTGGAAATCACATGCCTAGAGCAACCCTTCCACTAAGACACAGAAGAATCCAGAGTGCTCTGGGTTCAAACCCTAGAAATTCCAAAGCAGGGGAATGAGCTGCAAGCACATTTTGGAGAGAAATCTGCTTCTAGAAATTATTGCTCTCGGGTAAGCTAGCCAAGATGCCTTGGAGATCCTATCCCAGTTCAGAGCTAACCATTTTGCAAACCCTTGAGCAAGATTCAACTCAAATCCAAAATAAAAAGAAAAGAACAGAGAGCTGAAACGAAGGAAAGAAAACTGAAATAGCCATCAGTGAAACTCAAGAATCCATAACATCTCAAGCATATATTGAGTCAGAGACATGGGCAATTACATGAAGAGGAATGATTACATGAGTTCATGACATCTCTCACTACATGCTTGAGAGAGGAACACACGCACACACACAGAGCACTCACTGCCTACAGACCACCACCCCACTCTGCCTCCTCCTCACAGCATATGAAGGCAAGAGTTCACCCTCCAAGTGGCAAAACAAGAAATGACAGCTCAAACTCACTTCCCACCTCTCACACATAAGAGGCATAAAGTCAAAGCTTCAGGAAAAAGGGAGGGAAACCGCTCTTTTCACTCCTAACCCTAAAACCCTTTCCATTTGACCTTCACAACCACTAATGGGTCTCCAACCCGTTATCTTCAACCGAATCCGCTTCCATTTTGCAGCCTTGCGTATTTTACCGAAATGCCCTGCCGCAACTTCCTGGAAGCTTCCTGTTCTCGCACGACCGCACCCCGCCTCCGACCGTCTAGACCTCGACTCCTCCCTGAGTCTAGTCCCGGTGCACCTCGCCGTCGCCCGTCGTGTCCACCACCGGTAGCTCCCGCTCCGATTCCTTGTCTCTCGACTCGCAACCACCTCAGCAGCCTCGATCATCTTCGACGTCTCTGACCGTCTGGACCTCAACACCTCCTGTGCCTAGTCCCGGTACTCCTCGTCTCACCATGACCTAGCTCCGAAGTCCTGCAGTCATACAGATAAGCAAACCGTCACATAGCACCACACGAAACAGTATAATTAATAATATCATTAATGAAAGGGAAAATTTGTTCAGTAGCACTGAAAGGTCACCTCTTTCGGAAAATACCACTAAACAAACGGGGTTCCGAAAATTACCACCGAAAGATTCATTTTTTTTTCGGGATTTAGCATTTTGGACAAAAATACCCCCTCCCTCACCTTCTCTCCTCCTGCGCCGCCCCGTCCGCCTCCCTCTTCGCCGCCGGCCTCCCCGCTCCTCTCCCTCTTCTCCCCGCTCCCCTTCCTCTCCCTCCTCCTTGCCATCCGCCTCTCCCCCCGCCGGCTCCCCCTCCCCCGCCGCTCCTCCCTCCCCGCCGCCCCCTCCCTCGCCGCCTCCCCCTCCGCTCCCTCCCCGGCTCCCCCTCCCCCGCCGCTCCCTCTCCGCCAGGCGATGAAGCCGGCCCGGGGCGTCGGACGCCGAAGGAGCCGGGCGTCGGGCGTTGGGCGCCGAAGGAGCCGGGAGGGGGAGGCGGCGGGGGAGGGGGAGCCGGGGAGGGAGCGGCGGGGAGGGAGCGGAGGGGGAGAGGCGGGGGAGGGGAGCGGTGGGGGAGGGGGAGCCAGGGAGGGAGCGGAGGGGGGAGAGGCGGGGGAGGGGAGCGGCGGGGGAGTTGGAGCCGGGGAGGGAGCGGAGGGGGAGGCGGCGAGGGAGGGGGCGGCGGGGAGGGAGCCGAGGGAGGAGCGGCGGGGGAGGGGGAGCCGGTGGGGGGAGAGGCGGAGGGCGAGGAGGAGGGAGAGGAAGGGGAGCGGGGAGAAGAGGGAGAGGAGCGGGGAGGCCGGCGGCGAAGAGGGAGGCGGACGGGGCGGCGCAGGAGGAGAGAAGGTGAGGGAGGGGGTATTTTTATGCAAAATGCTAAATTCCGAAGAAAAATGAATCTTTCGGTGGTAATTTTTGGAACCCCGTTTTTTTAGTGGTATTTTTCGAAAGAGGTGACATTTCAGTGCTACTGAACAAATTTTCCCTTAATGAAGTGTACTAAACCCTAGAATATCCAAAACAAACTCAAACTCTCTAACACAACTGTCAATTAAGGATGCCTCCACATGGTCTCTCATAGTATGCCAGCGTGCAACCGTCCTCCAGCTGCTAGCCGGCGAAGATGAGGCGCTGCTGGTCCGGCGGGACCACCTGCTTGTCCTGGACCTTGCCTTTGTCGACCGTGTCGCTGCTCTCCACCTCAAGCGTGATGGTCTTCCCCGTCAGGGTCTTCACGGAGGTCTGCATCTTCGATCTCGAGTCGACGACTTGGCTTGCAACGATGTTTTATGTACGAATAAGCTGGAGAAAACCGCGAGGCTTTGCTTGCTTCGGTCGATGGGGTTCTGCGTCTCGGCCCGGCTGGCTTGATAGATGGATGCACCCCTGAGATTGCGTTCGGGTCGGGTTCCAACAACGATCCTTGCTGTGCCACGCTCAGGTACGGCCTCTGTCACGTACTGTTGTTTGTATCCATGTATAGAGCCCATGGTTGTCGCCTCGGGTTAGATTTCCGAAACGGCACGTGGGCAGAAAAGCTTCAGCTAATTGCGCAATTCTCCTACTACATACTAATCATCACGATTGATCAACCGATGGGGGCAGCAGCATCAGCTTTTTTTATTTCCCGAGTAAACAAAATCATATCTTTCCCTAGATACCAAACTAGTAAGCAAGTCTCACTGCAAATTCAGCCCATTGAGCTCTAAAAAAACTTACATCCCGAGTTCTCGACAGTGCCGTTTCCGTTATTCCCTACCAAGGCTAGACAGTGCTACGGCAATCGGTTAAGTTTGTATTGAAGTTGGCTTCTAGACTCTCGAGTCTGCAACTCGCCATACCACCCCGTCATGACACGTTTCAGTGGGGGCTGTATAAAGCAATGCCCTACTTCTGTTTTCCGCATCTCTTGTTTCTCCTTGCATTCACTTCAGCAGCCCAGCTCTTGCCAATCTCTGTCTGGAACTTGCCTGCAATGAAAAGTTTTACAAAAAATTAACAAAAGGGGCAACTTCAAAAATTTTATGGCCTCTTTGGCAATTGCCAAAAAAAAAAAATCACGTTACCTGCAGTAGAGATAAAGAACTCATCTAGCACTTTGCCATGTTCTGCAAAATTTCAAGATAGGAAAAGTTAGCGGCATAAATGGATTAATACATTAGATATGTACAAGATGAGTAAGATGACAACATAGGCAGGTAAGAATGAGTTACTGTGTGCCTGAAGTAGTTTGGTGTTATTATGTGACAAGAGAGCAACTCATTCCAAAGTTCTTGCTTTCAAAACCCAGGTACTTATGTGCGTTTTGCTTTGCATTACTATTGCAATAGCAAAGTAAGGAATGGTGCAATAAAAAGCATGATAATTCATCATACATATTGTTCATACGAGCCAATTGTTCAGACTAAAAGAGCCAATTACAACTTGGTAGAGTTCACATACAGGCACACTTAAAAATTGAACATATAATATAGCCTGGTCAAACTAGTCAAAATCAGTAACCAGTATATTTTTTGAATGCACACAAATCAACTGTTACAGAAATTACAATACCTTTCTCATATTCTAATGCTTGAAGAATCATTTCCACCTGAAATAAAAATAAATATAGGTAAATCCCCTGTACCAAACAGAAGATAAAAACAAAGAAAAAATGAAAAGAAACATGCACCAGAGTAAACTGTAATGATGCAAATGAACAATACATTGCGTGACACACCACTTATATAATAACAATATTATTATTCATCAACTAACTCAAATGCTTTAAGTATTGGAAACTTGACATATCTGGAAACCCAAAAGGTTAGCTCGTGCACTCCTTAAGACCTAATGAATTCTTTAAGTCGTGAATCAGTAAATAAGGCCATTCATCACAAGGAATGTTACTCCCTCTGTTGATTAATGTAAGGTATATAATAATTTTTGGAGTTTTGATGATAAATGCAAGGCATGCAAGTAAATTTAATGATTTTCCCCCACACAATGCCCGTATTTATTTTCTCCCTTATGCATTTCCTCTAACAACTTTCTCAGTTACATCACCTCCTTAATCTTTGTGCAAAGTCAATCATGCCCTACATTAATCAACGGAAGGAGTATATGTTAGTCTACTTTCTCCACGCCGACACAAACTTGGAAGCAAAGTCTTGAATGGCCAGTTAGTAACTCACTTATCTATAAGTTTACCAAGAGTGCATACTCTACCAAGCTTAAAAATCATAGAATTTGCTGGATTTGTATTGTGTCCAAACTACAAAGCAAACAAAACATGTATATCGACAAAAATGATGATCCTGATATATATTCCAAATTAGACACCAAGTGTAAGAAAACTCAAATTAATATTCATTAGCAAAAAACACATCAAAATTTGGAGAGAAGTGACAAGCAGACAGTTCAGAAAAATAGAGGTATGCTTACTTTATCAAAATCCTTTACAAGATTGGCTTCAATTGAAGAATTGTTTTCATATTCTTCCCACAGCTCCTTGATCTCATCAGCTACAAAACAGAAAATTAGAATTTGGTGAACATTTTCATAAACTCTAAATTGCAGTCCCAAATGGACAGATACCTATTGGTCCACCACCAAGAACTTCACACATTTCATTTAGAGCCTTTTGTTCTCGCCAGCTTTTTTCTGCCTTAGGTATGCCATCTGATGGAGTGATGTCACCAACAATAGCTGTCGAATAAAAAAAAAGTTTGAATACTTGAATAGTACTTTTCTGAAAACTGAAATATGCTAAGAAAAGAGTGACACAGTCGTAGATGAACTACAGAATTAGGCTAATAAGCTACTGGCAGGTGAAGTGCAGCACACATAATCAATAAGCACAACCAATAGACAATTAAATCAACAATTTTCTATAAAATAAGATGTTCTTTTGCCTACCTTCAGCAATGTCATGCACAATAGCAATCTTGATACACCTGTTTCAGGCAAAATAAACACGTCGTCAGCAGCAAGTAGAGAACTAATGATTGATGAGAGGAATCCCAAAATAGATACATTGTTAGTATCAGAATTACTAGAATGCAAAAATCAGAAGGAAAGGCACCTCGATGCTAAGAAAATTTAAAATAAACAGACCTTTCCCGATCTACTGCAGGAAGGTCACCAGCGATCAATGCCATCAGCGCCATACGATACATGTGATCAGCAATAGACTCGGGACCCTTTATGCTATGGTTTATCCAGCCTTTCCTTTTAGTGGTCTGTAGAATAGAACAAGATCGAGTGAACAGCACAATAGGCCTCAGAATCATGCGATATGATGGATCTAATCTAACTATCTAAGCATCATATCCATAAGAGCATGGATGGAATCCAAATCCTTGTCCATGCACTACACACTGTGATTAGTTTAGACATTGTTAGCAGGGCAACCTTAGTGAGACTTAACGGATAATTGACCCTAACAACCGATCATTTCAAACTCCTTCAGCGGCAAAGTTATATCGAAATTATATCTTTTTTGCACTCTTCCGCATCTCCTAAGATGTTACTAGGACTAAGGAGTATCACCAGTCTGGTCGTGCAGTACATGCGGTCACAGAAGGAAGGGCATCATCTGCCTTGGAGCATACATGTCAAATCGCGATTAATTACGGTGACCACGGCGTTGATGTACCTTGAGGCGATGGCAGAGGGTGAGGAAATCGATGGTCGAGGAGGCCGACGACGCCGCGGAGGACGCCGGCGAGGGCGGCGCCACGGGCGCGGCGTCTGCGGGCGCCGGCGGCCGCCTGGGGACGGGCGATCCGCCGGTACCAGTGCTCCCCGAGACAGCGCAGACTCCGGGAGCAAGGCGGCGCGGCATGCGCTCCACGGGGAGCGAGGTGGGGAGGACGGGCGGCGGCGAGCGGCGGAGGAGGCCGCGTGCGGGAGGGGCGGGCAGCCGCGAGCTTACGGCCATCGGAGAAAGAGCGGAGCAAGGCTCGAGGGCGTTGGATTAGAGCTTGCGGTGGGGGAGCGGAAGGCTACGGATCAATGGAGAGGGCGGCGGCGGCGGCGGCTCCTGTTCTCCTCTCCTCGCCACGCCCCTCCGTGCTATTGGGGAACAGTGCAGACAGGGTGGGTAGGTCAGCAGGTTGGGCGAGAGGGGAGAGGAGGTGGGATCGGACGCCCATCCTTCCGAACCTGCCGGACCCCTCGTGATCATCCAACCATCCGTGTTAGACAAATCGTTCGCCGTTCAGTGGTTTAATGTGTTAGGAAACCTGGTCTTGGGTCAGCAGCCCTGGTCCATAATAGGCATTTTATCGAAGACTATAAATAGAAAGTTATACTAGTATATTTTTATACATATACAATCAGAAATTAATAAAGAAAGATCACGAGTTCTCTCTACATCTCTGTGTGTTTTCAATCTATTATTCTGTCTTCTGTGATTGATTTGTTTCGTTCTAAGCAGAGAAATCGATCGGACTGATCGCTCCGATGAATCGAAGGTAATCATCGAAGTTCTAATAGATTGAATTATCTAGATCGTTGTAATTCGCAGTTTTCGCGTTCTAGATTGATTTTCTACGGTACAAATCCGCCCTAATCTACCTTGAGCAGACCTGAAGTCGCCGGCACAATGTCGATCGGTAGATTGAATCATGGGGTATATGTTGATTTCACTGTAGATCAGAGAAAAAAAAGGAAATCGCACGGGAGCACCGTACGGCTGCCACGCGTGCCTCCAGTCGCTGGCCTGCCGCCGGTTCGACGCCGACCACCGCCCCGCATGGCCACTGCCGCCGGTTGACTCGACCGTCGCCCGTACGCGCGCGCATGGCAGCCTTGGCCCGAAGCCGCCGTGCGCATCGCTCGAAGCCGCCGCACGTGCCGCTCGAGGAAGCTCGGCTCGAACCCGGGCCGACCGCAGTGCCGCCGCCCGCAGTCATGACACCTCGGTTCCCGCGCGTGTGCGCTGCCGCCTGTAGCCGTGATGCATCGGTTCCCGCATGTGTGCGCTGTCGACCCGCAGCCGTGACGCATCGGTTCCCGTACACGCGAGCGCCGCCAGCCGCCGCACCCGAGCCGACCCGTAGCCGCCTCTGGCCGCCTGAGACTGCACGCACGCCGGCGCCTCGGCTTCCGTGCGCCATCGGCCCAAAGCCGTCTTTCGCTGCCTCGGCCCGAAGCCGGCTCGCCCGCCGCGGCGGCGCCCGTGAAGTCGAGCCCGGCCACCACCGCTTGTCTCGCACCCGCCATGCTGCTGCCTGAAATTGGCTCGCCCGCGTGCGGCTGTCGCCCGCGCGGCGCCGCCCGCTCGCCCGCGTGCGGCTGACGCCCGCACGACGCAGCCCGCTCACCGCCCAAAGCCGACTCGCCCGCTCACCGCTCGAAGCCGGCTCACCCGCATGCGGCCGCCGCCCGCACGGCATCGCCTGCGCCGGCCGCCTCCCCCACGCCGCTATTGGAAGTGGGGGGGTAGGGGAAACCCTACCCCGTCTCTTTGACCGCGCGGATGGGCCGGCTAAAGAAATGGGCCGAAGCAGGCCAAAAGAAGTGGGCCGGATCAAAAAAGGGGAGGTCGAATCGGGTGGGGGCGGAAATTTGCAGAAAAGTCCTTCCAAATCATGAAAATTACCGAGTGGCCCTTAAAACTTGCATATGGGTCCCGAATTTTGCAGAGAGGCCTCGGTAATTCTGAAAATTACAAACAGGCCCTCAAATTTACGAACGGGTCCTGAATTTTACAGAAAACCCCTCGAAAAATTAGGAAATTGCACAAATTTTTCTATGGACTGAAAATTTGCGTAGAAACCCTCGGGAATTGCAGAATTCGCTGAAAATTCATATTCTAGCATAAAAGGGTCTCGGGATTCCAAATTTTGAAGTTTGTTTTAGCGTTTGAAGCATATTTATTTCTGCCATTATTATTTTTTATATTTTCTGTATTTATTTACTGTCTTTTGGTTAATTATAATTGTTTAAATTGCTTTTAATCACTGAAATTAGCAGTAAAGTTTGTAGAAAATGCATAGAAAATTATGGAACATTACGAGAATCTTTTATACCATTTATTTACCCGCAGTAAATCATTCTGTGCATGTTTACCAGCAGTAAACTTATTTATTCTTTCCATACACATGTAGATGACTGGCATTACGAACCGAGAGTTCGAGGAGCTGGCCCAGCATGGCCAAAACTATCTGAGGTGGGCATCTGATGTCGAGATAGTGCTTAGAGCCAAGAAGCTCCGCGCGGCTATTGGGATTGGCGGACCATATGACGCCCAACCCACACCTGAGGAGAATGATCAAGCACTTCATTTTCTCAGGCACCACCTCTGCCTCACTCTCAAGAATGAGTACATAGCGGAGAAGAGCGCGCTAGCACTCTGGACCGCACTCAAGAAGCGGTTTGAGAGACTAAAGTACATATTTTTTCCTCAAATAGAGCAAGAGTGGATCAGACTGAGGTTTGCCGACTTTAAGACGGTCGGGGAGTACAATTCTACCTTGCACAGGATTTATCCCAATCTTCAACTCTGTGGCAAGCATATCACAGACGAGCAGAAGATTGAGAAGACCCTATCCACCTTCCACCCCAATACAGTACAATCCGCTTGCAACTATCGTCAAGACGGCTATAAGGAGTATGCCAAATTGATTGATATGATGCAGGTTGCGGATGCTCAGGACGAACTTCTTCGCAAGAATTACGTCACTCGGCCACCAAAGAGCTCCGCTGGCCGCGAGGCCAACGTTCTTCTCTACAATATGCGCAAAGCGGAGGAAGATCTTGCGGCAGTGCAGAGACACATGGATAACCTTGCCGATCAAGCAAAATCGGCCGATTCTGAGAAAGCTTATCATGACATCCTCTTTGAGATTATGGAACATGCTAATGATTTGCCCAGGCTTGAGGAGGAAGTGGAGAGGGCAAGGACAATCTTGACGGCATTGGAGAACACAGCGGTTGATCCTCCAACTCCAGAAGTCGACAAAGAAGCATATGAAGCCCAGAAGATTAAAATCTGAGAATCCCTTTTTTTCACTTTTGTAATAAAATTGCCTTGAATTTGACTCTCATCTCAGTATAGCTTTTGTAGTTCATATGACAACGGTTTGTCAGGTTTACCACAGACGGTTCGTGTTAATAACCGTTTGTGAAAATATCACAGATGGTTGCCAGTATAAACCGTCTGTGACAGTTTAATCACAGACGGTTCCGTATGAACCGTCTGTGATGTAGCCGTCCAGTATAGCCTCTTTTGTAGTAGTGGAGCTAAAATGTGCGAAAGCCCTTGTTGAAAGGAAAGGGAAGAAGGGTAAGGCCGTTGCCCAGAATGGCAAGTCAAATGCTCCGAGTGACGAAAAGGCTAAGAAGAGTGGCAAGACCTATGGCCAGCAGAACCAAGGTTGCTACAAGTGTATCAAATGGGGGTATTGGTCACATATCTGCAAAGAACCGTAGCATGTTATTGATGCCCACCAAGCCCAGAAGAAGAAGGATGGCAAAGGGCAACCTGAAGCCCATTTTGCAGCGGTTGAGGGGGAGCATCCTGAGCAGTTGCCTGAGTTGATGGAGGTTGAGACCATCCCGGTAGTAGCACCTCCTTATGACCTAGAGGCGACCACCGCCATGATTTCTCTCGAAGAGAAGATCACTCTTGAGAAGATAGCCGAAGAAGTCTCTGATTTTCTAGTTGATTCAGTCTGATGCACAGAATGTATTAGATTTTAATTATCATTTATTTTGTGTTAAAAGGACAAGTTAGAACTTGCATGGATGATACTTTAGCTTTTGTTTTCTCGTGATGGTTGGATGATTTTGAATAATTCATTCATTTATTCATTTTATGATGTCATGACATGTTCTGATATTGGATTATTTTATTTATGTGTTGAATGCCTTCTGATACATGTTAATAAAATAGCTTATATTAGAACGCATGTGGCACCCTATGGAGGAAGTGTGCTTAGCCGACAGCGGCACAACGAATACCATCTTAAGAGAGACTAAGTATTTTTAGTCGATTTGTAAGAATGCTGGCAGTCTTACGACAATCGTCGGAAGCGATACATGCATAATTGGTTCCGGAAGAGCCACAATTATACTTCCAATGGATACAATTTTGGTCATTGGAGAAGTCTTATTGTACTCAGAATCGACTAGAACTCTCCTAAGCTTTAAGGATATTCGCGCCAATAGTTTCCACATTGAGACTGAAGAAGAGTACGGTAAGGAATAACTACTCATTACGAAGCGCAAAGAGAATGACAAAAGGGTATTAAAAAAAATTTCTTCACTAGAAACTGGGCTATATTATACCAACATCAAGACACCTGCATCCTACACTGTCCTGAAGACAGTATTTAGAAGCTCTGAACTCTTCTATCTCTGGCATGACAGATTAGACCACCCAGGTCTTAGAATGATGAGAAATATAATCAACAATTCTCAAGGGCATAATATTAATGTAAAGAATTTTCTTGAATCATGAAGATTTTGTGTGCCCTGCATGTGCCACCAGGAAATTAATTACTAGACCCTCTACTCTGAAAGTGAATGATGAAGCCCCTGCATTTCTGGAACGCATCCAGGGAGATATTTGCGTCCCATTCAACTCATCTCAGGGCCATTTAAGTATTTTATGGTGCTCATTGATGCTTCCTCGAAGTAGTCATATGTGGGTTTATTATCCACAAGAAACCATGCTTTCGCAAAATTAATCTTGCAGATCATTCGTATCAGAAATGTGTTTCCTGATCATCACATCAAATCCATCAGAATGGACAACACCGGAGAATTTACTTCAAAGGCATTTGATGATTATTGCATGGTGATGGGTATTGCAGTTGAGCATTCGGTACTGCATGTCCATGCCCAGAATGGTCTGGCAGAGGTATTAATCAAGAGAATTAAATTTATTGCCCGACCCCTTTTGCAGACCTGTAATTTGCCAGCTACATGTTGGGGACATGCAGTCCTACTGTAGCAAATCTCATCAACTTTAGACCATCGGCCTACAACATCCATTCACCTATGCAACTAGCACAAGGGCCACCACAAAAAATTTCTCATCTCAGGAGGTTTGGATGCAAGGTTTTTGTACCTATAACCCCTCCGCAACGTACGGCAATGGGCCCCCTCCGTAAGACTGGGATATATGTTGGTTATGAGACTGCATCCATAATCACGTATTTTGAACCCATGCCGGGAGATTTGCATACCGCCCGCTTCGCTGATTGCATTTTCGATGAGGATAATTTCCCAACATTAGGGGGAGAAAATCAACCCCTTGATGAAAAATATCGGGAAATTACGTGGGAAGCCATGGGAATTAATACACATGACCCGCGCACTAGTGAAACAGACAAAGAGGTCCAGAAGATCATTGACTTGCAAGCGTTAGCAAACCAGCTGCCCGATCACTTTAGTGATTTGAAGAGCGTGACTAAGTCGCATGTGCCTGCACGTAATGCACCGGAGAGGGTTGGAATACCAAGCAAAGTAGAAGGTATCTCTAATCCCGTCCAGAGGCCTCAGAACAAAAGGACGAGAACTTTGGCTTTTCGAATTCCAAGTAACTGGGGACGCCCGACGAAAAAGGATAAGAAGAACTTATCACAGCCGATCACTGAAGTCCTCCAGAATGAGAAGGGGAGCCAGTTGAGACCTGGTACAAGTATGACACCTTCAGAAAAGGGCATACCGGATCTGAATATCCCCATGGAAGAAGAAGTCGGCATGGATGTGTGGGCACACATCGGAGCCAAAAAACTAAAGAGACTTGCCACCGCAATTGGAAGAAGCGATGTGCAAGGAGAAGCTCCAGAAGAAGCGATCGCTCCAAAAGAAGCAGCTCATGAAGAAATAGCTATAAATTATGTGCACACGGGAGAGTCCATGAATAGGACCACAACCAATATCGATATCTACTTCGTAAAGAAATTTGCCACAATCATCGATCTTGATCCCGAGCCTGCATCGCTCGCTGAATGTAAGAAAAGATCAGATTGGAAAGATTGGAAGAAGGCAATAGAAACTGAATTGCTATCTCTGAACAAAAGAGAGGTGTTTGGGCTCATATGCCGCACACCTCCCCATGTGCACCCTGTAGGGCATAAGTGGATATTTGTTCGAAAGAGAAATGAAAGAAACGAAGTAGTGAGATACAAAGTAAGGCTGGTAGCACAAGGTTTCACTCAACGTCCTGAAATTGATTATGAAGAAACCTACTCCCCAGTCATGAGTGGAATTACCTTTAGATATTTTATCCAAATGGCAGTGAACTTGAACTTAGAAATGAAATTGATGGATGTGGTAACTGCATGCCTCTATGGAAACTTGGATTCGGAGATTTATATGAAAGTCCCTGAAGGAATCCCTCTCTCGAACCAAGACAGAGCAAATAGAAACATGTACAGTGTGAAACTCAGAAAATCATTGTATGGACTGAAACAATCTGGAAGAATGTGGTATAATCGCTTAAGCGACTTTCTCTGCAAGAAAGGCTACATGAACAATGAAGACTGTCCCTGTGTGTTTATACGGCGATCCCAGAATGGATTCTGTATAATCTTAGTGTATGTAGATGATCTGAATATCATCGGGACAATGGAAGACATAAAAGAAGCAAGCTCCTACCTGGAGTTGGAATTTGAAATGAAAGATTGGGTAAGACCAAATTCTGCTTAGGCCTGCAGCTTGAGCATATTTCTGAAGGAATATTGGTACATTAGTCGGCCTATACCCAGAAGGTGTTAGAAATATTTGGCTTTGAAAAGGCATACCCATTGAAAGTACCGATGATCGGGAGGTCTTTACAGCAAGAAAAATATCTTTTCGTACTGAGGGAAGAGAGGGAGGAAATCCTGGGACCGGAATTCCCATACTTGAGTGCAGTGGGAGCACTCATGTACTTAGTAAACTGCACTAGACCGGACATTGCATTCGCCGTGAACCTATTAGCAAGGTACAGTGCAGAACCTACCAAAAGGCATTGGCGGGGTATAAAAGATATCTTCCGATACCTCCAAGGAAGAAAGGACCTTGGATTGTTCTACAGAAAGAATCAAGACCTGAACTTGATTGGCTATGCAGATGCCGGGTACTTGTCTGACCTGCATACCGCAAGGTCACAAACAGGCTATGTATTCCTGTGTGGTGGAACTGCAATTTCCTGAAAATCGTCTAAGCAAAGTCTCGTAACGACTTCGACGAACCACTCAGAAATTATAGCACTATATGAAGCCGCACGTGAATGCTCTTGGCTCCGCCGAATAATTCACCACATCCAGCAGTCATGTGGGATGAACATTGTGCAAACCCCCACAATTATCTATGAAGATAATGCAGTTTACGTTGCATAAGTGCAGATGGGCTATGTGAAGAGTCATCTCACAAAGCATATCAACCCCAAGTTCTTCTATGCTCATGAATTGCAAAAGATGAACGAGATTAAAATACTGCATACTAAGTCATGTGAAAATCTGACAGATTTGTTCACTAAATCACTCTCTGCATCTAGCTTTGAAAGGTGCATGAGAGGAATTGGAATGGTAAGATTTAGAGAAGTGCAGAATTCAGGGGGAGAATTCTCTCAAGCCCGTTAGTAAATCTTGATCATGAAGATTAAGTATTCGAAGGAATAAAGTCCTGAAGACTGAATAAAATTGGGTGAATTGTACTCTTTTTGCCTTAACGAGTTTTCCTGAAGTTTCTCGACCAAGGTTTTTAATGAGGCAATTCGTGCATTGCAGCATAACATGCATCATGTACTCTTTCTCCAAATTTTTCCCACTGGATTTTTATGGAGTTTTAACGAGGCTTGAGCGTGTTGGATGAGTGCTCAAGGGGGAGTGTTAGGAAACCTGAGCCTGGGCCAGCAGCCCTGGCTCATGGTGGGCACCTCACCGAAGATTATAAATAGGGAGCCGTACCGGCATATTTTATACACATGCAATCAGAAATTAATATAGAAAGATCAGGAGTTCTCTCTACCTCTTTGTGTGTTTTCAATCTATTATTCTGTCTTCTGTGATTGATTCGTTTCGTTCTAAGCAGAGGAATTGATCGGACTGGTCGCCAGCGACGATTTTTTAACATAATGAAAGGTTTGACTTTCGTCTCAACAAAAGTGTGGTCAGACCACGATAACACCACACTTGCAGCGAAATTTGACTAGCACCCCACTCGTTTGGACTTAGATTTTGAATCCTAGTTTTTTATTTTTGTGTTTTCTGGCCTTTTATTTTTTTAGAATTTTTTCTTTTTTCCCTATTTTTTTTTGCATTATCCGTGATAGGCTAATTTATTTTTTCTATTTTTATTTTTTAAAATTTAATTACGTCAAAAAGCTATTAGCAGCTACAGTGCAAAATAAATCAGCTGCAGTGCAAAATAAACCAAAGCCATAAGCCACAAAAAACCCAAATATATTAAGTTTTGATTTCAGCTTTTAGTTTTGGCTTATGAATAGTAATATCTTATAGAGAAATTTATAGAAAGATACTCGCATACAATTTCAACGATATAAATTAAGCCACTATAATGTGTACTATGATCGATTAGTAGATCTTGTTTAAAAGATATTCTGTTTGAAAGATAAGTAATATAGAAAAATTATTTACTATAGTAAAAATAGTTTTTAGAAATTAATACAAACACGGCAAAAAAAGGTAAGACCGTAAGAGGCTAAGAAACCAAGGATCGGAATGAAACATTTTCCACTAAAAGTCAAACATGGCTGTGACAAAGTTTGGCACGAACCGTGTCCTTGTTCCATCATACATGCCAGGCTAAGGGACCTCACCTGCCGTTGAATTCTTGCAAATTTTGCTACTCCGGAGTATGTTTGAAACAGGCCATCGAATCCGAGTGCTCCCACATACATCCTTGTTCATGTTCTTTATTCACATTCTGTAAATATATCTATATACTGCAATAGTACAGTGAGTCTACTTCATGACCATGAGGGTGTAAAACCTGTGAGCAACTCTAAGCTTGATATGGTAGGCCAAGCGTCAACACACAGCAAAGCATATACAAGGATGAAGTGCTGAACAGCTCATTCGTCAGCGAGCAGACATTTACATCAGAGAACATCTCCATTAGCCAGTTCTGCATGCTTAGGGTAACGGATGTAATTTGATTACAATGAGATCTGGCTATCGATCAAATCATCGGGTGGTACTGCAAGTCTGCAACCGTGACGCGATCAGATTAAACTGTCAGGGGCCTCGGTACCGACGGAAGCACGAGAAGCATCCCTGCGGCTGATCTACTGTGATCATGCCTCCGCCCTTGGACGTGTCGATCGCCTCCAGCATGGACACCACCTCGGCCATCTCAGGCCGCTTGTCGGGGTTCGCGTCCCAGCAGCGCTTCATCACGTTCGCCAAAGAGCTTGGACAGCAGCGCGGTATCTCAGGCCTCAAGTTCTACATCAAGGATTTGTATTAACATTCCGGTGGTTTAGGCTGGAACAAGATAGCAGCACAGCAAAAAGAAACAGGATAGAAGCAGGTTTTTACCTGGCGAACAACAGCAGAAGTGACTTCTGAGAAGCTCAGATCAGGATACGGCATGTCACAGCAGTATATCTCCCACAGACAGATTCCGAAGCTATAAACATCACACTTCCTATTGTAAGGATGACCATTGAGAACCTGCACATAGATGCCAATATAAGGTAACAAGGATACCACAAGTACACTCTTTTCAGTCAATTCGAAAGAGAGACATGAAAAATGGGAACGCCACAACTCAAATAAAGGGGAAAATTAAATCCAACATAAGATTTGTCCAAGTGCTTCAAGTTTTACTTCACGAGCGAACTCTATCGCATAGAACTGGATGGTGAACAACAGAAGTTTAAGATCACAGAAACAGCCTGGTGCCTTACAGACGAGAAATCAATGGGACGCTGTGATGAAATGGGTAAGCGCAACTTTGACAAACCACAAATACACATGGCCAAAAATATGAGAGATAATTAGAGGGAATGCAATCTTGCTATTTCAACTCTCCAAACAAGCAACATTGCAGTACCTACCACGCATCCAATTTTCCCTACTTAATTTGATAGTTTGGTATAACTAAAGATCTATCAGCAAATGATAAATAATATAGGATTAGGATAACATCTCCAGATGGTTAAAGATCAAATACCTCAGGTGCCATGTAACCAAGTGTGCCTGTTTCACCCGTCATATCACTAGGATTTGAAGCCTCAACTCGAGCAACACCAAAATCAGCAATTTTCACAGTTCTCGTTTTGTCAAGAAGCATATTTTCAGTCTTGACATCACGATGCACTATCTTCTTCGAGTGAAGATAGCTTAATCTATTGAAATGCAAAGCTCACAATGAGATCTTTGAAGATTAAAGAGGGGGGGGGGGGGGGGGGGGGCGGGGCAGAATAGAAGAACTTTGGCAAAGACCAATAAAAAATCAATTAATTGCTTACCCCCTGGCAAGGTCAAGAGCTATTTGGACCACAACTTTAAAGGCTAGCTTCTTTCTCCTGTTCTTTATTAGAAAGTTTTTCAGTGCACCTCCAGCAAGGTACTCAACAACAACGCAGCAAATATTACTCGGCATGCCAAGATGTCCATGTTCGGTCTGTATATTTAGATCTCTTGCACCCATTATAGCCCCAATAAACTGTCAATTAAAGTTCAAGATAGTGTTAGGACAGCCAGTTGAGAAGTAGAAAATAGCTACACTCACCAAGGGCATAGAGAATAATAATAATTGTGATAGTCCACAATGAGTTGTATAGACGGCAAAATGAGAGCCTCCACCAAATTTCTCGGTAGATTTTCTACCATACCCTGAGACCAATTTTCATGGTAATATATACACAAAAATTCGTAATACCAAATGCAATTTTGCTCCTATCATTGAAAAAAGTGATGTTCCAATTATCAGGGCCTCAGGGGTCACATGACTAAATACATTATAATTATTTTACCCAGAAGAGGAAAATCTGCAAACTTTCATAAATATGGTATGCCTCAAATTAAATTATGACATCGAGAATGTTACTATAGCTAGCAATACTGAACATGACCACCTGCCCTTATGCTGTCAGATATCTGGCCATGGAAACATATGTTACACCAAAGGGGTGATTAACAGCATATTTCAACATATTGCTATGCATATGCATGTAAAAAACAAGTTTGCCCATGTAGTTGTGACGGACAATATTGCACAACAGTTTCAGCCGGTCACCACTGTAATCACAGTTATATGAACCAAAGCTAAATAGAAATTGAATTGATGCATATTATATCAGCAAAGTGATTTAAGCTATGAGATTTTGAGGGGGGGGGGGGGGTGAAAAAAGGGCTTCTTCAGCCAAAGATTACCTTAGTAACATTCGGATGATCAAGCTTATACCAGACAGAGACCTCTTGTGCAAACGCTGTTCTTATGGCAGCAATTTCTTGTTCTGTTCTATGATCATCCTCCCCCCAGTCAAGCAATTTTACTGGAAGATAAGATTTAACAACTAATGTTGAACAGTTGATAAAAAAATGACTACGAGTTTTCAAAAGAAATAAAAATAACTACGTTATTATTAAGCAGTACATATACTATATTAGTGACATTGTATGCTTTGCTATAGTGGATGCTTGCAGATGAGAAGAAACACATACCAAATCTCAAGAAGTAGGTTAGCACCTGCTGAGGACCGTAGGTAACACATTTTTTATGATTGTGCGTGTCTCTGTTTTTTTCAAAGTGTATTTAGCCGTGCATGTTGAAAAATCCATTAAGGAGTATATCAATATCAGGTACAGTTTTATGTCTGGAGTGGAAAACCGAATCAGCAAGACCCTTATTTGGGGCTTAACATGTAAATGAAACATACCGCCAGATTTTAAATTTATGTGGGGGGATAAAATGTGACAAAGTGACATATTATTCATGGAGAACAGTGAGGAAGCTGATTTCATCACACAAACTAAAGTAGTAAGGAAAGGCAAAACAAGCCAATCAACTATTTCAGCAAGTTGGTAAATGCTTTGACACATCTAGCATGACATTCCAATCGCACTTTATGAATCTAAATGATCATTTTCTTTTTCAAAACATTGAATTGAATTGCCTGGTGAACCAAGCATATTGAAATGGCAATCTGCAATAGGTGATAAATGTCTGGACAGACAAACACATTGCATCTGCTTTGTCCTGTGTCATGTGATTATGCCTGGCGAGACAGTGCAGAACTGCTAGCTTATATTCCTTTAGCAGCAAAAGTCTGCGCATTTTTGGAAACCCAAAACCTGGCTCAGATGCTTTTCTATTTCCCTGGTCCCCTGAAAAGTACCAGGCCTGTTGCAAGTTGCAACTTTTTGTACAAAAAATCAGCAGCTTTAATCTGTAATCTCCAACTTCCAGAGGCTCGTCATAAGATGAACACATGAATCACACCTACCAAACTTTTAACTGTTGGTTGGTTCGAATCACATGAGGGGGCTTAGGCACCAAAAGCGGGGGCTTATCTACCGGAAGTCACGGAATACACCATGGAATCAAGAAAAGCAGAGGTATCGACTTTAGCAATTTGCTGACAAGGAAAAGCACCGGTGACACGACCAGCGAAAACTACTCGCAAAAGCACCCCAAGCGACCACCTGTGGTAAATGACATTGCCATCTATGGATCAATCAATTCTACTCACCATCGCATCCTAAGCCAGGAGGATCGAAGTAACACAAGAAAAATCCATGGATACGCTTCCTAATTAAGAACTCGCAAAAGTAATAATTGATCAGAACCAAGAACACTAAGCAGTGGGGTAATTTCATTTCATCAAGCAGCTTAAGGATACTGAAACTGGGAGGTAACTAGGTAAATGTACGTGTATATGTGAAGTAGAGATGGTACGATACCGGCGACGTCCTGGCCGTCGTAGACGCCGCGGTGGACGGTGCCGAAGGTGCCGCGGGCGATGACGCCCTTGATGACGAGCTTGGAGGGGTCGATCTCCCAGTCCTCCCGGCGCCTCTGCTGTTGCTGCTGTTGCCGCAGCAGTTGCGGCTCCTCCCCCAGCCTGGCGGACTCGCCGCGGCGGCTCCCGGGCAGGGCCGCGGCGGGCCCGCCCCGCCCCGGGCGGCCGAGGTGGCGCTCCAGCTGCTCGTCGAGGCTCTTGAGGTCGATCTGGTCCGCCCGCACGAACCCTGCGTCCCCGCTCCCGCCGCCGCCCGCGCCGGGATGCCTCATGCTTGGAGACTTCCGGAGGGGTTGGAGGAGCTAGAAACGGCGGCGAGCAGGCGACAGGAGTGAGTGGGCGGGCGCGGAAGGTCTCAGGTGGTGTGGCTGCCGCGGCGAGGAGTGGGAGTGGTGGCGGCGGCGGCGGCGGCTAGGCTATACTGGCGAGGCGGAGGTGGCTCGTGCTCGTATGCGAGGCGCCATGTGAGGAGAGCGCATGCGTTGGGTTGGGTTGCCGAGGTATTCAGGCACGGCAACCGAGGTGGAGTGACTCGTGTCGCGGGCCCCACCCCAAGTCGCCAGGAGGTTCATCCGTCACGATCTCGATCTCACGGCCGCATTGTCGTCGGACGAGCAAAACCAAGACGGGCCGAGATTCGGCCCAAATAGTGTTGGGCCCACGCACTCCAGTGAAATAGAAAGCAAACTGGGCTTGGCTCTAATAAAAGCTAATCCCAGTATACTACAATCTTGGGCTGCATCCGAGCCAGAAACAGGAAGCCACTCCATAGCCTTAGGCTTGCTCGCGAGGAGGAACACCAGGCGGTTCTGTTCCCATGGCGGCGCTGCCTATCCTCCCTCCGCGTCCACTCCTCCCCTCTCCCGCCGTGCCTCCTCTTCTCCGCGCTCCGCCGACCCTCCGCCTCCGCGCGCTGCGAGGCCGGCTCCAAGGTCATGCCCAAGGGGATGGACTACCCAGAACTCGAGGTAAGGCTCTCTCTCTCTCTCTCTCAACCTTCGAGTTTCGTTCATCAGTTATTGGTCTGCGCCTGCCTTTGAGCTAATTTTGCGGCGGGTTTGCTCATAAATGGGTGCGGTGGCAGGGGTTCCGGCCGGTGCAGGCCATGATGCTGTTGAAATGCCTCTACGGGAACAACGTCGAAATCTAACTGCGCTTTTTTGGTGGAGTACTTCCAGATATGATTTTCCTTTTTGGTGGATTACTTTCAGATATGGTTTTCTCAGTTACAAAGCCAGAAATAAAATTAAGAGTAGGCTGAACTATTTATAAATTTAAATTAAGTTGACATAAAATTAGTTTTTTACTCTTATAAAATTTCAAATTCATATAAAAATTATAAATTGGATAGAGACAAATAATGAAAAATAGAGAAATAGAAAGTAGGTACCTCGATAATAGAAAGCGCCATAAGTGCAGAGTAGCGATAAGATAAGTCATCTATATACAAAACATATCAAAATTAGTGATATAATAGAAAATTATGAATGACAATGAAAATTTAGATCATATAAAACATACCAGGATTAAGCTAATTTGAATCACGAGACAATAGAAATAAAAGTCAGCATCTTTTTCCATACTTTATCCAATGTTCTTATCATTTCACGGTGAGGGGCTCGGCGGTGGCGGTGCTTTCGGGGCATGTGCAGGACCACATTATCGCGGGGTGACGGCGGAGGGAGAAGATCAGCCAGAGGTTCATCGAGCTCTCCACCGTCATCCCTGGACTCAAGAAGATTCATATATGGGCCTATTCTTTACCTCAAAAGCTGGCGGCTTTTGGCTTTTGCTACAGTGCCTAACATTCAAATTTAGTAGTTTTTCAAGACGGGGTCTACAAGTTAAACGATCTACACGTTAAAAGCTCAACATCTGTATCAGTCAAAATCGCAAGTGAGTATCTGTCTCTTCGTAATCTGTACCGTAAACAACTAAAATTCAAAAATTTCAGCCAAAAGCCATAAGCCGCAGTCGAAAAGAACATGCCCTATATTTCACTTTCTTTCTTCTTTTTTTTCTTTGATTGATTATTTCTTCTTTAATTTTATGATTTTCACTCCTCCCCTTATTCTTTAATTTTATGATTTACATATAGTATTTCACTTTCTTTGATTGATTGATTAACTCTTCTTTAATGTTATGATTTTCACTCCTTTTCATCGCCGTCTTCTTTAATTTCATGCTTATTGTTAACCTTCCCATTAAGGAGAGTTAATTTCTCTTTAGGTTTGTTAATATCTCTATTTCTACTATATATAAAATTGCCACCATGGGAGGTGAGGTTTAAGCCTCACTAAGCTCCCCCAGTGGCTACGCCCCTAGGTTTTCTCCTGTATGAAATTCTCAAAATAGCCCGGAGCTGCAGCGTGCAAGTGAGATGGCACGCCACCCCACCGATCTAGGTCGTCTGCCGCACGCGCCCGCCGCATGAGGGAGGTGGCGCACCCGTCCGCCACGCGAGGGAGGTGACGCGCTACCTCGCTATGCCAGCATTCTGTTTTTTATATGCAAACTGGTATTGTAATTTAAAGTTTTTTTATTTTAGTAGCAATTTTAATTAAAGATTTAATTGAGAAAATTAAAATTAAAATTTTTTGTTGATATGATGGAAGTAATTAGTGGAAATAAAGAGTAATTTTTGTATACAATATATGTAGCAAATCTTATTTGTAGATTGTTAGTTTTTTAGAAAATAAAAGGCCAGACAAGGTTGCGTTGGTCCATTTGTTATTTTTGTAAATTATCAACTGTACAAAATCTATTAGACTGCCAATAACATTTTATGATCATCGCATGTTGTAGTGGGAAAAATTTTCGAAAGAATTTTGTGGGGATAATTGAGACGTCAATGACTTGTAAATACGAAGATAAGTGATAATGCAATGTAACGATTGATCTATTTGTGATTTTCGTATATTGTGAATGGTACAAAATACATTAGATTCATAATAACATTTTGCAATCGTCGTATGTTGTTGTAGTACAAGAAATTTTCTGAAAAATTTTGTGAGGACAATTGAGATAGTAATGACTGGTAAGTACGAAGGTAGGTGATATTGACCACGCGAAGAATTAAATGCGAAAAGACAACGAGATTTGATGTTACAAATTAACATAGATTTTATAATAAACCTGAAATAACATGGTGCACAGGGTTTAGTTACATGCATAAGAAACAACATTATGCACGATACAACAAACCGTAAGTGGAAATAAATTCGATCTTTGGGGGACTAGTGCAGAACGGTCCGATCTACTACATAGATTAGGACCATTTTTCCTTCCTTACAAGCTTAGTGTTGAACTCCTCAGCGGCCTCTTTGGCTTAGACCACCATTTTCCTCTTTTTCTCGCGCTCCCTCTCGTGAGCCTCGCACTTCCTGCGCGTGCATGCCTTGAGATGAGTTTTTGTCTCCCAACGTATACGTTTGGTTTGCTCATCGTTGCGGCGCTCCTCTCGGATCTTGCAGGTCCTTTTGACGTTTCACTCCTTGTAGTCGAAAGTTCACTGGTCATGCGAGTGGATTCTAGGTCGATCTAGTTGCGGTAGCTATATAGCGGTTCCGGGGACTGTGGATGGATGGGAGAAATTGTTGGTGTGTACTTTGAAAGAGAAATACTAGGGGAACACACTGTAATTGGTTCTTACCGGCTGCCGATAGCTGTTCGTGTCCCGACGGTAGTCGGGATATTTATAGGAGTAGTTCACACAACCTCAGTAATGCATGCTCAGGTTGAGTCGTTGCTTAGACTTGAAGAATTTGCATGGGTTCCTGCACCAACAGAGGGGCAGCGTCTCCCCCTCGGGCGGGTGTTGTGGCGAACGTTCGGTTGTAACGTTTAGTACGAACATACTTCTACGGGGGACGTCATTGTGGGGGTGTGACCTCGTGGCACACTCCACTTGTTCGGCTTGGGCCGCAGTAGACCTTGCTAGGTCGCGGGTCTCCTCCCATTGCTTCATTCTCTTGTCCCATTGTTTTTTTTGGCTCTTGTCCATTCCGACGTGGTGAAGCAAGCTCTGATTTAGTATTGGATTTGGTTATGTAGTGTTTTCTCCTAGATCTATTCCACCTCATTTTATAAACCAAAAGGTTGGTATGGTGTGGTTAATTTCATTTGAATAGCCTATGAGATAGTGTGTTGCCTTGTTTTTCTAAAAAGTACCTGGCGAGGCAGAGTGTTGTCACAGTGCAAAGCTGCCCCCGTCTGGTCTTGTCACTGCACAAAGCTGCCTCCGTCCGGTCTTATCACTGCGTAAAGCTGCCCCTTTGGTTTTGTCACTACGCAAAACTGCCCCCTTTGGTCTTATCACTGCACAAAGCTACACACTTTGGTCTTGTTACCGCGCAAAGTTACCTCGTCTGGTCTTGTCATTGCACAAAGTCACCCCCTTTGGTCTTCTCACCACGCAAACCTGCCCCCGTTTGGTCTTGTCACTATGGACAACTGCCCCATCTAGTCTTATTACTGTGCAAAGTTGCTCCGTCTGGTTTTGTCACCGCGCAAAGCTGCCCTCTTTGGTCTTGTCAAGCGCAAAGCTGCCCCATCTGGTCTTGTCATTGCTCAAAGCTATCCTGTTTGCTATAAAATGCATTCCCCATCGTACAATAACATACCATGGCAGAAATCAAGGGGCCAATCAGGGCGAGGTTGCCAAAGGAAGGCCTTCCCCTGGAAAGGAGGGAGGACCTCGGCTCTAACTACCGCTTGATGCCAAACAGGCGTGCTCAACCGATATGGCCGAAATGCAGACACGGGGAGGATGCAGTAATGCAGGTGGTGCAAGGCCATTTCGATGGCTGGCGATATTTCTTCCTATACCCATACTCCGGGGTACAATTTACTAATAATTTACTTTCTCTTACTGTTAATAAAGCTTCCATGCTAACCGTCCTTTCCAGCAGATAGCGAAATGCAACTTCGTTCGCTGGATCGATCCTCCCCATGAACGCTATATTGTGAGTTATGTGAATACATTGTGGGAGTGAATCTTAGAGTTGGAGGCACAGATCGATAGTCTCAATGAGGAGAACGATGACATTCGCCAACAGATACAGCACGAGAGGGGCAACGAGGAGGTCGTCAATATAGCAAGTTTGTATGCTCCCACATGCTGCTATGTGAACCATAGTGGCATATGTTCGTGCCACTACAAGGACGGCCAACCACGTCCAAGGTGGCCCTCTCTGCAACACTCTATGTGGGTACCGCAAGGTACCTTCTACCAGTAGGCAGAACCAGAGATGCCGCCGCGATGTCGTCCAACCTACAGCTGACATAAGTGCCATCGGTGGTAATAACACCACCAACTACACCTCTCACAGCAGCTTCTCCATCTCCCTTGTCTTTAGAACTAGATGTTTCCACGTCCTCCTCCTTACTCTCCACTTCTTCCACCTGGTCGGTCAGGTACTCGTGGCAGTCAATACGGATTGTCCATCCTTGCACGCTTTCATTGGGCTTGAAATTTTTAGCACGCCTCCTCAGGTCTCTATCACCCACTGCCTCGCTCGCATCTCCACTAGTAGCCCCATCTACATCGCCGGAGACCAACCCAGGCACTACATTAGCAGCGCCTGCACTGGAACTAGGCATGCCGGATGACTCTATCTGCTCCACGAACTGAACATACACCGTCGGTCTGCCATATATTACAGCAGCAGAGTTGCACATAGCCTCTATGTAACTGGCCCATGACTCATCGCTTGTCACCTTTAGAAGTTGCCATGAGATCTCCCCTTGACCACCTACCAACGAGACGTACAACGTTTCAATGCGCAGCTTATTCCTTGCAATGCGTGATTGAACGCAGAACAAACGCACCTCGTGAGCTCCAAGAGGCCCATGTCCTTCACACCGGGCATTTGGATTACGGTCCGGTCACAATTGGACATGTCCACCCCGTACGATCTATCATGTACGATACCATTCCTATGGAACATGAACAGATGCTGAATGCCCGTCATGGCGTACCTACAAAATTTTCCAGAATGTGTAACATTAAGTTGCAACTCTTCTCAATATTCTTAGCACTACTAGGTTAAGCATATCACTCATGTACCACTCTACAATTTATAAATTACTGCTGATAGTAGCACATTATATTTCTAAGCGGACAACTACAATGGCACTCAATTTTTAACATAACGGTAATCTACAAAAATATGCACAAAGCACAACAATTTAACAAAAAAAATCATGTCTAACAGTTTTTGCATAACATTATACGAAATGCATACTAACTTTTTCCAAATACAGAAAAAATACAATGATGCTCCCATGCAAACAAAATAACCTACACATCAACTATGCCGTTCATATAATTACCGTGACTAATAAGCATTTAACGACACTAACAACGTTGCTTCTTCGATATCAACTAAGGCCATTGACCGATTACAAAAGGCTAACTACTGCCTTTTCATACTAACAAACTACCATTTTTCTAATTACATACTAATCACGTTGCTAAAAAACTTACAGGATGTTGACGAAAATTACCTCGTTCGGATGCTCCAAAGCCGATCTAAATCTTTTCCAACTACGTAAACTTTAAGCTCAAATTCAAAACCACACAAAAATCGGATGTTTTCACGGCTTTCTTCGTCTCTCAGTTCTTTACTCTTGGCTGGAGTAAATGAAATGGTGTTGCTGTGTATTCAAGAGAACGAATCCTCCTTTTTTATCACGCAACCAGTGAGGAGAGGGGGCCGGGTAGGTAGGAGGTGCCATGTGCGACGCGCGTAGGAGAGGGAGGGGGGCTAGTCGGGGAGGCTAGTTCCAGAAATCCTAAAGCAGTTATGCCCTTGATTCAACAACGTCTGGGCTTATTGCCACGACGAGCTCGCTGGTAGGTTGCACTTTTTGCTTGCCTGCCACAAATTATATTCGATATATTTTGATTCTGACTGGTGTACTTCAGGTATTCGGTGGTGAGTTAGTAACTGAGAAAGCACACAACTTGAAAATAGTCAAAATTGTTTGATTGCATTTTGAGGGGAAAAAAATGAAAATTGATAGGCATACATCCAATTTAGCGTTGTTATCGGCATATTCAGAAAGTCATGTTCCATTAGTGGTAGTATTTGACTATTTTCAGAACTTCCCCTGTGTAAATATAGAGGATCGCAGATGACATTTTACTATCAAGTAGATTTTAATAAAAAAAGCCAGTAACTTCACAAGTGCCCTAACTTTATACTAAGTTTCAGTTGTGTTAGATCCTTCTCTCACTACCTTGACACCATTCTATTACTCGGTTCCTGTTTTGGGACCTATCCTTGTTACTTGAAATTATACTTGTGAAACTGGCAATCTGCTTATGTTTCTGTTCTTTGGTAGAATATTTTTCCTTTGTTGTGTTGTTAGTATATTGGTTGAATGGATTTGGTCCTTTGCCTCTAATCTTGTTCAGGTTTAAACAAAGACTTCAGGGAAATGATAAGTGAGCATGCTGATCTCAAGGCATTAACTGTGAAAGACATTATTACCGCATCAGATGGAACGCGAAAGGTAGCTCTTTCAGTGTTACTGATATCTTCTCAAATGTTTTCAGAATATGACTGATGTTGGAACACAGGATGTTACAGATACTGTTCTGTCTTGAAGATGGCTGGGTGATTGAAACAGTTGTCATTCCCTGCGCTGGGAGCAGGACAACATTCTGTGTTTCAAGTCAAGTCGGTTGTGCCATGAACTGTCAGTTTTGCTTCACTGTGAGGTATGTTTACTTTCTTTGAATCGCATTTTCCTTTCTATGGTTTTGTAGTACTTATTTTTTATGTTTGTCTTCTATGTTTTGTGGCTTCTGTAGGATGATTTGAGAAAGCATGATGGGAATCAAATATTGGACACAAACAAAGTCACTTGCAAAACAAATGCAGAAGGACAAGAGTAATAAGAAATTGAATAGTGATCCGAACCTCTATGTATTACCTCACTAGTTTTAGGTCAAAGCTAGTGCACACAGTTGAATAATGATGAATACATAACCAAGCAATTTATTACAAAAATAAAAAGTACTGCATTATAACAGCTTATTACAACTAAGATTACAAGATATCTTAAACTTACAAACACAGCGAAAGTAAAACAAATAAACCGCGAAGATGACTCATTAATACACTACATACAATTGACCAGGGAAATATAACCTAATACTCTGGACGTCTTTTTATTGAAGCCACACTCGAAGTAGTCATAGTCTTCTTTTGCGCCTTTATAATTCTCACATGTAGTTTTGTAGATTGCAAGGTGAGTACATAGAGTACTTTGCAAGTTTTGAGAAAATGCAATTATTTAGATACAAAGCTTATCAGAATGGGTTTATTATGGTTCTTTTGCATAAAGCAATATTTTACAAATTTTTATATTTTATAGAGTACTCAATTGACCAAAGTATTCAGTTTAATTAAACTACATGATATTCTAGTGAATGATCTATCCACCTGCACTGACTCCATTTGCCAGAACACACACATGAGAATTTCAACCACTCCCGAATTTTCAAAAGATTCTGAAACCAAAACCAAAGATCTACCATATGAAAACACACCTTGCTTGCCCTGGATCTTAGGTACAACTATTCGAATAGTTTTACATTTTATAGAGGTTGTACATTTTAGTTATAAGACATGATCATTTCATATTACCACGCGATTAACACGCTTCGTTGGGTGTGTGATGGAGAGATCATGACAAGAAACTTACAATGCGCCAACCTAACCTGACTCCGCCCACTAAGGTTTCACCGCTGAAGGGTTCTATCTGCCTAGTCAAAAGTCCTCTCTTGTGCCATGTGGAAAACCTATCACTATCTGACACCCACTCGGCCCTTGGCGGAATATAAGCTAGGCTGTTGTAAATTAATTAGCTAGGTCGTACTCATTTAGACTTGTGATTGAGCATCGGTCCTTAATTGACTAGGGCAATATTTTTACAATACAAGATCTCGTGCTCAATCTGCACCAATCCAGTCCTACCATCCACCCAAGTCAAAAACTGTTTTTCACAATTTTATTTTATTTTGTAAACCAGTGGCAATTCCTAGCTATTCTTTTTGATCCAGATTGAACGTATGTAGAATGGCATTTACTTTATAAAAGAGTTTATGAGAACCATTCAACGCACAACATATGCGTCCATCTTTCAGCTCGAGAATTTCACGGGATAGAGATATGGTATATGAAATAGGCCATTAAGCATTCAATAAAAAGGATTGCATAAAGATTTGATAGCATTATTCCCGCCCATAGGATGATATTGACCAAAATAGCATGTCTACACAATTCTACCATTCTAAACTAACCACAATAATATACCCATTATCAATGGTCATTTATACTAGGGTGACAAAGGTACATTAATGAGAGTCATTTCAAGTAGAATTTAACTAATTCCTAATTCTTGAATTAATATTGAATAAAAATAGCATTGCATAATAGTTTTCGAAAGACATAAAAATAAATTTTGTAAACATTAGGATTAACACGATCAAGGAAGACTTGCCTTCGTCAGGATAGTGGTAATCTGGATCGTCGAATTGGTACTCCTTCGGAACATCTATATCTAAACGTAAAAATAGCCAAATTTAAATAAAATCCAATAAACTTTAAAATGCAAAAACAAGGCATAAACAAATAGTTTGGGATTTTAGATGAATTTAGGAGGAAAAAATGGAGTCAAACGGGCTCCCAGAAGATTTGAATCACGAAAATTGCGAAAGAAAACACTAAGAAAAGACTCAAATATTATTAATTATCAGAGTTGCGACCTTGTGGCTAACCTTACAGATAATAGCCTGAAAGGTTTAAGAAACTTGCAGCGGAAAACAAAAATAAACGTAGTATCTATTCGACATGCCCACAGGCAATCGACTAGGGAGCGAAGTCCTCGATGTATCCTCCTTCAGGTATCTTCTGCTGATATGGTTCCTTTTCTTCAACTGAGCAATAATAGGCATAAAGCCGTGAATACATTGGTACTCAGCAAGTCATTTGTAACAAAGAATGCAATATAGTATGCAATGCTTACTAAATGATAGCTGAGTGATTATTTTGTAGAAAATAATAATTTGAAGTAAATTCAATAAATAGATTGAAAGTAGAGGTGCAATGGTCAAACACTCCTTCAGTTTTTGGAAACTCTTTTCGCACTGTGGCGTCCAAGCAAATTCCTTTTCCTTCTTTAGCAACTGTGTAAACGGCCTTGCTACGCTGGAAAATCCTTCGATAAAATGACGATAATAACCAGCCATTCCAAGAAAATTTCTAACTTGCGACACTGATATTGGCGACTTCCAATTAAGCACATTTTTCACTTTCCCGAGGTCAGCTGCAACTCCTCCTGTTGACATGACGTGGCCTAGAAATGCAACTTCCTTAATCTAAAATTCGCACTTACTGAACTTAGCATACAACTTATGCTTTCTTAGATTTTGCAATACTAACCTTAAATGCTCTTCATGCTCTTTCTCATCCTTGTAGTAGATCAAAATACCATCAATAAACACAATGACAAACTTGTCCAAATACTCCATGAACACATTATTCATCAGGTGCATGAAATAAGCTGGGGCATTGGTTAAACCAAAGCACATCACTGTAAACTCGTACATTCCATAACGAATTGAGAATGCTATCTTAGGTATATCTTCTTGATGAATTTTCATCTGATGGTACCCTGACCTTAAGTCAATCTTGGAGAACACTATGGCTCTTTTAAGCTGATCAAACAAATCATCGATTCTGGGCAAAGGATACTTGTTCTTAATAGTAACTTCATTGAGAGCTCGGTAATCCATACACATACGCTGACTACCATCCTTCTTGACGAACAATACTGGCGCTTCCCACGGAGATGAACTAGGGGTCTGTTCTTTATGGCTGTTGTAACATCCCAAAAATTTGGATGTTCAAAAATGTGGAGTTTTAAAAATTTTCTTGCATTTTGCTGGTTTCCAAATATTTTTCTGAGTGTTTAATTTGAATTTCTTCTAGAGTTCATGCTGTGCGAATTAATAGCCCAAGAATAATTCCAACTGCGAATGATGATCATATAAATAATAAAAATAGAATATGACATTAACGATCATGAATCCAAAATACCAAAAATTTGGAATTCAAATTTGGCCCAATAAAATAAAACTGAAAGGATATTAGACTTTACCTCCAAATAAGTAAACCAAAAATTCTTTTTAATTCAATTAGCATACAAAAAAAAACCCAAGGTTGGACATAAAAAAAATTGGAATCAATAATCTCAAATAGGAAATAGAAGTTCAAAATTACAAATTTAAAAATCCAAAAGTTTCTCATTTTCTCTCTTTTCCAATTTTCCCTCGCTTACATGTGGGCCCCACTCCTTTTCTCTCTCTCCTTCCTTTTCTTTTCTCCCTCCCGAATCCCTTCTCTGTCACTGGGCCCGAGCGCACCTCCTTCCTCCTCCTTTCCTCATTTTCTTACCCCCTCTAGTGCGTGTGCTCTGCTGCTCTGCTCTCTTCTTCCCGTTTTCATTTCTTATTCCCCGACTCCTTGGCTGAGCTCGCGCCGCGTCGTCTTCTCTCTTTCTCTCCCCGTTTCTGCCCCGCTCAGTCGCATCACTCTACTCGCGCGGCGCAAAGCTGCAAGCCTACAACATGGAGTCATGCACAAGGATTCGCACAGGATTTACTGCAGCATCCGCCGCTCGCCGACGTGACCGCACGGGTGCCCTCCCCAAGGCTAGCCTCGCCTGCGCGCGTTTAAGGACTGCCGAAGACCCCACTGGACCTCCCACGCTCCACCCTTCTTCCTGCCCACCTCCTTTTCCCTTTGCCGCCGTGAGCCGCCATGGCCACTCCTCGCCGATTCCGCCGCTCCGACCGTCTACTCCACGAATCAACAGCATTACAGCATGCCTCTGCTCCCCTTCTACTCTCCCTCCAAGATAATTGGATTTTGGTACACCGAAGTTGGAGCATTGCTCCTCTTCCTCACCGCCGGCCGAGTGAGCCTCCGCCGCCGCCATTGCTTCCCTGAAGCTCCTCTCGCCGATTCCTCGCCGGGGGAGCCTCCTCTCGATGCCCTCAACTCGTCCCCATCACCGATTGGGACCGTGGTCCACCCCAACTCGCCGGCGACGTGAACCCCTCTGCGCCGCCGCCCACTCACGCCGCCGGCCCACCCCGGTCCCCCTCCGGCCCTGCCCACTCATCGGTGAGTTCCCCCTTGACCTCCTGCAGCTCATATTTTCATCTGCTTCCCTCCCCGTCCTCTCCAGCGTCGTCTCCATCGTCGGCCCACACCTTCGGCCGCCGCACATCGATGCCAGCCGCCCACGACACCGCTCAGCCAAAGCCGCGACCTCCCCTGGTCTTCACTAGCCCCATACAATCCGTTTTGACCACCTTCACCACCGGTCCGGCCAGCCTCCGCCGGCGGCGAGTCCAGCACCGAGCGCCGTCCAAGCCTCCCCTGTTTTTGCTCTGCCTTGCCCAAGCCCGAGCATTGCATTATCTAATTTGTTCCCCCCTCCTGGTCAAGAAACAGCAGCCGCCCCATTGGCCACTAGCACCTGCCTAACACACGCACAGCCGAGGTCTTGGGTTCGATCCCACTGATCGCACCCTTTCCATTTTGTTTTAATTCAATCTTTTTACCCCATTTTAAATAGTAATTTTAATTAGTAAAAGTTATGGACCAATTTGGGAATATCTTAGGGAGCACAATAAATTTAATTAGGACATAAGATAAGATTATTTGAGATTTAATAATAGATTAAATGTATATATAAGTAACTAAGGTAATTGGAACATTTAACAAAGGACTAAGTTTTAAATTAAGATATTAATAAAAGATGACCTTGGTCAATTATCTGAAATTTCATAAAGAAAAGTGGCTTGGGTTAATTGTTCCAAATTTAGTAAAAATACCCTCAATCATAATTAAAACATGTGTTCAATATCTAGCGCACTGTGATTTAATAAATCTTGGAGGTAGATTCTGTTAAGCAACAAATATTAAAAATATGGGACTAATCCGCGAATAATACTAAAGTTTGTCAAGATAGAGATGAGTTTAGTAAATGTTTAATCCTAAATCAAACGACATACACTAGTGACTAATGTGTTCCGAATATTTGTTTTAAAAATTTAACTATTAACCAAGGGCATACTAGGAAATTGAGTAAAATCCTGTTTAGGGTATACTCTCATGGAATAATGATTTAGCAAATGGAAACTTACTAAGGAGCAAATCATACACTCATGTATTATGGTAAAATAGATAGAACTAGCCACCGCATAGCCAAACATAAAATGATAACCCTATGCCCTAGCATTTAACTTACCGCCGCTAAACAAAATCTCCATACTGTTAATTGAGTAGCTATATTAATATATGAACTCGTATGACAAGCCGTGATAAATAAACTTGACAAAATAATAATAATAATAATAATAATAATAATAATAATAATAATAATAATAATAATAACAACAACAATAACAATGCTAAGCGTAACAATAACAAAGGTGTAGGCAAATAACGATGGTGCCAGTTATTAAATCTTAACATTTAATTTAGTAAACGATAATGTTGGGTATGAATAAATGTAGCAAGTTAGGACCCGAACCAATGGGTTCCAATTCAAAATAAGTTATACCTAGTAATAGCTAAGTGTACATAAAATGTCGCTCCACAAAATGTTGTCAACCCGAATTCTAACATTAACTCGATAAGCTAAAAATTGTATACATCGCATATAGCATAAACCCTGAATATGGGCGCTCGATAACATAATGCCCCTCTAATCTTGTACACTGAATCCTAGGTCTAACCCGACTCATGGGATTCCTTGATAAGTACCAAAATACTAAAAGGAGTTATTAGTAAAAGATGAAGTCATCATATTCCACCACCAACCATCACTTGAAACACCCATTAACTCATAATAAAACTAAATCAAGTTTATTTGGATTTATTTAGATCTTTGAGTTATTTGCTTTTATTTGGATTAAGTCGTTTGTCGCGTAATTAGAAACTGGAGTTCTGAAGATTTCACGGATCAAGCGTGGTCAGGGCAAAGTGAGGACAAAGAATAGAAGCTCAAGAGAAAGCATTGCGTGAGCTCAAGACCGCGGTAAACCGCGCCAGGCGAGTCAATACTTTGATCATGTTGAACCTACATTTTCTGCAAATTACTTTGGTTTAAATTATCAAATTGCATGCTATTATTTTATATGCAAATACATGTTAATTTAAGATTTTAGTTATATGCCCGTTGTTTACTTGATTAATATTACGCCTCCTTTGGAATACTTCAATATGTGAACCTTGTCGCCCTAGCAAAGTTATAATGATAACTTTTGAAAATAAGTCCCTAATTATATGCCATGCTTAGTACTGCATAAATACTCAGGGGCACTGAAATGCCCCAAACATTATTGTTATTTTAAATCATGAGAAACTGGTTTGGGCAGTCATGGTGGGAATGACTGGTATGTTTTGACATGATTATTTTATGCTCCCCAAAAAATCCTAACTTGCTTAAATATCTGAGCGGATGGTTTGGGGGCTGGTATGTGGTGCGGTGGGAGCACAAATTATAGAGTGTGGTAGAACCGCTCAGATACCACTAAGGACTGAATCTTGTCATGACCTCCTGTGTAAAACAGTACAACCACAAGTCTGTAAAATACAACTTGGCTAAGTAAATTTATCGAAAACCCCGGACTCATCTCACCGGTAGTGGACAGGAGTGGATATGCAAGGGCAAGGGGAGGCCTAAAGGGACACCGAGTGGAGGGTGAAGTTTCCCAGTTGTACTAGCGCAGAGGGGAGTGGAGCCCGTACGCTAGTAGCCGTGGGGAATATCCCGTGCAACGTATGGGACCCACCGCAAGTGGGAACGGCCCATAGGGTGAGATGACAAAAGGGACTAGATACTTTGAAAAGTCACTGTGATGGTCTGCTCAACCACACTTCTAAGGAATCGTGTGGGGCAATGAGTTGACTGTCTCTTGTGGTGAAAGTGTACAAACTCTGCAGAGTCAAAACTATTCGAATAGCCGTGCCCACGGTCACGGGCGGACATGGGAACTTAACTAGATATAGTTCTATTTAAAAATATTTGGAAAATGGGATTGGAAAAGTGGAGGGCAGTGGAAAGCCCTGATTTGAGTTGTCCTGGGTGTCGTCCCAGTGGTAAGTTAAGCGGCTATAACGCTGAAAGATGTTATACGGTGTGATGCCGTATGTATGGAAAAATTATGGTGATATTAGGCATATGGTGTGATGCCATATGTATGAGAAATCATGTTAATATTCCTTGAACATTAGGTTTTGTTCCAAAGATGCTAGGTCTCAGGAAATTTTATGTATTGTATTACAATTAGTGGCATTTCTATTCTTACAAGATAAAATAGGGGAAGAATAAATAGAGTCGTAAGAAAAGAAGATGGTTGTTTATGGTAATTGCATAAAGAAGTTGGTGGATTCATGTTGATCATAATAGGGATAATGATAGTGTGGATTTTGGAAAGATAAATTGGTGGAGCCTAAATGAATATATAGGCTAGATAGATGATTCAAATAATCTTTGTAGAATTAGAGAGTATAAAAGTAATTGTTGGATTACAACACTGATACTTAGTATACATTCTTGGAAGATATTGACAATGATGAGGTTAATATGATTTGATCAAATACTAGATGGATAATTTGAATCTTGGGAATTTGGAGGTATGAAAATAATTATGGGAGATTAATCTTAATCAATGATAATTTTTGGTGGAGGCACAATAGTAAAGTAGTCAGAGATGGGTTATAAGGTGATAAGAGGAAGAGCAAATTATGGTTGTGGATCAGTAACAAAATGGATTGGATTGTTAGGGATTAGAATACAAGAGTATTGGTGGATTAATTAAATGATGTCACCCACTGTTGCAGATTAGACAACAATCAATATGGAAAGAGTATGTTTGGTGGAATATATAAATAATGTCACACGCTGTTTGGAGTTTTAGACAGCAATAAATATAGAAGGTGTAAAATCGGTGGAGTAATTGGATAATGTCACTTGCTGTTTGGAGTCTTAGACAGCAACCAATACAGAAAGAATATGATCGGTGGATTGAGTAGAGGATGACACATGTTGTTTGGAGTTAGAGAGCACTCAATAAAGGAAGTGTAATCTCGGTGGATTAAGGCAATTATGGCAATCGCTGTTGGGAGTCTTAGACAGCAGTTAATAAAGAGCGTGAGTCTTTGGTGGATTAAGTTGATAATGTCATTTGTGGTGAGGAGTCTTTAGGTCACAAAACAACAATATGATATAATAATAGAAATGCTACTAGACGCGTTTTATGGCAAATAAAACAACCCGAGTTTTTCCTTTGTTAAGCCATGCATACTATTTATTTGCATTCTGTGTATTGGCTCGCGGAGCACGGGGTCGGAGTGCTCACGCTCGCTTTTGCGACAAAATTCAGAATCAGGAATCAAATCACCTCGCCTCAACAAGAAGATTGGACAAGCTGGCAGAGAAGATGAAGATGGCAAGGGCTAGGTCGCGAACCTCCAGTTGGCTGCCTGTGGGCATGTCCTGAAGGTCCCACCTGGGTGCTCGTTCTTCCGCTGCTGCAATTTATTGATTTCGGCCTAATCGGCCCATGAGTAAGTCTACTATTATATTTACGTTTCCGCATTATATGTATTTTTGGTATTTATACTGTAACTGTGAGCACTATCTACTGATCCAGGGAATAGTGCGGTAGAATCACAGAGGGTGCCGGATATTAATATCTGGGTCCCTACAGCTGTGGCTTATGGCTTTTGGCTCAAATTTTTGAATTTTAGCTGTTTGCGATAGAGATTATGAAAAGAGCGATACTCGCTTGCGATTTTGGATGGTACAGATGTTGGGCTTTTAACGTGTACTACAATTAACTTGTAGACCTCGTCTTGAAAAAAATATTCCGTTTGAAAGTTAGGTACTGTAGCAAAAGCCAAAAGCCGGTTTCAAAAAGCCGAAAAGAACAAGCCCCTGACATAGCCTTTGTCCAACAACTCCTATATTTGTTTCTTCAACTGCACTAACACATTAGGAGGCATCCGATACAGTTTCTTGGAAATTGGCGAAGCACTGTGTGCTTACTCAATCGAGAACTCCACTTCCCTGTCAAGTGGCATTCCTGGAAGATCGTCCAAAAATACATCGGGATATTCTCTGATCACTAGCACATCCTCTAACATGATCTCTTTACTCTGGCAAACCCTAACTTTCTCCGGCTGACTCATGTTGGCTTCAAATTTCACTTTACTTCCATTTGAACAGATTAAGGTAACAGCTCTGCTTCTACAATCCAACATCGCCTAGTGTTTCTTAAGCAAATCCATTCCCAAAATTACATCCAAAGATTGGATATCCAACATGACAAGATCGGCGAAGAACTCCACTCCCCGAATGTCTACCTTGACTTCAGGACAACCTAGGATTATACTCAACTCGGAGCCCGGGGATTGAACCAAGAGAACAGATCCAAGAACAACGGTTTTCAACCATTGCTTTAAATCAAAACTATGAGAAACAAATAAGTGCGAAGCTCTAGAATCAAACAAAACTATAGTAGGAATAGAATCTACTTGGAACTTATCGATCACAATATCTGGTGTTGCTTGAGCCTCCTCTGCGGTAACATGGTTCACTTGTCCTCACACAATTGATTATGGCACTTGACTAGCTTGGCCTAACACTTGACAAGTAGGCGTCCGATCTGGTGTGGCTCCTAGATTGAAATGAACTGGCATCAGAGCTTGATTCTACGGACATTTGTTGGCATAGTGTCCCTATTTTGTGGCACTTGAAATAGGTGACTGCCGTCGCAGAATTGGAATTTCTCTGTTGCTAATTGCTTAAACCAATTGGCCGGGGTTTAGACAGGAACTGATGAGGCGCTGGCGCTGGGGTCTTAAATCCTGACTGCTGAGGAACATGAGCTGGCTGGTATGCACTGAAACGAGCCTTCTGGGACTGATGCATCTGAGATCATAGTTGCATCATCCTCTCTAGCTCACGACGACTTTCTTCAATGAGCATTGCTTTGTCCATCATGTTCTGAAAACTGGTATAGTCATTGCCCACAACTTGGATTTTCAATCATGGATTTAGTCTTTTATTGAATCTCTTCCGACGAGCATCATCAGTGGCAACATCCTCAGACGAGCATCATCAGTGGCAACATCCTCAGGTGCATAGCAAGCTAGCTGAGTGAACTTATTGAGGTACTCACTTACTGACATATTTTTTTGTTGCAATTCTCAAAATTCTTCCTTCTTCATTTCGATCACCCCATCCAAGATATGGGCATGTCGAAATACTGTTGTGAACTCAGCCCAAGTGATGCTATCCTGGTTCTCATGAGCGGCACAATAGTTCTCCCACCACTCTGCAGCGGTTCCCTCTAGCTGGTCGGTGACATATAGCTCTTTCTATGTGCACTTAGCGAGATTCAGCTTCTTCTCTATTGAACGAATCCAATCATCCGCCTCCAAAGGCTTAGAAGACCAGGAAAAAGTGGGCGGCCTTGTCCTCATAAATTCTGCGAACTTTGATTGCTGGCGAACTGGCTGAAGTGCAACTGCTTCCTGATTCGGCGGATTCATCATTGCATTCATGTTCTGCATCATAGTTTTCATCAATTGAGTCTAAGTTACCATGAACTGACTTAGGATCGGATCCAGTCCCATTGGGGTTGGTTGCGGTCCCTGAGTTGACTAATTTGTGTTGCTGCCATCTGGGTCTTGGTTCATCTGACTACGTTCGGCTAAGTTCCGGGTGTCAACCATTTTTCCTCTGTTCTGAAAAGGAAAGACCACTTGTTGAGAACTGGCTGTACGGGGCTTTAAAAGGTGAGAGGGAAAAGCATATGTGAGTGGTGAACTCGTTTAAGGGGTGGGGGTAGTCTAATGGCAAATTTAAACTAAGCAGACACTTAACTGAAAGGCTATCAAAGGAAGTGATTAAATTACTCCAATAAATGGTTTTGACATGACTGTAAATAATGCTTTTCAGGGAAAAACTGCAGCTCATATCACAAGCAATTGTAAATAAGAGTCAAAATGCTCTATCCGCTCTTTCTAAGCTATACAAGGGTCTAATCTAGTGGCACCTACTTGGGTCCTGCGAAATACGGATCGCTTGACTCCTTTGAGTCACTGTAAAACACCCAAGAGTTGCGGACTTACAGTGACGGCTCTTTTACCACATCTAGAATGAAACGCCTAAGATACTCTTGGTGGTTGCCTGCTATGTGTCATCTCTCCTCTGGACTAGGTGGCGTAGGCAAATGTAGAGATACTGGCAGCTGCGGTTGAGGTTCCTCTTGTTCTGCTACAATGGGGGTGTGTACATATCGCTCCTTGAACCTTCGAATGAGCCTAGACATATTGATCTTATACAGCTTGTAGAGACGTTGAACGACCTTGCGCGTGGCTCCTTGTGCGGACCACTCCCCATAAGCACTGGTGCACTTCAAACTATAGTGCAGAACTCGGTTGCCAATCCTTATGGTGAAGTACAATTTGGTGATGCATCTAATACGTTGCCTCTTCGCCTTCTCATCCTTGGTGAAGTAAATCGGTGTCCTCTTTAATCCAATACTCCACAACAAAACTCAGAGAAGTCCTTGCCATCCTTCGGTCTAGCTATAGGAAACTTGAGACATCAATAGTATTATAAGGGAGAGAAGTCAGATTAAAGATTTGAAAATGACTTTTTAGAATAAGGTGAAGAGTAAGAACCTTAAGAAAGGGCAAGAGAGTAGAGAGATTACTAAATATCCAATTTGGTTGGTTTGATTTAGAAAATAGATTTTTTTTGAAATTATGCTAAGGCGACCATTCTAACTAGGGCTTCATCTTATAGTCGATATGGCTCTGATACCACCTTTATCAAGACTCGAATATGCAAATCTGGACTCTCCTGTGTATACCGCACTAGTCCAAGATCACGCTAGTGGGGAGCAAAGTCCTAATCTGCGAAGTCGTTGAAGTATCCTCCGTCAGGTACCTTCTGCTAATATGGTTCCTCTTTTTTCAACTGAGCAACAATAGGCATAAAGCCATGAGTGCATTGGTACTCAGCAAGTCATTTGTAACAAAGAATACAATATAGTATGCAAGGCTTACCAAATGATGAGTGAGTAGTTATTTCGCAGAAAACAATAATGTGAAGTAAATACAATAAATAAATTGAAAGCAGACTTTGAAAATGATTAATAAGTAAATAAATAAAAGAATTGAGAATAATCATAAGTGAACTGACCATTCACTCCAATGAACCTCCCGTGAACTAACCGTCACGTATCGAACCACCAGTGAACTAACCATTCACTTCCCAACTTAACCCAACCAAGTTTTTATGAAATATCTACCCCTCTTGTGAAATCATCGAGTATTGTCCATAACCGGGGACACGGCTATTCGAATAGTTTTACACTTTGCAGAGGTTGCACAACTTTACCCACATGATGTGATCATCTCTACGTAAAAGAAAATCACAATAAGGCTTTTACAACGCTCAATCTCAATGTGATCTTGCCTACTAAGGTTTTACTGTCGAGTAGGCTAACCACCTAGTCGATAATTGCTCTCTCTTGCGCCAATAAAACATCAGAGACGAAATTAAAGTTGAAACATCACAAATTATTATACCAGGTTTATCCCATACTAGACATGTAGTTGTACGATAAAGCTCAGATCAATGGAACACAAAGTTAAGTTCTTAGACATTACCTAGGCGAAACATCCACATCTCTGAAGTGCTAACCACACTTTCCCCTTTACTACACGATCATTCGCCCAAGCGAAAATCATTTTGTATAACCACCAACAATGACACTACCCCATGCCAAGGTGCATAAATTTTATAACTATGGTTGACCACCATGATTTAATATCTCATTAAGTCAAAATTAATTAATTGATCATATGTGATGGTATCCCAATGTACTATGGTAGCAACAAAATTATGGCATTCAAATTATTAAGGAGAAATTAATTAAATAGGTCATTAACTGCTTATACAAAGGTTTTATAATAAAATAGTGAAGCATGATAATTTATAGAAAAATAATGCATGATAGATTTGAAATCTAGGTTTAACATGATCAAAGGACACGACTTGCTTTGGCCTTGCTCAGTTAATTACTGTGGATCTTCAAATCTTGCTTCAACTTCTTCGAAGGCGCGATCTAACGAGAGAAAATGAAACAAAGCACAAAATAAAAATAAAATAAAATTCAAATGAACTCCAAAATCTTCAAAACTACAACCCAAATTGATAGATTTGAAAACTAGGTTCAACATAATCAAAGGACACGACTTGCTTTGGCCTTGCTCAGTTAATTACTGTGGATCTTCAAATCTTGCTTCAACTTCTTCGAAGGCGTGATCTAACAAGAGAGAAAATGAAACAAAGCACAAAATAAAAATTAAATAAAATTCAAATGAACTCCAAAATCTTCAAAACTACAACCCAAATATAAATCTCAATTTTATATGAATTTAGAAAAAAGAATCGGGTTATTGGAGCTAGGACGGAGAAGAACGTGCTATTGGAAAATCTAATCTAAAGAAGATACTGGAAATTAGAAAATCCTATTATGTTGTAGACCTGGTGCATGGTAAAGCTCGTCTACGGTGAAATTGGCTCGTGGAATAGTGCACTGGTGACGGCTTGGATGATGTGGCGGCTTACTGGGCAATTAGGGCTGACTTGGTAGTGACATGGCAGTTGACTCGGCTCAGCTGGCTTATGGGTCTATGGAACTGTGCGGCTAATAGGTGGGACCCGGCTGTCGATGATATGGCTCACGATAGACTGGGTTCATGGAGAAGCTGAAGCGATGCGCAGCGCAGGGTGGGGTGACATGGCTGACACGCGGAATGAGGTGTTGCTTCGGCTGGCAAGGGTGGCCACGAACCAAGGGCGGCGGTGCGGTGCGGTGGCCAGAGCGACGGGCAAGGCGGCGTGGGCTCCCAACGGTGGACGGCTAACGGCGGTTAGCTGACAGCGTTGAGCGAGATGGAGAGGGAGGCGACTCGGGATGGGGAGAAGAGGTTGGGCAGGGTGGCTATTTATAGCACAAACGCCAAGAGTCTGAGGTGGAGACGGCTGAGAGTCTAGGACGGCAGGGACACAGACAATGACGCACGCGGCGATTGGTGGACGGCCGAGATGCAGGGGCGCGGGCGAGGAAAGACGGCCGATGATTGACACGTGGTGACCATCAGTGGATAGGGCGACAGCTGTATGTGCGACGCGAGTCGAGCACGGGGTGAAGCAGGCTGGGCCGGCGGGGAATGGGCCGAAGGGGGTGGCCTTTGGCCCGAAGGCTTTTAGGACTTTCTAGAGGATTTTCTTATTTCAGAAATTCAAATAAACTATTTGAGCTCTAGAAAATAGTAAATAAATCCGAATAAAATCCAAAAAAACCCAAATAATTCCTTGAAGCACTAGGAACCCAAATAAAATACTTTTAGCAAATATTAAAGTTTAATTTAGTCATATTAAATCCTTTTAATTAATAAAAATTCTATTTAAGCTTTAATTAATTCCAAAAAAATCAAATGGTGAATTTTATTTTAAAAGCTTCAAAAAGGCTCTAAAAATCAGGATGTTACAGTTACTAAAAGGAAAGAGGGAAAAGCCACAACTCCCATGCAATCACATAGGAAAGAAACATACCAACTGAAAAAAGTTTATTTGAAATCAAAATAGTTTTTATGGATGGCTGCACAGCAAATGCACTAGGCTTGGTATAGTCCACCTAACACACCAACTATAATATAAAATGTTCTAAGATTGTAGAACTTATTTGGGCACTATAGATTGAAAGAACTACTCCTCATCCTTAACGATCAAACGCTCCTTAGTGTCCTCATCAGGCTCATCCTCACTGAACTATCTATAGAAATTACAAAGAAAAGATGATCCAATTACCATTTCAAAAAGGTGAACAAAGAGCTAGATAAGAAAGAACACCATGATGAAGATAAGGATAGAAAGACGAGAAAAGATGAGAATAGCACATTATTAAATTTTGTTTTATAAAATAAAAATTTGAAGCTTTTCTAATAACGACCATTCTAATTAGGTCACGTCCTATAATCAAATTGGCTCTGATACAAACTCTGTCGAGACCGAATTTCCTATATCCGAACCCTCTGTGTATTACCGCACTATTCCCAGATTAAAACTAGTGCACACAATTGAATAGTGATGAATACATAACTAAGCAATACTTTATTACAATAATAAAGAGTACTTGCCTTATGACCAAGTATTACAATTGAAATTACAAGACCTCTTAACCTTATAAAATATATCATAAGCAAAACAAATAAATTACGAAGATGACCCATCAATACACCTTAGACAATTAACTGAGAAAACACAACCTAGTATTCTAGACGTCCTTCATCGAAGCTACAAGTGAAGTAGTCGTAGTCTCCTTCTGCGTCTTCATAATTCTCTGAGATGGTTTTGTAGGTTGCAAGGTGAGTGTATAGAGTACTCTGTAAGTCTTGAGAAAATGTAGTTATTTAGATGCAAGGATTAACAAAATGACCTTATTATGATTCTTTTGCACAAAACAATATTTTACAAACTTTTATATTTTATAAAGCACTGAATTGATTAAAGTATTTAGTTTAATTAAACTACATAATATTCTAGTGAAGGTTCCATCCATGGATCCACCTACAATAGTAAATAGCCTCTAACCACCAAAGTTCAAGAATACGGGTTCCATCCACACACTGGCTCCATCCGCCGGAACACACACCCGAGAGTTCCATCCATTCCTGAGTTTCTAAAAGATTTTGAAACCAAAACCCAAGATCTACCATATGAAAATGCACCTTGCCCGTCCTTGACTGTGGATATGGCTATTTGAATAGTTTTACTCTGCAAAGGTTGTATACTTTACCCACAAAATATGATCATCTCATATTGCTACACGATTAACACACTTCCTTGGGTGTACGGTGGAGAGATCATGACAAGGCCTTAATAATGCACCAACCTAACTTGACTCCGATCGCTAATGTTTCACCGTTGAAGGGTTCTATCTGTTCAGCCAGGAGACCCCTCTTGCGCCATGTGAGACAACTGTCTCTATCTGACATCCACTCAGCCCTCTAGCGGAATATAAGCTAGGTCGTCGCAAGTTAATTAGCTAAGTCGTACCCATTTAGACTTGTGGTTATACGGTATTGCTCAGTTTGGATAGTCACAAGCATCGGTCCTTAAGTGACTAGGGCGGTACGTTCACAATACAAGATCTCATGCTTAATCTACACCAATCCAATCCTACCATCCACCCAAGTCTAAAATAGATTTTCACCATTTTATTTTATTTTATTTTGTAAACCAATGGCAATTCCTATTGCCAGACATTCGATAAAAAGGATTGCATAAAGATTTGATAGCATTATTCTCACCTATAGGATGATATCGACCGAAATAGCATGTCTAAGAAATTCTACTATTCTAAACTAACCACAATAATATATTCATTATCAATGGTAATCTATACTAGGGTGACAAAGATACATGGATTTGAAATCAATGAGAGTCATTTCAAGTAGAATTTAACTAATTCCTTATCCTTGAATTAACATTAAATAAAAATATCAATGCATAATAGTTTTTGAAATGCATAAAAATAAATTTTGTAAACATTAGGATCAACATGGTCAAGGAAGATTTGCCTTTGTTAGGATAGTGGTAATCTAGATCGTCGAACTTTTTGAGACCCGGTTATGCAAATTCGGACTCTGTGTATTCTGCACTAGTCTATGATCATGTTAATGCACATAGTAAAAATATAGATGAAATATCAACCAAAATCATGATTAACTAAGAAAGACTCAAATATTATTAATTATCAACATATCCACGTGCAATTGACTGGAAAGCGAAATCCTATTTCGAGAAGTCAAAAAATTCTTCTCTAGGTACCTCTGTCTGATATGGCTCATCTTCTACAACTGAGCAAGTATGGATGTAATTGTGAGTACATAAAGTACTAAGCAAGTTGTTTGTAATAGGACACAATATATAATGATGCAAGGCTTACCAAAGGATGACTAAATGATTATTTTGCAGAAAACAACAATTCAGAGTAAATACAATAAATAGATTAAAAGCAAACTTCGAAAACAAGTAATAAGCAAATAATCAAAGGAATTGATTAAAACATAAGTGAACTGACCATTCATCCAATGAACCATTCGTGAACTAATCATTCAAGTAATGAACCACCAGTAAACTAATCATTCACCTCCCAAACTTAACCCAACCAAGTTATTATGAAATCTCTACCCCTCGTGTGAAATTATTGAGCATTATTCATAACTGAGAATACGACTATTCGAATAATTTTTACACTTTACCTACATGATATGACCATCCTGTAGTGTCATCGGTATAACACGGTTCCTTAGTCATGTTGACCAAGAAGATCACAACAAGACTTTTACAATGCTCAATCTCAAACTGATATTACCCATTAAGGTTTCACTACTAAGTAGGCTAACTACCTAATCGAAAAAAGCCCCTTCTTATGCCGACAGAACATCTCAATGGCATAATCAAGATTGAAATATTACAAATTTATCAACCAGATATATCCCATACTAGACATATGGTTGTACGATAAGACTCAGATCAGTGGCGCACAAAGTTAAGTCCTTAGATATTACCCGGGCGAGATATCCACATATCAAAAGTGCTGACCACACTTCCCCTTTTACTGCACGATTATTCACCTAAGTAAAAATTATTTTATATAACCAACACCAAGGACACTACCCATGCCATAGTATACAAATTTTATAAATTTTATAATTGTGGCTGACCACCACGGTTCCATATCTCATTAAATCAAAACTGATTAATCAACATGTAATGATGAGCCCAATGTACTATAAACATAGCTAAGCATACTAAATGTACAACCCATGTGGATACTAGTATTGCATCACTAGATAGTTACCCATCCTATGGTGATAATGGAATCGTGGCACTCAAATTACCAAGGTGAAATTAATCAAAATTGGTTAATAACTACTAGTTACAAATGTTTGTATTAAATTAGCAATGCGTGATAATTAAAGCAAAATAGTAAATTTAAAAATAATATATTTAACATGATCAAACGACATGACTCGCCTTGGCTTTTCTCAGTTATCACTTCTTGGTAGTCTAGATACTACTCCTGCTCCTTTAAAAACGTTATACAACGAGAGAGAAAATGAATAAAATATAAATAAATTCAAATAAAATCCAAATAAACTCTAAAAACTACAAAACTAGAACCAAAAGTTAGCGCTCAATTTTAGATGAATTTAGGGGGAAGAATCATGTCAATCGGAGTTTAGGCGGAGAAGAACAGGCTCCAAGAAGATTAATTGGCTGAGAAATTACTAAAAATTCAGGTCTATGGAACAGTGAGGGTCTATCATGGAATCAGTGCATGTAATAGTACACATGCGACTTGCTAGGCTGGCATGGCACTAGGGCTGATGTGGCATGACACATGGCTCGATTGTGCTAAGGTGGCAATGACATGGCGCATGACATGACTTGGTGATGTGGCATGGCTCGGGTCTACAACAGTGCTATGGTAGGTGGGACCCATGCGTCAATGGCTCGGCTTACAGTGGGTGGGGTCGGTCTATGGACAAACTCAAATGGCGATGTGCCATGGTTGACGCAAGCACTGACATCATCGGATCACGTGAACTGAGGCGACTCTTTAGAGATCGAACAGGTGCATAGCGGGCGAGGTGGTAGGCAACACACGTAGGGCAACGACCTCAACGGCGACCAAGGCAGGAGACAGAGGAGAGGCGACTCGGTAGATGGCTCACCGACGGCGAGGTCAGACAGTGGTGACACGAAGATGAACCAGTGATGAGGAAGGATCGGCATCAGTGAAGAAGACGAAGATGACGACAACGGAGTAGAAGATGACCTCGGTTAAGACTCCGGTGGAAGCGAACAGCTCGGTGGCGGTGCTAGCACAAAGACGATGGGACAGCTCAGGAACAGTGGAAATAAGGAGGGGCTCGATGCTATTAATGGTGCGAATGCCGAGGTTTCTAAGTCGTCCATGACGTGGAGTTTGAGACGAGCATAGTGCGCAGCGTCACACCAGACACGGAGACGAAGGAGTTCAGGAGGGAGACTACACACCTGATAGGTGGGCCCTAACTGTTGGTGATTGCAAATGGCGAATGCATGACAGAGCAGCACATGGCAGAATAGATGGCCAACATGTGGCATGAGCACGAGTCGAACAGCCAGCGTGAGAGTGGGAAGGGCGAGTGGTTGCAATCCTGACGCGTGGCCACAAGGTAAATCGAACGGCTGGTGAGCAAGGTGAGTCGCACGATGAGTTGGGCTGAGGCGGACAGGGCTGGAAGATGGGCTAGGCCACGTGCACGCAAAGAGAACTGGGCCAGGGATTAGGGTTTCAGCACAAGAGGCTATAAGGATTTTGTAGCATTTTATTTAATTAAAGTTTACTTTATTCAAATTAAATATTTTTTATTCATGAAAATTTATATTAAGATTTAATTAATTCAAGAAAATTCAAATGGTTGTTTTTATTTAAAATTTCAAAAAGGCATTAAAAATTAGGATGTTACAGAACTGGTACCCCTTCGGAACTTTGGTATCTAAACGTGAAAATAACCAAATTCAAATAAAATCTAAATAAACTTTAAAATTTAAAAACAAGGCATAAATAAATAGTTTAGGATTTTAGATGAATGTAGGAGAAAAAATGGAGTCAAACAGAGGAGAACGGTGTCCCGAAAGATTAAAATTAGGAAATTTGGGAAGGAAAATACTGTTCACCTATTTATGGATTATTTGGATTTTCCTTTCTAAAGAAAACTGGATTATTGCGCAATGATGACGTTAGCGAGGAATTAATTTTTCAATCAGAATTATTTTAAAAAAATTGCTTCAGTCCACAGTTGACCAGGCACACGGCACAATGCGGTGGCAATGCAGCGCTAGACCCGAGGGTCACTGGCATTCAGCTGTCACGGCGGTGGCGAATACGAGTTTGATTTTGGTGAGAGGCTACGGGAAAACCAAATTGATTGAGGGCAAAGGGGTCACGGTGATTGGGAACATGAAATGATGTGCTCAGTGCAAATGTGGAGTGAATACGAGTTAAGACGACGGGAAATGGACATGGTGAATGCGTGGATGAATGGGGTCTTGAATGGCACAATTGCGCACAAAATCAGGAAGAAAAAATGGAAGCATTCAAAGCGCTCCCATGCACAACAATGGCGGTGACTAGAGGTTAAAGATGGGTGGTCTGACAAGCGGGCCCTAGCTATCAACGGAAGAAAAAGAGAGAGAGGAAGGGATGCAGTATGGACTGGACCGAAGGGGGAATGAGGCCAAGTAGGCCGAACCGGGGAAAAGAAAGAAAAAGAAAGAAGAGGAGGAAGCATGCTGGGCCAAAAAAAAAAGGAAACAAGCCAGGAAAAAGGATTTTGGCCCAAGAAGACATGGAGATTTATTTTATTTTGAATCTAGAAAATACCGAAAAATCCAAATAGGCTCAAATAAATACCAAACAAGGTTAAAAAGTTATGGGAAAAATTCACAGAAATTCAGTAAGGCATTTTTAACTCTGTTAAATTATTTCTACCTGAAAGTTGGTTTTATTTTTATACATAAATTAATTTTTAGTTTTTGAAAATAAGAAAACCATTTTTAAAATCCAAAAACTTAGGTAAAACTAAATTAAAATTCATAAAAACTAAGAAAATAATTAATTTGAAATAATTTTTTTTACAGAAAACCAAAATTTGAGATGTTACAGCTCGGTGATTAAAACAGTTGTCATTCCTTATGCTGGGAGCGAGACAACTGTTAGTGTTTCAAGTCAAGTCGGTTGTGCCATGGATTATCAGTTTTGCTTCACTGGGAGGTTTGTTTACTTTCTTTGAATCGCATTTTCCTTTCTATGGTTTTGTAATACTTATGTTTTATGTTTGTCTTCTATATTTTGTGGCTTATGTAGGATGATTTGAGAAAGCATGATGGGAATCACAAATATTGGACACGAGCAAGGGCACATGCAGAACAAATGCAGGACAAGAGTAATAAGAATTATAAATTAATTTGAGGGCAATTATATGGTATGAGTTGTAACCTGGTGTTCAAATTCAATTTGAATTCTTCCATGCTTAGTTGGAAAATTAGAGGATGAAGTTGTAATGTGGTCGTCAGAAGACAAAATCAGATTGAACTTGTCCTCTCACAATGCTAAGACCTAAAGTTTAGTGCCATATTGGTTATTTTGAGTCTCTGAACACCTATTGTGCTCTATATGAGGGTGGGGCTCAAGCCATTGTATTGCTAAGTCTGGAGATATAAAAAGTTTCTTCTACAAATTAAGTGCTGCTGGTTCGTGGCTTGCAATTGGAGTTGTGGGTTTCAGTCCCAAGCTTCGTCAGGTTGTGGGTTCCAGCCCCAAGATTCGGTTCATTCGCATACATCTCTCCAGGTATCCTCGTTCCTTCTTTAGTAACTTTCTTTGCCTACTTTTCATTTGTGAGCTTTTGGAACTTTTGGATTGCATAATTTGGTGCTTTGTCAGTTAGAATGTTTTAGGTTAGCTAGCTCTACTGCAAACTGCTGCATAGAACTCAGGAGTTCTTGTAGGTGCAAACCTAGATGTAAGTTAATTCAAAGTATTTGTCCAATTTTCTGCCGATCGAACTATGTCCCTAGGTCCTAGTTGCAAATTCTAAAAATTATCATTTGAGTCTAAGGATTACATGTTCTATAGATTTATCTCTGGATTGATTTTCACAATTCTGTGTTTATGCTTTTAGCTACTTGTTTAATTCCTATTACTTTCTTCAATTTTTGTTAAAACTTCCGCTTGCATGCATCCTTCTTGCAACCTAATAGTCGTCCCTCTTCAAAGCATTTGTCTACAGCTGAGATTGTTGAGCAGGCTGTGTTTGCTTGTAGACTATTTTCAGATGAATTTGGATCTATTACAAATGTTGTATTTATGGTAAGCATTCTCCTCATGGTAACTAGTGAGACTAGCTATATTATGGTGATTAACTGAGCAACGGACAACGTAGTTAACTAGCAGTAATTTGCAGTTTTATACCTTGAATCCATATATCTTGCGTTTGCATGCCAAAATTATCCTTTGTGTGATATCTTAAACTGCAACCGGCAAGTTACTTAATACATATTTATTTTTTGTTCACTTAGCACCCTTTTCTGATAGCATTGCCCTGCTTCTGTCTGCATTCCACATTCAGTGGCATCAGTATTTAGCATTGTTGGATTCCATTTCTTGTTGAATTGTTAGGCATGATGTATGGCTTCCTTATCATAGTTTTTGAGTACTGCGTTGAAGTCTAGTGATAGAAATGTCATGGATGCCTAGGTATACAGTGTGCACTAGTTGTATAGGGCATGTGTGAACCATGCAGTATCGCATTTTTCCAGAATCTTTAATTAATCTCTAATTTGTACAGGGCATGGGTGAACCGTTGCACAATGTTGACAATGTAATAAAAGCCTCAGCTATAATGGTTGATGAGCAGGGCCAAGTGGTCTTGTTCCACAGATAAAACACTTCATCCATGAACTCAATTGTGCCCTGGCCGTGAGTCGTAATGCAACAACTGATGAGGTGAAATCCAGTATTGGTTATTCTATTGGGCTGAAGTGGTTTGGCATTATTTTGCTGTTTTGTATACGAACCTTTTCTTCCAGGTTAGAAACTGGATAATGCCCATCAACAGAAAGTACAGCCTTAACTTGCTTCTTGGCACTTTTAAGGGAGGAACTTCGTTTCAGAACAAAAGTACAACGTGCTATTCGAATATGTCATGCTTGCTGGAGTGAACGACAGGTCAGGAATATGGATTAAACAATAGTTTCTGATTGTTGTTAACTTGTGTTTTATTGTGAAATTGTCTTAACAGAGCTTATAGGTGAAAGATATTTTCAGTTGAGATATGAGTACATATTTTTAATATTTGCAAAAGATTGCTTTCTTCTTTTTGTTCAGATTTTTTTTTCATATTGCTTCATACATATAGGGCAAGCGACAATCTATAGACTACAGTTTCCAGTGTTGTAATCAGTTGCTCGTAGGCAAATTAAATCTTCTGTTTTGGAAGTAACCTTTTTAAAGCTCTTACAGTACAATAAGCTACCCCTTGCACCCTGAACATTTCTTTGGATTTACTATTCTCACAATGTGGATGATGCAAAGAGGCATATAGTGCTGGCTCGTGGGATCCCTTGCAAGATCAACCTCATTTCTTCCAATCCCCATAGTGGGTCCCAATTCAAGCCCACACCTGATGAGAAAATTATCGAGTTCCGCAACATTTTAATTCAATCTGGGCCTTACTGTTTTTGTTCGACTCAGCAGAGGGGATGATCAGACGGCGGCCTGCGGGCAGCAGGGAGAGCCTGGAGACTACCAGCTACCACTTCTCCGTGCACCTGAGAAATTTCAGGTCGCCTTGTGATGCTAAATAGTACACTAGTACAGCCATTGGTAAAACAAATATTGGACCGACAACTTGACAAAGACGGCAGTAATTGGCATGTAATGATGATACAACCATGCAATTCTTAGAAGCCATCCTCTCCCTGAGCAGCCTGACGACTGTGGAAAATTTTCTGATGTAGCATCAAGACGACGGGTCTTCGGCTGACTTTTGGTATGTAAAACACATTCTTGACACAACGCTGCTAATGTATTTAGTATCTGAATCTAGAATTCTACATGGATATATAAATTTCGATTTGTCTCCCCATTTGATTTAATAATTGGATGGTAAGTCGGTAACAAGCTATCTGCATATCCCACTTTGATACAAGGAGGGCTAGGTATCAAAAAAAGATGAGACGAACCTTTCACCTTGCTCCATGCAGCTTTAAGCACATGGCATTTGTGCATTTTGCATAGCTTCTGATGCGGTATGAGTCGTCAAAGTTAATTCTGCTACAGGTAGTTCCAAAAGGCTCGAATCCTCCTACTGAATACTGACGAATATTTTGTATCAGTGTAACGCGCAGGCATGGCAGGAAAGAAACTAAGGCCTACAAGGTTCTTTTGCCTTGCGTGAGATACGTAAACCATTAAGGTGTGCATGCCACCACCTGACCTGTCTCATCTTACCACCCTACGGGGAAAAGAAAAGCAAAGCGATCAATCAAACGCAAGCCCCACCGGTTAAAGTGCCTTCTTTCGAAAAGCAGATCCATTATGTTGGGCGTCTCTAGCACTAATCTGCTGCCAAACTGGTAGTCTACACCTTGCTATCCTTGCTTTAGCAGAATCTTAGATTTCGACGACCAGAACACTGGCTAATTGTGCAGATGGCCATTCTGCAAGTGAATTTTTTAGGTTTATCTCATGTGATTCGAGACGTTCGGGATAAGTTATGCTCTCATCACCAGTTTTAGCGGTTGCCTTGACGACCGGGTTGTGACATTCTGTTGTCAAATCCACTTAGCGCACTCCCAATAGAAGATATTGCAAAGCAATGTTTATATACTCCACATTACGTAAAAATAATCATAGACATTACTGTCCTAATACATAATGTTTATCAGTGGGCCTAATCAATAAAATTGCACATTCTTCTACGTTTCTCTCTCTCCACTCTACTCTCTCATCTATCCACCGATTTAATGTTATGGACACAACTCTACTCCTCAATGCAAATTTTAGTTGTTTCTTGATAGGAAGCGACTATAGCATGGTACACCATCACGAGGGGAATGATCAACATAGGTTGTAGCCATTAGATCATCTCTGATCGTGCGGCTCCTGTGACCTCCGCTCTCCCCCGCATTCGGTCTGCTCCTTCCTCAACTCGTAGCCGGCCTCCTCCTCGCGTGCCTCTATGCACTCGTCATCGGCTACATCATCCTCAACTCGTGCGGAGCACGGGTGAAACCTCATAGCCAGCTTCCTCCTCGTGCGCCTATGTGTGCTCGTTGTCGGCTCCGACTCCTTCCACCTTCAACGCTAGCCTGAAACCTTGCCGTCAGTACGCTGTGTACAGGACCTCCTCCACGTACAGACCTCACCACGGAATCATCCATCGTGCATGGGAGCACAGATGAGGCCTTGCCACCTTACTTCACTGTGCACGCGAGACCTCGTAGTCGGCCTCATCCACGCATGAAACCTCGTTGTTGGCCTACAACCCATGCGCATAGCACATAGGAAAGCTCCTCACCAGCCACCTTTGCATGAGCATGTTGCCATCCACCTCCATATGCATTGGAATCACAGAAAAGTCTCGTTTTGGGCCTCATCGCTATTTCGAAATTGTTGCATATAATTTGTTTGATGAAATACCTCTATGATAGATTTGTTTGTTTTTTATGTCTCTTTGGTACGATGGACAAGATTCGTGCTGAGACACAATTTATGATTTTCTCCCCATGTCTATTACTCTGTCATGTCCTAGACAAGATTCGTGCTTTTCTCCTCAAGTCTGCTTTGCTTGCACCGTGTTTAACGAAATGCTTGGCTTGATTCTATTTGAAATTCTTTTAGTTGGATGTTTCATATGGTGTTTCACTTGGTTTCTGTACTAAAAATTAGTCCATTTGGTGTATGTGCACGCTGTTCCGCCCATGGTCAAAGATGTCAACATGATATTAGATAAGATTAGTACTGCACAAAATAATGAATTGAAGGATGCCTTTGCAAAAGCTTTATTGACCGCAAGTCATGATCAGAAGGATAGTGATACAGACAATGAAGAAATATATCAACAAGATGAAGATACAGATTGTGTCATCTTGTAGCCTAGAAACCCCATGTTGGCATGGATTTCTTCACCAGAGAGGAAGCACAAAAGTATTACAATGATTATGCTTTACTGCTAGCTTTGGAATAAAGGTTTCAAGCAGTACTAAGAGCCAAGTTACAAGAAACTACAATATGTGTGAATTCACTTGCCACTCTGAACGCAATACAAAAAAAGGGTGATGGAGCAAGTGGCAGCAACGGCTCATGAAATAGCAACAAACTATGCAAGACCAACTGCATAGCAAAGATGCTGATTGTTAAGAGGGTTGAGAAGTGGGTGGTCAGCATAGTTGAGCTGGAGCACAATCACTCCCTTTGAGCCCCTCCTGAAAACTTCATGAAAACTTTTGAAAATATCATAAAACTTAATGCAACCTTACAGGACCCATGAAACTTTCTCATGAAACACCATGGAACTTAGTCATGGCATCTCAGAAAACCAGTACATAAGACCTCATGAAACTTGGTCATGGGATCTCATGAAACCAAGACATGAGACCTCATGAAACTTGATCATGAAACCTTATGAAAATTGGTCATGAAACCTTATGAAACTTGATAAAACTTCATAAAAAATCGTGAACCTCATTAATGAGACTTGGATATAGGGCCTCATGAAATTGCATAAAAACATCATGAAACCTAGACATAGAACTTCTTGAAAATATTATGAAACTTAGTCAACTTAGGCATGACACTTCCTAAAACTTTATGATACCTCATGAAATCTCATGAAACTTAGACATGAAATTTCATGAAACTTAGTCAACTTAGACATGAAACTTTATGAAACCTAATGAAACACCATAAAATTTAGTCATAAAGATCTCATAAAACTTAGTTATAAAACCTTATAAAATTTGGAGTTCAACTTTATAAATCCGCTACAAAAAATTCATGAAACTTTAAGTCAGTCTTGAAACCTCGTGAAACTTAATTATGAAACATCTTAAAACTTGATGAAACTTAGACATGAAACCTCAGTAATCTTCAACATAGTCGTGAAACCTTATGAAATAAACTGCGACCTCATGAAACCTCGTGAAACTTGACCAGTTTATAAAATAAAATGTTGAGACTTAGTAATAAAATCTCATGAAACATAGTAATTAAACCTCATAAAACTTAGAATTCAACTTCCCAGAGCTGCTACAAAAACTTTATGAAAGTTGGTTTTGAAACCTTATGAAACACCATGAAACTTAGTCATGAAAACTTATGAAACTTAAGCATGAAACCTCCTGAAACTTTATGAAATATCATGAAACCACATGAAACAAGTTGAGACCTCATGAAACTTGAACAGTTTATAAAATAAAATATTGAGTCAGTTCTTAACGAGAATGATAAGCATCAAACAGAACACATAAAATTAATTTTACAAAGCAATGTTAACTCCAGGAACATGGAACCATAATTTAGAGAAGAATAGGACCACATCTTTTGCATAGTGTAGAATAGGACAACTAACCATAGTTTAGAAGCATCTACATTTTCAGACTAAATGTGATGTATCACAGATATACCAACATTGAAGCGGTGGTACCATCGTAGGCTTGCGTATGGAATTTACATATACTATGTTACGTTGTATCAAAAGGGAGTATAGTGATGAGCACTTGCAAATTCACATGCTTACATAGAGCAATTTCATCCAAAAATTTGTAAATCATACAAAAAACACATGAAAAGGAAAAGATCATTATAGGCCAATCAGTCAACGGTTCGACGAGGGTTTAGATCATTGAAGCAGTGGTACATGAGCATGTGAGCAAGTTCATTCTTGTAATCTTCCATGTTAGATTGCATTATAGAAAATGTGGAATGTAAAAAAGTATTAAGCTTCAACAAGAAGGGGAAAGGTGTAAAAAATGTAATATTTGTTGGGTACCGTGTTGTAACCATTAACCAACCAAACTCTTGCCATTGTGACATTCAAGCATCTTTATTACACAAAACCCATAGGTATGACTGTTATTTATGGATGCAAAAAAATAGATAAAAAAAGGTAATGCAATAAAAGCATCAATGTCAAACAATTATGATGAATAAAAATAGAGTGGTAATGTAACAAACATGTAGTTTTGCAGTGGAGTATGAGGATGACTTTGAATAGATCATAAACCTCAACTTGTTCATCTCGCAACTTTGTCGATACATGTTGTAGATTGGTACCCTAGAAAAAAAATTATGTGATACGACCAATGACAAAATTGATGTGTAAAAAGAAAATAGAAAACACACTATACATGATTGGAACAAACTACTCATCACATTATGCCACAATACTTTGTATGCAGCTCTGCATGCCTCTGGTTCCTTAGAGAATCATAAATCTCAACAGTCTCATTCTTAAGTACCATGTGAGAAAAAAAATGAAAAGGGTTGAATACAATGAGCCACATAATTCGTGATTGCTAAGTAAAGTAGCAGCCTAGAGTAGTACTAAAAGTAACTGTAGCTGAAATCATATAAACCATCCAAGGATGGTTATGTTCTTTGCTGGGACATAGGTTTCACATGACAAAGTCTCTTAAGATTTTCTCACATGGTATATATTTAAGGCGGTAAGCTATACATTAGCATCAATAGTATATCATGAACGGGGCTAGTAATAATAGGTAAAGCAAAGTGTCTAACATTAGTCAATCTTCAATTGAGTTCAACAATTATTTGAGGAATATTCAAACCTGAGCAAGATTGAATTGATACAAATTAATAAAAAACATTGTTGCTGATACAGAAGATGAAGCTTTAAAAATATGGTTCTTAGTGAAAGCTTAGCATTTCATCAAACAGGTTGAGAGCACCACTAGAAACATATGTTCACAACAAAAATAATGTCTAAAACAATAATTTAATGAATAAATCATCGATTGAACTCAGGTGGACGAAAGTTTGCATCTAAGATCAAGGCAAGGCGGAACTTGAGCTTGGTAGCGTGGTCTGGGTGGAGACAGAGGCTGAGGCGTACTTGCTTGCTGCGTCTGCATGCAGTTGGAGCCTGCACTTAACACTCATCTATGGGATAAATGCCATTTTTGCTGCTAGTTGTGCCCGCATGCCGGCCGCCGTCGCTCGTAGTGCCCGCATGCCGCCGTCGCTCTGGATCGAAATGCTGAGCGGAGGAGGGGTGAGGCGGAGTGCGTTAGGAATAAGAGCTGAAGTGGGTGGAATCGAGCACTGTATGATAGTGATTAGATCCAATGGCTAATGCTTATTCCGTCGGTTTGCTCCCTAACATTTTACTTTTTGATATTGGGTTATATGTCCATGCAATATCTTATATCAGATATTGCTTTTCTCTCTCTTTCTTAACTCTTTGGTACATCATATCTTATTCTATATAGATAACTAACTAATTATATAGATATTATACGTGATGAAGCATTAGGAGTGCCTTCCGAATGAATTCTTTTCTTCTGCCAATAAATGTAGGCCAAGCTTTTCATGGGTCCCACTCCGGAACACCCTCTATTAAATTCTGACTCAAGGCACCTCATTCTTTCATACATGCCCTCCCCTCGTTACTCTGTGTGTTAATATCCTTAATACCACTCTATTTGTTGTTGTTAGAAGTACGACAGTGACTAATGAGTGGGCCTCGTTCATTAGTAACACAATAAGAATTCCAAAAGAGTCCTTTTGCCGGTGACCACTTGCAGCCATCTCATAGCAATTGGAGTGTATCCACTGTGAATCTTATTTGTTCATGTTGAGGGTTTTTTTTTAGTGCTCACTTGATGTACCGTATGCATGCTCTGGGTGTTAGAAAAGAAAGACCACATGGCCCTGATCAACTCGGCTTCGGCTTTTGGCTTCTGGCTTATTTTTCACTATTCATAAGTTTCGTCTTTTTCTGAACTTTTGGCTTTTTGTTGAGCTTTTTTGCCGGTTCTTTTTTTCCCGTATTTGTTTGTATTATACGCAATGGGCTAACATATTTTTTTTATTTTTAAATTTTTTTAAATTTAATTATGCTAAATAAGCCTCTGTCAGCTACAGTGCTTTTTTCAGCCAGCTACAGTGTTTTCAGCCATAAGCCATGAGGCTTTCAGCCGAACCGATCACCACCTATATGGCCCTGTTCGTTTCTGTTTGAGCTTCTGGCTTATTTTGCACTATTCATAAATTTCATCTTTTTCTATACTTTTAGCTTTTTTTGAGTTTTTTTGCCGGTTCTTTTTTCTCGTATTTGTTTGTATTATACGTAATGGGCTAACATATTTTTTCTATTTTTAAATTTAATTATGTTAAATAAACCTCCGTCAGCTACAGTATTTTTTAGCCAACTACAGTGCTTTTCAGTCATAAGCTACTCAAGAAAAGCTCTTTTGAGCACGCCTATACGGAGAATTCTAGTTCTCAATATCCATAACGTATATGTCAAGGCAACCAAAGAAAATTGACAGTATCCTCGCTCGTTACGCGGTTTCCTTGGACATCACAAACCAAGCCCACAAAATCATAGGGAATATTTAATGCATGATCATGCCGATTTTTCTAGAGAAACCTCCCGTCCCCAACTTACAAATCTCATAATACGAAACGAGCTGCAAACAAATCTTATTGACCCCCTAATTTGCATCCGTCAAAGACAGTTCCTGGTTGCCTACCGACGAAGAGGACATGGCAATTATTTAGGATTACATCGCATAATAACTTATCATGCCAGCCAAGCTAGCTTAAGTGTGTTGAATAAGCATGCGCTCTGTCGCCACCTAGATCTAATTAACTTGCATCACACGCGTGTCTTGACTTGTCACCTTGCAAGAACTCGAAAAAGAAAAGGAAAGGAGAAAAAAAAAGCACCTCCGAAATCTGTGACGCAATTCACATTGCGTTCGGTTGCATTGCCCCTCGTTTGGGAATCCATGCAACTATGGTGCATTGGTGCGTGTGGCCATACCGAACTCAAATGAAGGCCCTGGTCGAAATGCAGGAATGTTTACCAATTTCTGTGGGAATTGAAACGTTTCTTTTTCCTGTAAAATATCTATAAAATTATTGCATTCCAATTGAGTACAAGGACTTGGGTCTCTTCTTTTCAGTTTTTACATGCTTTTTGATTTTTTTATAGTAAATAGCTTTCAAACGGAATGTCTTTTCAATACAAAGTCTATAAATTAATGTAGTACACATTATAATGACTTATTTATATCAGTCAAAACCATACGCAAGTTTTTGTTACTCCATACCCTCTCTCACGAATAGTTCAAAAACTATAAGCTGCAGCTATAAGTCGAATCTTAAAAAAACAGGGGCGATTTCGAGAGGACTAAACTACTTTAGCTTTCTTCCCCTTTTGCTACAGTAACTCACTTTTAAATGATGTGTTTTTTCAAGACGAAATCTACAGATAAATTGTGGTATAAACTATACCGAGTTCAGTTGTACCGACAAAAATCAAATACGACTATTTTTTTTATGTGCTCTCTTATGAACAGTCTAAAATTTACAAATTTGAGAAGGAAGGGGGGGGGGGGGGACAAGTGCTGTACCTGAGAGCCGGTGTGCAAACGCAACGAACAAATCGACTCCTCTCGAAAAAAACCGCCCGAAAAGCAGGAAAGACTCGAAGAAGTGCAAGGAGGGAGGGAAAGAAGCAAATAAAGCCGAGAAAGCAACACGTAACCTCCCATACTTAACACGGGAGCCCAACCCTCCCGTCGATCCGTCTCCTTTTGCCACGCGCATCGGTCACGCATGGCCGAGACTCCCCGGACTCCCGCACCGGAGAGGCCGCCGCCGCCCGTGCCCCAGCCCCAGGAGCAGCCTCCGGAATCGTCGCCTTCGACGCCGCATGAGGAGTACCACACGCCGCCGCCATCTCTAGACGAGGCGCGCGAGGAGGCGCCACCGCACCAAGAAGCCAACGGGAGATCAGCAACAGCCAAGAGCCCGCCCCTCTCGCCGGTGTGCCACCCCTCGCAGAACCGCTTGCTGCCTCCCAACTCTCCCACCGGCAACAGCCAAGAAGGCACCGCCGGGCAGGCGCCGGCGCGGGGCCACCTCCCGCAGCTCCTCCTGGCCGGCCTCGTCCGGACGCCATCGCACGGCTCCCTCGCCAAGTCCCCATCGCCGTCGCCGTCGCGGACGCCGACGCCACCGTCACCTCTGACTGCCGCCCCCGTTAGCGCCCCCACAGTCAACAACAAGAGCGGGCAGAGCACGCCGAAGCGCGCAGATGCATGGAAGCCGCCGCTCTCGCCAGCCGCGACGACGGCGATCGCGGTGCAGTTCAACCCGGTCGATGAGGCCGTCACATCGCCGCTGCGCGTCGGCAAGTCCCGGTTCGACCTCCAGCGCGCGGCCACCCAGGCAACAGAGAATGGGGGCACGGCCACCGCCGTGCCGCCCGACGTGGCGGCCGTGGCCAAGGTCGGGGAGAGGAGGGCGCTGTCGGCGGCGCTTCGGCTAGCCACGGTGGTGCTCAGCCTGGCGGCCTTCTCGGTGATGGCCAGCGCCCGGACATCCGGCTGGGAAGGCGACCACTACGGCCGATACGAGCAGTACAGGTCGGTGATCATCACTTGCTTACAGGTTTCTTTTCTTTCTCTTTTTTTTTCCGGATATGCTGGTTTCGACCGTTACAGGGAGTTGGTACTTGCAGAAGCAGTTAGTATCTGACTGCTTTGGTTTTTGGATTTCTGAAAAAAACAATTAGGTAGTGTTGCTGTCTGAAGCACTGGGGGATTAATTTATTTAATTCGCTGTTTGATCCTAATTTTTGGATTGTTTGAGGAAAAATTTTGTCGGGTCAATGGTTTACTTGAGACATTGTCGTTACTCTGACTAGTTGGTTTTTTTTATACTTGTGCACATGCACGTGGATTTTGGTTCTGGGACATCAACTCTCAACAACAGTAGTTCAATACGCAGTAGCATGCATATAAAAAAAATACACAGTTAGTATTCCTCGGAGGAATTTAGCATGGTCAGTGTTAACGAGGAGGGAAGATTAAGTTAGTATCGTCTCTGGAGGTAAGTTTTGCATGGCCTTTCAGGTAGAATTACTAAAACATAGGATGCACGAACAGAGCAATGTATTTTCAACGAGTTTTGTGCGCGTCGAATTGCTGGTCATATGTGATTGCGGTTCTTGCTAAAGCTAGAAAGCAATTCCGGTTATAGGTTCAGAACAACGCGCAAGTAAGTACGAGTTTTCCCTGAATTCCTAATCCCAGCTTGTCTATACAGAGCTTTTACTTCTTTCATCCTTCAGAGGTGAAGTATTTTTCCCTTGCAAATGTACGACAGGTACGCCGTCGGAGTGAATGTCGTGGTTTGCATCTACTCAATCGCGCAAGCAGTCGGCGAAATCCGCCGTCTGATTTCGCCGAGGTTTATCTTCCGGAGCACTTCGAGCTACTACTTCAGCCTGCTCCTTGATCAGGCAAGTACAGAGCATTCTTCAAGTGAAATGCTTCAGTGGAAGAACCGAGTTCGTAGCTAGTAGACACCAAATGTGGCATACATAAACCATGTATTGTTAATGATCTGCCTAGTTCTACCGCAGATATTGGCGTATCTCCTGATGTCGGCATCGTCAGCGGCCGCGTCTCGCAACGATCTGTGGGTGTCGAGTTTTGGCAATGATAAGTTCAACAAGAAGATCAACAGTTCGGTGTGGCTGTCGTTCCTTGGGTTCATTGCACTTGCTGTAAACGCGCTCATCTCCACGGCTAATCTCTTCAGCATGGTCTGATGATGGGGGGTCGTCTACTCATTGAGGATGTGGAGTACTACTCGTGTTCATCGTGTAAAATTTACAATATATATTGGTGCAAATTAGTCCGAAATATACGATATATATACTAATAAAATGTCAAGTTTTTGATAAGTAAAGCAGATATGCCTGAAAGGCCTTTTTTTCTTTGTAGTAACGTGCTACTTGTCACTGTGCTGTACAAGTGCAGGATGTTAATGTGTGCCATTACAATGGATGGCTGGCTGCATATCG